>OX463855.1:19013473-19069280 GCA_949825065.1 Odontocerum albicorne
ATTAACCCATAACGGGTATTTCCTAATCACGACTTCTCTTACTTTCTTAGATTTCTCTCTTTTAAAATATATTTTACTTGAGCCAACCATGCTTTCCCTCTACCATGTCTTTCATTCACATGTGCGCTATATATTTGTTTTTTATTGATAATTCTTTATTCATTCATTTCACGTGCCTTAACCATCTAAGAGGGCTTTATATTCATGGAAAATATTATATACATACATATAAGCTGTATCCTCTGTAGGTAGAGGAAACAAATCTCAAAACTTTTTTTATGTAAGCATATAACTTTTGCCGTGTCTGCATTCACATATCTCGTCATGTACACATTTCTATTATTCAAATTCTCTCTTTGCTTTTTTTCAAAGATCTGGACCATTTGATCAAGCATATTGGTTCCTCGCTATACCTCTACCACGCCCATCAAGCACTTCGAGCTTATTTACGCGCTTACACATTATTTCGTTATTCATTCTCTACACATGTCTAAACCACCTTAAAGCTCTTCTCTTCGTCTTACTTAAAACATCCATTTTGTCCATTCATGCGATTTCTGATGTCTTCTTTCCACCTTCTTTCGTACATCCACACTCTACATTCTTTTCTCAGTGCACTCATCTCCACTGTATTAATATTTCTTTTATCATTTTTCTAGTGTACACCGACAATATTATTTGATTTTAATTTTTCCTACTAGCTATTGTATATTACATGAAGTGCTCCATTTATTTTGTTCCAGTCGTTACCCTTCTTTCAGTGTCCCTTTCAATTCCCCACTACACGTAAACATACTGCCCAGATAAAATAACTAAATTTTGGTTTATTTGAAATTGATCTTTTTGTAGATATCAAATATCTGAAAATGGTTTAACAAATATCGGATTAAATTTTTTTTTAAATATTTAAACGTATTATTTTAACTCTTACTGTTTTTTTTTGTGGAAAGTGGGCTAAAATGTTATCAAAATAGATTTATTTGAAGAATGAAATATTGTTATTTTGTCAAAAACAATGTGCTCCTCGTAATTATATTGTTTTTACCCGGTGCGTTTTTTTGACGATCTCTAAAGTGATTCATTTGGCCAAAAATTTCGAATTCAGTTCCCAATATCATACAAATTTATTACCAAACTCAAGGTTTTTATAGCCTTGTGGTTCGCAAGAAAATGGTTTTAATAAATAAGTATAGATATTGGAAAAAAATATTATTTATAGCATTTTCCAATTTGAATTATTTGAATATATAATTGCTTTAGCAAACTGATTCGTTTGTCAATCATTGAATGGAATCTGCTTCGATTCCCGTTTGAAAAAAACTTGTTTCTAGTCTGGATTCACTTCAGACCTATAAAACATATTTATGATTGGTTGTAAGAGATTACCGCATGGAAAAAAAACACACCAAGTTGTACTGTATATAACGAAAGCATCATGCAAAAAATCTAATCAACCGATGCTAAATCACACAGAAAATTCATACTAGAATTCACTTTTATTTAAAAATATACAAATTTTAATATAATAATTTTCTTAATATAAATTTTGTTTGGCCTTTTTTATGTGGCATGAAAAAAATATTAAACTATTATTTTTCGGGCTATTGAGCTGACTAAGCAAGTTAACAAAAACTTCAAACAAGAAATTGCTCCAAAATAGCTCTAAGTAGAGGAGCGTGGTCAATTTTCTGAGACTAATTAAAAAGGAACTTATATTCCATGGAGTTCAAGAAAATGACGAGCTAAAGGCAAAGAATTAGAAAATTATAATAAATGTAAATAGTAGAGGAAGATGGAGTGAGATTAGACAATGTAAAAAATAAAGTAAAAAGTAGTTATTATTTCCCTTTTAAGAAATATGCGTTTAAAATAACCTTCTTTTAATTTTTTTTTACAATAATCGAAATAGATCCAGAGTTGTTCAATATTTACGAGTATCGTTTGTTATTTGTTACATATTCAATATTGGTTAAATATTTTATTAGACTCATGATATAATTTTTTTAAATATATTCCGAATATTTTTTTTTAATTCTTAACTTTCAATGTTGGACATCACAATGATCCCCGTGTCTAAAACGTCTTTATTTTGTATTACACTTTTATTGTATACGTTACAACCTTGCAAACTTATGGCTAAATGGCAATCCATTTAGTGAGAACTAGACTTAAATCCTTTTCAAAAGAAAGAAATTGATTTCAGTGAACTCACCTACCTTGAATCGCATAACAGACAGACGTCTTATCAACTAGACTACAAAGTTTTAAGTTACTCCAAAGTATGTTATATCATATGGGTGGATATTCGTCGTGTATTTTTTGTGAAAATAATAATCTAATCCGACTTATTTACGTCTGTAAGACTTGATCCAGCTTCCAGCTTACTGAAAACAACGCATATTTAAAGTAGCTTATTTTCAATCAATCTTAAAGTAGATGTTGTGGTATGAATTAAACTTTTAGATCATGTTTTCTCTTATACGAGTACATAAACAACTGGCGTTTAAAATTCACTTTTATATAAATTCGTCATAAATTTCATACTGTTTTACAAACAAGTGCATTTAGAAAAAAACACATTTTTAAAGAAAAGATGTCCACCGCTAACCATAAAATAACAAAGAATAATCAAACGCGGCATAATTGGTAAGACGCTTGCGTTCCAAACCGGTGCTAACGGTTTCAAACCCTCTTTGAACCCACATTAAAAAACGATTTAGTCTGATTTTCACTTAAGATTTATAACATTTTTCTGGTTGGTTAGAAGCGATTATCATATAGGAATTAGCTAGACAATTTGTACTGTATATAATGAAAATGTAATTCAATATCATACAACAACTTCGGACCTAAAACCAAAGGCTCAATTAATGGGACAAACATAATTTTGTCTCCTAGCCATATTCTTCAAAATGTCCACGTCACTTATGCAGATAAACTGAGTAGTACCATACAGACTTAACAGCAGTACTTTAGTCTAACCCAACCTTTTACAATCATTTAACTTATGTGAGTGCATTTATTTTTGTATACACAAATTACTAGCGAACCCCTTGTTGGTTGACAAACGTTTGTTTAATGCAACTGAAAATTATTTACGCTATCGTAAATTAAAGAATGTTTCCAGTGTCGTAAGTATAATAAGTTAAGAATTATTAAAAACACCATTAATCACAAATGGGATGACTTCGTTAAATGAATTTTCCAATATTAATATCTTCCATATCTCGGTGTATAAATTGAGAGCTGTGCTCCTTTATAAACTTTTTTTGGTTCAACGAGCCACTTCACATTGAAGCGTGAATATCGTTGTCCCTGTTGTTACTATTTTAAGGTTTTTATCTTTTTTACTTGTTTTTCTTCTTATGTGTGATTGGGTTAAATTTTAATAAAATTTAAAATTAAATTAAATTATGAATCGCCTTCTGCATTGTTTAATCTTATCAGCGCAATAGTGAAGAACGGTAATATTTTCCATCCACTGGTATAGCTCTGTTGGTATGTATATGGATGTCATTTTATAATCCATAACTTTTTTTATTTTTTCATTCTTGAAATAAACGAAAACGTTCTAGAAATAATTAAGACATTCTTGAAATAAACTATGGATAATAAGAATTTAAAACTGCAATCACTAATTCGTTCTACTGATTTTATCTTTCTTTCAAAAGGTTTGTTAGTTATTTTTACTGCGATATTATTTTTAATAGATTTCTTAATTAATTCCTTAAATTAAGACACGTAGTAAACAATTGTTGAATTAAAGCTTAACTAAACTGAGGAATGATTTTTATTTGTTCATTTATACACAACAAGAAATTTTCTAATTACATAATTTATAAAAAAAAAACAAAAATTAATAACAAAAAAACACAATTTATATGGATCTGGGTTTGTTGCCTTTCATTTGTCGTGTCTCCAGTAAACTAAAATTTGGCCTGTATCTTTCTTAGGGTTAACATGGAAAAATAAGTTGACGCTTTTTCCGGTTGTTAATTAAAAAATGCCACATCGCAAACTCTCATCAACTTGATAAACAATATCCTCCCCCATGAAACTGTGACTCGCAAAGCGCAGCGGGACCAGATACCTACATTGTGTCAACAATCCATGGTCTGGTTGGTAATACGATAGATCGATTTCCATCTAGTGGTTTCATAAAAGTACCATAAAAAAATTAGGTTACAGTCTGGTAAAGAGTTCGTCTGGATACAATGTGACGTCGTATTGCGAGTGCTGTTAAATTTTCACATGTTCAGTTTGAAGAACTTTGAGTGCCATGTTTAATCCAGCAATTATCAAACCTGAAAGGCTGAATTTATGGGGACGCGGACAATATTGTTGCCCGGACACGCTCTTCCATACGATAATATTCAAAAGGATTTCCATATGATCGAATGAGTGTCAAAAGTTATAAAATCCTCAGCATTCACACCTTATGATCATCATTTTTATAATAATCAATCAAAAATAAGTTTTCGAAAAATTAGGTTAAAAATATTTTTTGAAAAACTGTTCTCGAGTTCACAGCTTCGTGCCCTCCTATCGCCTCTCTTAATTTTCCTCTCCGGCCTTAAGTTGTAATAAAATCTGTGGCTTTATAAATACTGGCAATAAAATCGGATTCATTACTCGCCGCCATGATGCCCCCTCCAGTCGCCTACCTTGCTCCCACCACCGCCCGGCCACTTTCCCCACCGCTTTGCCCCTCCAAGCGCCGCACATCTCATAAGCAATACGCCCAATAAAGCCTCGAAACTCAGCCTTAAGCGTTACTTATAAAAATACACTTAGGGGCAGGATTTTCTATTGTAGTTTGTTTTTTTAATTAAGTGGTCACGTTGAGTGTTTTACTGTCTTATTAGGGTAACCAACATTTGGTTCTTATTTTGAGCCTAATATCAATCACTTAAATCAAATAATGAATAAATATCCAAAAGAAAATATTATTCTCAATCCATTTGCTAAAGTATTTCACGAGAATGTTTAAGTTTAAATGTTATGAATCTTTAAAAATTGTAAGAAAATGGGAAAACATCGAAACTTTATTTCAAGATAAAAAGACAAATATTTATTGAAAATGTCATATTTCTAGCTAATATTTTATTTTAATGTCGATTACATGACTAGAGATATTAAATATATTTTTTGACATACGAGTATTATCATCCACCTAGTACCATTCTTATTTTAATTAGAAGGCCTGTTTTACTTATCTCTCAAGAAACACGACAATGAAGTGTGTAGTTTTAGCTTTCTTATATTTAATTTACTTACACTTATAACAATTTAAAATTATTGTAATTTGTTTTAATAAACACAGTTTATTCCACTTTTTGTGGAATAAACAATGTTTGATAAAACACAAAAAGTGGAATAAACAGTGTTTGAAAAAACAAATTACAATGTCTTTGAACCTCCACAATGTTAATGCCTTACCAATAAACAATGTAATATAAAATAAATAAAAATTAATGTAAACTTATGTCTAGCTGACGTATTTTAAATTACGCAAAATGAATTTTAGCGAAAGGAATTAAAACAAGTTGAAAAAAAAACACGAATTCAAGCTAAAAAATACTTTGCCTTGAAATTAAATCCGCGTTACTTACGTTCCTCGTACTCTTAGGCCCTTAAAAATATTTCAGACCTTTACGTAGCAAGGAATTTTCATTAAAAATCCATGCCAAGCCCAGTGAAAATGTTGGAAGAGCGGGGATAACTGACTCGTTAAATGAAATTAGCCCCCACCTCCGGTTGGTGGGAAAATTGGCGAAAATAGAATCTGAACTGAGGAGCATTTTTTCATTATACTGGCAACACTTTTGTCCGTTCAGAAAGGCAAGAGTAAGGGCGGCCAAATAATTTAATATCGGGGAATCGCGCCTTCATTTCATTTTTCATTCAACTCATTTGGATTTTCTCCTTTTTTATGCGATTCAAAAAAAAATGTCCGATTTACCTAGATTTGTTATCGACTTTCGTTTTTAAAATAACGTTTCAATCTGAAATATATTCATACAATCTAGAAAAAAAGGTTTTTTCTTAGCGGAAAATACTTAATCTCTCTAGATATAATACTACTCTACTACTCGTATATTCCATACCATTTATATGCTTGATACTTTTCACATAGATTAGTTAAATGCATAAGCTATTTTTGCATAATTTCTAATAGAGCAGATTAATACCCTTTTTTATACTATTTGAAATCGAACCTGAAACTCACGGGTCGAAATATAGTGTTTTACTAACAAGATCATAAAAGTGTAGGGTGATATAAAAAATATTTTGTATAAACTTTCGGCTTTAACTTTATAAAACTCCATTTTAAAATATTTTACAATCAATTACTTTGTTATTCCACTAGTGACATTAATGACGACCTACGTGGCCTAGTTGGTAAGACGCATGTCTCTCACCCTGGAGGTTGAGGGTTCAAATCTCTCTGGAACCATATTGTTTTACAAAAGATTCCAGTTAGGATTTCGCTTAAGGCCTCTTTTACATATTTCTGGTTAGTTGGAAGAACTTCGGGATAGGAGGTAGAAACACGTGCAGTGGGGATTAATGTTATTAATTAGTGGTATAACAAAGAAATCTATTGTAATATATATATTCAAAGCACTTATTTGAAAACTAAATATATTGTGATATGCACATACCTCATAAACACCAAAATCACAATTTAATATAACCTTTGATATTGTTCTTCTAAGACGCAAACTTTGCTCTCTTCTGAGACAAAGTTATACTCCGGATATAACAATACTATGAATATTAAGAGGCAGGAATATGGCAATTCAAGATAAAATCTTTTGTGTAAAATAGCAATAAAATGTCTGAAACTTATATTAATTACAAAATAAAACTTACAAATGAGAATCAGGTATAATATTTATTAGAATATACGTTACATTATCTTGTAACATATTAAAACGTCTTATTTGTTATATTCTTTTCTTGTATCTTTGTTCTAGACCAAAACTTTGTTAAAGCCAAATTTTAATAAAATATATTCATTTTGGTGTAAAATTTCTGGATTTCAGCTGCTTAGGAAGCTATGGAGCTAAACAAATCGAGTCCCACAGTGTCAGTATTGCTGCGCATACAGTTAAATTACGCTTCTATATGGGTCAAAAAGTTTGGGTTGCCTAAAGGAGGACCATTATGAATCTGGAAATGTTTCACTAACGTTTTCTTCGCTGCAACTTTTGGATTCACTAGAGTAGTCATGTGACAAATATATCGGCTTTGCAACATTCTAACTATTAATTTGTAGATATTATTATTGTGGAGGTGAAATTGATTTTTAAATAAATCATAGGCTCAAGTATGCTATTTAATAAAGTAATTGAAAAAACAAGGGTCAGCAAGTAGATGAAGCGCTATAAGTCGTACACTTTTTGTTGGACGCCTAAATACTGAGAGCAGGTGGTTTAAGATCATGGTGGGTAGAAAGTTATTTGTTCTCGAGCTGATGACGCTTCAACAGCTTAATGGGGGGGGGGGGGGGGGACAGCGTGCTACGAACATGACTCAGCGTGACCAGGGGCTCAGTAGAATCTCTATATCTATGATATCTGCTGAGGGGAGTACACATCTAGGATTAGGCAGCTCTGTGACAGAGGATTCTCTACTACAAAGCTCAGTAATGACGACTGACGCTATATGCATAAAATAGGATATAAAGTGGCCACCTGTTTGCGAGTACGGAACGTATAGACAACCAAGCATATAATAGAGGCATGGTTCATTTACGCCTTCAAAAGGGGCATGTCTGAAATACATCAAGGTACTACAAATTTATTGACCTGGTTAAGGATTCTACATATTTAACTGTTATCTTACCATCATTCGAAGATGCAGAAGTAATAACAATTATTCATAAATAATCTTATCAATGACAGGCAGCTTTTAAAAGCTAGTACATCAATCAACTCAGATGTTAAAAGAACTGTGCATGAGTAATTTATTTCGAATGAATGATCTATATAACTATTTAGAAGCAAAAAAATGTAATGACCTCAAGATATATTTTACGAATGTCATTCAAGTTAAACTCACCATCCTGAGTTGGTTGAACACCTGTTTAGTACTTGTAATTTAGCTTTCCGGGCGAGTTTTCTTCGAACTGATCGGTCACGCTGAACCCGTCAAATTCTCCTCCACTTCCAGGATACTAAAATATTGCTGTATGTTGTTTAAAAGACTCTACCTTAATCTACCAAGTGACTTTCTTCCAAATGATTTGACTTGCACAATGCTATTTGTTGACCGTATTTAGATCTGCTTACATGGCTTATCTATGTCAACCTATACGACCATACATGGGTGGGAATTAATAGTTTTCTCGCCAATTTTCGAGTTGTATGGTTAGATTTAAGCTTCCACTCTCTTACAACTTGTTTTATGACACGTATCGTGGTAGGCGATTTTTAAATTTCATTTTTTGTTGTTTGAGTGCCATGACTAACGTTTTGGTCTGACATATCATCACGGGTAAGATGGTCGAGTAACATATTATCAGCTTAACATTTTTGGACAGGGTCTTAAAAATATGCTGTTTGTGAAGTGTTGCTTCAAGTAAAAGCAGTGGTAAAACTAAATTTATCGCCCTTGTATTAACACATTGATCGCCAATAGGATTTTCGTAAAATGTCCAAAAAAATGTGTGTACATTTTTAGGTTTTTAATTTAATATAACCTACCTATCACATTCATGAGTATATCTTTTAGAACCATGAAGATATCCTAAGGCCATATCGTAGTAAGATAGAAAAGGGCCGTGTCGGCCAAGTTTAATAGTAGTTTAATACAGAGCGCGTAGCCGACGGACAGAATGACACTCTGAAGTTAGGTATGCCGTGTCAGCCACCGGTGGCCGACACGGCCCAATTGGAATACCTCGGTGTCGGCCACAGGTGGCTGCCACGGCGATCAACGTGTTTTAAACATAAGCTTTCAAAGCTCAATATTAGATTGTTTTTCGTAATTAACAAGTTTTTAATAAATACGTAATCCACCTCAAAAATATTAAACTCTAGAATACAACAACACTGAGGTGGTTTTATCGTTTGATTGATTATGGATTTTTTTCCGAATTTTATAGTTTTAAACTTCTAAGAACAAAAGAAAATTGAAACATAAATACTTGAACAATAAATCTGTTGAAAACGTCATTGAAAAAACACTTAACAAAATATCCCTTCATGAAATTCATTAAAAATCTTTCTTCAATATATTTATTCTCTAGATTCTTCAATATATTTATTCTCTAGATTCGACAGCTTTACAATATCTTATAAACAATCAAGTTGATATGCAGCTCTATACAAGGTAGAGTATGAAATATTTCCACTATAAAGTATTCTTCAAAGTCTCGAAGGTTATTTCTGTCAGTGGTCCTGAGAAACTAAAGAAAATTTCAAGTGCGTGTATAAAAATACCCTAACTCCTCATATCTCCCGTCACAGCTTGACGTCTCCTCCCAGGGATTTGGCTGTCTTCTTAATTCTTAGAATATCTCGTTTATTTTCATCATACTGTCATTTGACGTTGAAGTTTTCACTTCTCCTTATTTCTTTTTTTTTGTTTTACTCAATAATTTGCATAGTTTTAAATAGAGTTAGTATATCAAAATTTATCATTATTTTAGTTTGTCAGATAAAATAATGTTATATAATATCTTGTCACATATATGATATGCACCAAAACCACTATCCAAAAATTAAGAAATAAAAATCAAGTTGTCTGATTTACATAATAAAAGAATATAGAAAGCGGATATCTTATAATGCAGAAGTTAAACGAAGTCTCTAAATTTTGAGTCTCTACAAAAAGAAAGTCATTTATATTGTATTGTACTCGTATTACTCTTTCATATTAAAAAAAAATTCTGGCGCGTTTTTTGCAATGTAGCAATCTCTTCCTTTCAACCAAAAATATATCAAATAATATTTATTAAAAACCAGATAGGAAAGTTTTATTTCTTAAAATGGATACAAGCGGTAATCGAACCCCCTGGCTGAAACACATTCGTCTTACCAACTAGGCTATGGAGGTCATAAGTCTGGATCTATCTCCTCATGGATTTGGTATTTTGAAAACCCTTCCATTTTCTCCAATTTCGACGATATCAGTGACCTTGTTGGTAATATGTTATACCAGGCTTTCGACCCGAAGGCTGCAAGTTTGATTCCCACTGGAATCCAGTTTAAAAAAAATAGATTTTAAGTCTGGTTTTCACTTAAGTCCTTATAATCTATATTTCTGGTTGGTTGACGTAGATTGCCATCTGATAATAAAACCACAAGGCTTTGTTCATTCCGTATGCTATCTGTAAAAATATTCAAAAGTTAGTTTAAATATAGCTTTTAATATTTGTGATAATTATTACAACTTTAATTTCAACAGTATTTTCACTGGCAACCTTATCGGCCCACTAACCAAAAAATATAGTGGCTTAAATTTTAAAATATGAAATACATACTCAGGCAAAAAAATATGATGTGTTACTTTTACCTCAATGCCGTTAATACGTTTAGCTGATTATTGTACGTTTCTGATTTAATACAAAAATAATATCTCTTTCATTTCCAATCGTATTTCTCTGTCTACAATATACCAGCTTATTCGTTCCGTTTATTTGTCAACAATATGACAGTGATGAAGAGAGATTAGAGAAGAGTTGGAAGAATCAATCAGTGGGTATTGTTTCGATGAAATAATAAAGGTTGTTAAGTTCTATTTGTCAATATTTAGACCTGATATTCTTTGTTAAACTCAGAGTTTATTTTTTATTATTAAAACGCTAATCACCTAAATTTGAGTGTTCCCAGTCATTTAGCAATGTTAAGTTGATAACGTTGATTGAGAATATATAAAAGTTTTACGTTCTAAATACACAAACATGTTGTTGACGACCTCCATAACCTGGTGGTAAGACGCTGTCTGCTGATCCGGAGGTTGCGGGTTCGATCCCCGCTGGAACCCAGATTTTTTTAAATGGAATTCCAGTCTGGTTTTCACTTAGGCCCCATTAAAAACATATTTCTGGTTAGTTGGAAGGTATTGATTGCCACATGACAATAAACTCGCTAGGTTAAATTAAAAAAAACATGGTGAGCTTTCGCTATAAATATTTGAAGTAGTTATCAAATAATAATATTTATTTGAAATATTTATATCTTTAGAAACTTTAAACTTTCTATAAACACGCTGTAAACAGCAAACAGCTCTGAGTTAAGAAATAATATCAAACGCACTGATTTTAAGAATCATTTTAATGATTCTTACTTTTTTACCGCTTAAATAAAGCTTGAGCTATAAAATAATTTTATACTCAAATTTCCTAAGTTAAATGTACAACCAGCACGCCCCGAGAACTGAAATAAAAATTCGAATGATTTTTTTAAATACAGGTTGTTTTTTTTCCACCTCCCTGCGTGAGGTAAGCTTTTCGAGTCCTCTCTCTCTCCATAGTTGCTTATTTTGGACAATATATCTCGTCACTTCCAACGCTTGGATCTCCTCCTCCACGTCATCTCACCTTCTTTTTTTGACGACCTCTACGTCTTCTCTCGTCAACCGATGTGCAAGTACCACCAATATCATTTCTCTCTCAGTTTGTCATTTATGGATGCCACTTTGAGGGTTCTTCTGGTACATTCCTTTTGTGCTTTGTCTTTACGGCTAACAACTACCATCCACGTCAGCGTCTTCATTTATACTACATTGTACTTCTGCTCTTATGATCTAATACGCATTAAGCATTCCGTACCATACAACGTCCAGATCATTATTTTAAATAAAGGTATTGTTTAAAAATTAAAAAATATAGCCGTATTTATCTTCATATCATAGACACTTTACTGTTTTCATCCGAAATTCTGCAGCCTGGAGATCACTGGTTGTACCACGAATAAACTCTTTAGTGTAAACATTAGACTCCTCAAACATTGGAGCATATATCGCATAGAATGTTCCTTACTGCAGATACAGAAAGTCGAGGTTCGAACCGATGAACAGAAGTCCAGTGCGTTACAGCGCGGCCATGTACCTCAAATTGATATAAAAGAATTTACTAAAGAAACGTCATTTATCTCAAAATATTCTTGTTCCATAACTCATACAATTCACTTCCTAATCCTTATTTTCTTTTAGATTTGTCTTTTACTTAAATTTTTCTTAGTATTTATTCAAATATTGTTTTTATGCACAATGTTAAAAATATGTTCTTAGATACCAATAATAATTATGAAACTAGAGCTGGTTGATTGAAAAAATGCTTTAAAGCAATAAATCCACCATTTTTATTTTCTTGAATGTGTTAAATAAATAAATCAGGTACGAACAAGAATCAAACTTACATTGGAAGACAAACGTCTAACCAACTAGAGACCATATGGGGCATAGTATTTATTTAATACATTATTAACGTAATTCAACGGCAGTCCATTAAAAAATACTAATATGTTACTGTCAAAATAAGTGAGATTTATTGTTACGAGTAGTTCTAATGCAGGCTTAACGATTCTTCGTCTTTTCACGCATCAATCAAAACTTGAAATAGTAAAAAACTCATTTTTCTGTTTGTTAATAAGAAATCTCGATAAGAAATGAACGATTGCCGGGAGAACATGAAAAGGCATGTTTTCCACAACAGCAGGAAATTAAAGTGATTAATATGTTTTTAACCAAGAAAATGTACAAAAAACCTTTTGTAATTTGATATTAACACGGAAAAAAATACTTTTTAAATATTAGAATTGATGAAGATCTAGACGCAGCTAATTTAACCCAATGAAATAAATTAACAAGAAAAAAATTTAATGGTCTGAATATAACAATGACAACAGGAACAGTGTTACTAATGCTCCCATGTGAAGTGATTTAGTTATACTTACAAAATTTACTAAAGAGCTCAATTTTCTCCCCGAGGTATACCAGATATCGATATTGGAAAATTCATTCAACACGGTCATTCCATGTGCGAATTGTGATGCTCTTAATAGCTCAGTTTGTGAATACGGTATCAAAAATAATCTTATTTACGATGGCGTTAATAATTGTCCGATACATCAAACAAAACTTTGTCAATCAACAAAATGTTTGTTTTTTTTTTCATGTTAGCAAGTTGTATATTTATGAACAGGTGCGTATATGTTTTTAACACATAAGGAGTAATATCCAAATATGCCCATTAAGAAAAGTTATGGGTAAAATCTATGGTCTTTACAATAAAAATGTCAGAGATTTCTCTTTTGGACTCGCTAAACTACCAGAGAATTCTGGATTCCTCCCTTGTTCTATACGATGAAGCCGCACTACAATATACTGTGAATTAGTGAATTATATGATATATAAAGAGATTTCATAACAGCGCCACCACAAAATGCCCTAGAGACTCTTATCACAAATCTCAAGACTTTATTTACAGACAAACACACTCTCAATATCATAACCGAATGTAGTATATTTACAGTTGAACATGAATCCAAGATATTTGCCAGTGTCGACACGCACAGTGGGCCGATTATCGATTAAATAATTAGCAATGAAACTCAATTTTACTGGAAAGACGAATGAAAATATTCAAATATGAAATGCATTGAACATATACAAACTCACCATTTTGTGGGCATTGAGAATTTATCCATCTACTAAAGACAATGGAGACGCAGCATTGCCTTTAAGTATTAGGCTACATTTCTTCTTACTACTATGTTGACCAATTCTCGATCTGCACTGTCAATTACAGAGATCGCACCTTTAAGATGATCCAAGGGCTTCGATTGGTGTTGACCAATGGTATCGTGGATTACCTTTCCCATATAGAGTATCTTTTTCGTTTTCAATGGGCTTGAGCAAGAAACTTTTTTATATCAGTATCCATTTATTATATTTTAAGTCTCTTTTAAATACGTCGTTTACATACTGAAAACTTTTTTGCAAAGCGACAATTGTTATAAAGTAGTTAATTTATATCTTGAATATATTTATTTTATCTATTTAACACTTTTATTGCGAATAAAATCTGTAGGTTCATACATATTTATTTTAGTAACCCATTGATTTTGTTTCGTATCCTTACATGCCATTCGATATCCGTTATAACTTTTTCATCATCTGAGAAAAAAAACTCAATAGTAAAATTCTTAATTTTGCTCTAATCCGTCACTGAGCATCTATATACGAGTATATCTCATTTACTTTTCCTTTTACATTTTTTATCAGTAATTCTTCATTTTCACAATATTCATTCTCAGATCTTTCTCTTCACATATCTCATACAATTTAGTTATCAAACTCAGGAATTCCTCCTTATTCTCCGCTAACACTACAATGTCATTAGCATATAACAATTAACATGCCTCCCACTTAGACATTTCAATAAATCGGTTGTGGGATGGCAATAGGTTATAACTCACTTAAGACAGAATTTTACAGGAGAGCAAGAACAAAGTTTCCAAATCAAATATTTCAGCTATTATTTAATCAAATTTTGAGTATTACATATCAAATTGAATGAAATTACCATATCTATAACAAAGGTATGATATTTCCCTAAATTATTCAAAGATCCACATGATATTTGAGATTACATTTAAGATATTTTGCCATATCAATAATAATGAACTTTTCAGATGGCATATTGTCATATTTTTTTTATCTTAGTATCCCTACTAGTAAGAGATATATCATTTTGGCACATGAAAGATTACACTATTTTAAGAGTTTTGTGAAACAAACTTCAAAAATGCAAAAAATGAGGTATACAACCTTTTGTCATCACGCTACCGAAATATTGTATGGAAATTACTAACATTGATGGTAATTTAGCGGTCATATTACTTTTTTTATTTAACCTCATATGTCACAAGGTTTGAATATAAAAAAAAACAGATTTTATATGGTCACCGTCGAAATAGAACCCATACACCCTAGTTGGAAGATACAAATTCTACCTGTAAGTGCAAAAGTATCGAAAGTATCGTTTATGAATATTTCCGACGTATTTGTTATGTGAGTAAGAATAAAATATTAATGTATTGACCAATAACTGTTGTGAGAGTATTTAATGGAGACGTTTTATTTTAATTTTGAGTTATTTAGTACTTTGCAATGAATGATATCATCTTAATCATTTATATTACTTAACTCAAAATGATCACGAATGAGATATCTTGTAGGTTATATAAAGCATGTTGCATGCAAAGAAAACAAAAAGATATGAACTTTCTTTCCTTAAATGATGAACTTTTTATACACTCATAAAAATTACAACTAGTCGCGTCTTCAACTCAATTTGATGTGTCCCGAAAATTCTCTGAACGTCAGCCTAACTATTATATATTTTTACAAATATTTAAATAACAAATTGAACTTTTCAAATTGAAAAACGAGTAACACACTATTTGATTAACAATTCCTTATGCAGGATAAAAATGCCTAGAGAGGAGAGGAGTGGCTCACTAATCTAAAACCCTGAAGGACAGTTTTATAAAAGAATATGATGATGATTATGGCCTTTGTGCAAATAACCGGTCTTCAAAAATACCTATTTAAGGGATGATATATATTCTAAAGAACACGTGCTTTAATGTTTTTAATAGCAAATAACATTGTATGTACTAAAATATTTTTAGTACTATAAAGTAATTATATACAACTTAAGATTAAAACATCAAATCACACTGAAAAGATAATCCTCCTAATTGGCAAGACACCTGTCGTGCAGCCTGTAGGTTACGGATTCGATTCTCATTAAACCCAAAAAAAAAGTATTTTAATCTGATATTCAGTTATAACATATTTTATATGTTTCTGGTCACTTGCAAGACATTGTCACATAGCAATAAATTAGGTTGGTAATAAGGTATTTCGTCTTATAAAAATTATGATTTATGCCAATAATAATTTAAAGAAAAGAAGGGTTAATAAAAAAATATGGGGAATATTTAGGGAATTTTTACATGAAATTCAGATATATGACTGTAAATTAGTAGAGAATTAAATACGGTTAGGTTTGATATGTTGAACAGAGGGGAGACATTTATACACATACTTAAGTCAAGATTATATGCGGCGCGTACAGGACAGGACACTCAAATAAAACGTTGTCGAGAATTTCCTCTTCTATTTTATGCACACATGAAGAGCTATGCTTGATATACGAGTATATTTTATTAAGTGGCATTCCTATCACATGATAAGTTATTTCAATATACCTTAACATTGAAAATAATTTAACTGGATAATCATATAAAATTATGTATACTTAATAAATATACATATTAAATCAAAACACAAGAAAAAAGAAACAACTTGAACGAAAGATGATGAATCAAATCCTTAATGAGCTTGACTTCATTTCCAAAAGGTGAGAATTCAGCCTTTGAAGCGAAATAAATTTCGTTTTTCTCTCTTTTTTATTTCATGTCAATGAAACAAAAGATAAAGCAAATAAATTATTTGTACAAAATGATTAATCAAAAGAAGGATTGGCGAAAATTCACTAATTGTAAGTCAGTCCTTTTCTTATCTCTCTTTTCTTTCCGTTTCTCGTAATTTCTGTATAATTCCTTAAATAAAATGGGAAAGGCCACAGTTCCCAAGTCAGTGGTACTCAACAAGTGATACAACTTACACTTTATTTGTCGTAAGAAAATTGTTAAAATACGCATCATCCATTTTTTTTTATTTCATACATTTATTAGTTTAGTATTTCGTAACACAATAGTACGAGTACGATCGGCAGGTTAATCGGCAAACTAGATAGAAAGTACACACACTGCGCCAATTATCGGTTGATAAATTACAAAATGTTGATATTACGCACAAACAGAAGAAAAAATATAAAAAATCGGGACATACATACTTTCATGCTCTTACTCTATCGGGGTAGGCATAGCTGTTCATACTAAAAACTCAGGTAAACATTCACACTCTACATTCATTTTCTCAAACAAACTTTAATCCCAAGTTATCACTTACTCAATTTCAGCCACATCATAATCTCAACAACCACATCAAAATCATATCCAATAACTCATCATCACGCGCTCTTTATTCGCATAAATCATTCACTCACATGTATATTTGGAGATCTCCAAAAGAAATGTTAAAAGTTAAATGAACATCAGTATAGCAATTACGATAAAAATTATCTTTAAAATTCGTTTTACAAAAATATTGGAAACAATAATAAAATTAAAAACATTCCACTGCTTCGCAAATATTTAGAATAACTGCACTCAGTATTGAACGTTCATTTGGTATCCAAAGAAGTCTCTCAATTTCCCCTTTATGAAAGTCTATTGCAGCGTTTATACAAGCAAATGGAATTAAAATGAAGGAATTTCAATATTTATAGAATACTTTTTGAGGTGTATTTAATTGGATGTTTTTTGAAAACAATATTTTCGAGTTAAATTCAACTTTATTCTATTTAATTAGCAATAATAAGTTGTTTGTTTTGAATGAATTCAGAAAACCACACCTTTGTCGGCAGGATACATTTACGTAAAATATCATTATTATTATTTCACTTTTTATATGGGAAAAACGATTAAAATAATTCATAAGGCGAACGAACGAAGACGAGTTCTATTATTTAGATTGAAAGAATTACGTGTGACCCACGTGTTAAATATTTTATGTCAGTGATTTCAGGGATTACCTTTTCCACTGTTGTGTCATCTGTGTTAGATTAACGATTAAAATAATTCACTTGGCTTCATTGCACTGGTTTTATATTTTTGCTACTATTGGATTTCAATATGTTTTTTTGATATTTAAATAAACCCTAGAATGATCTTTCTTACTAAGTTAGTCCGATAAATGATATTTGTACGTTTCTTTGAATGCCAATCTCGGTCGCCCTTGAAATTGTCGGCCGTCAACATAAGACAGCTCTTCAACTATCAATTTACCTTTATGGCAACACTTTTACGCAAATACATACAGTGATTTTTTTTATATTATATATTATAATGCTTAAAAATATATATAAAGGGTTCCAGTCAAGTAACATCTGGTAACAACACTCGCGCGCACTAAACATATGGGGTGTTTTTTTGGGTATGATAGGATTTATTTTTGAAATAAAACACATAAAATTATTTAAATGGACATGTATTTGAATTCAATTGATAAGTTGTTTAATGACAATTGTTGCTTACAGATAATTTCATTCATATGTTGACCGTGGCTGGCTCTTATGTACCTTAACCGATCATAAGATGGGTTTCCGATTAAGAACGATATAACTTTGAAATAAAATAAAACAACAACTAATAAACCAAAAATGTATCTGAAGGTTTAATTTCAAACAATATTTTATGCCGTTTATGATTTAAACAAGATATCGTTGAAATGGCTTCCACGGCTTCTTTTACATGGCCAATTCGATCACGCCAATTTTCGATGACTTGGTAGAACATTTCCGGCTGTATGGCGCCAATAACACGACAAATGTTGGCCTCAAGTTCATCAAGAGTCTTGGGTTTGTTGGTGTAAACCTGTGATTTAACATAAACCGTTAAATCGCACGATCTTCAAAATCCTATCACACCCAAAAAAACACCCTTTATATGAATATTGTGGCCTATCCACGTATAGTAGTATTTCCTACACATACTCGTACAATATAAGTTACTTGTAATTTATTTTAACAAACACTGTTTATTCCACTTCACTCAAAAAAAAAAAAAAGTGGAATAAACAGTGTTTGTTAAAATAAATTACAATGTCTTTAAACCTCCACAACGTTAATGCCTTAACTATAAACAACATAAGTTACTTGCCTATTCCTGTGTTACTAAGCCCGATGATTCGATAACTGTCGTACAAAGACAATATTGTCTCACGGCTATACTCTTCAATATATCCGAATCCCCACATCCAATAATTTAAGGTATACCATGCGAATGAATGAAAAATAAACGGTAAGAGATTTTTTGGCCAAAACTTGTTTAAAATCCACAACAGTGTCTTAAGCAAAGTGAATAAAAGTAACATTCAAATAACAAATATTCCAAAAACCATTTCAAAGTCAAACAAAATGAACTGCAAAAGATAATATGTTGGGATACAAAGGATTCTGCTATTACTAACATATATCATTGAATCAAACAGAAGAATTAAAAGGTATTTATTTATTCTCTTCTTTTCATTTTTACCACGTTCAATAAACTATGTAAACATCCAACGAGCCAAGGATGTAACATGATTAAGAAAAATAATTAAGGAATCTTAAATAAATGTTGACTCTGCTTAAAATGATCAAGGATTTTGTATTCCTCGTCTGCTATAAATGGCCCAAGGCAGCAATAGCGAACTCTGACTGAGTGAATGTAATATGTATCGGAATTCTGGCTAAGTTCTGAGTTTTATTAAAGGCTTAGCCAGGCCGACCGGTTGGCCAGTAATAAATTACTGTGATTAATTGTTTTGTGGCTGCTAATCCCTTATTGGCTCGTGTTCTCTCCAGCCATTGCTCTGCGCTAAAAGCTAAATATTAAGCTGCGTGCAGACAATCATAATGCCACGTGTAATGTAACGTGTAAGATATTTTTTCATGTGAATACCTTCACATAATGCATCTAATGCTTAAACATAATATCATTAAGGATATCATAAGGGCTTCCCATTTAACTAGAGAATGTGATGCAAAATGGAGACTAGCAAAAGAAACTCTTGCAAAAGGCTTGGACCCAACCTGTGCAGCTTGTTTATCATTATAATGTGGTTTTACCCTAGTAGTCTAGTTCGTAAGACACTAGTCTTTCATCTGAGGTTTTCGAAATCGATATCCCTCAAAAAAGGGGTGCCAGTCTGATTAAAAAGTGTATCTGACAGCATTCATTATCTTTGTCGGTAATGTATTTTTGTCTGTCCACGTGCGGTATTTTCAACACGAACGATAGCGAATTGATATTGATTGGTCTATTCCAGCGATGTCTTACCTAAAAACTTCAATTACTGGGACCGAAAATAATAATGTCTACCTGCCACGCTCTTGAACATATCCGTGTAATGAATTATTATATGTTGAGGAGTACCATCAATCAATGGCATTACAGCCCATTGTGGGCCCCGGCCTCCTCCAGCAGTCGTCGCCATTCCCTCCTATCCTGGGATGCATTCCTCCAGCCCCTGATGCCAATCACGTTTGTATCACTCTGCACCCCATCCATCCACCTGAGCTTTGATCTACCCACACTACGTGTTCCTTGGGGCTTGGAAAAGAGTACCTTGTTAAGCATTCTCTCTTCTCCCATTCTCGCTACATGCCCCGCCCAACGTAGCCTCCCAATTTTGATGTATTTTATAATGTTGGGCTCTTTGAGGAGTACCATACCAGTGAAAAATTATAGTATTTTACCAGAATCACATCCTTAGTATAAGCCATTTTTTGTATCCGAGATTTTGTAGGCGAATGTCGCATATGCGTGTACTGGTAGATATTTTATATACATACTTTTGCTCTTCAACAAACACATAGCTTATGTAAGGGGACTCGATTTCAAGGCATTCAAAGATGATGAATAAAATCAGTCTCGCACAGTCATTGTTAAGAATTTCCATTTGAGGTTGCATCCTACACTTGTACATCATTCTAAAAATCAAATAATATTGAATTTATTTTTCTTTAATTTAACAAATTTTAATGCAATTAAATCTGGAGAATTTCTTGCTTCAAATTATTTTTTTCCAATAAACCGACTTTTGTTTCATAAGTATTATCGGTGTATCTGGCCGTATCTTTAACTTTGTGTATGAATAAAGTGTTTGGGAAAGCTTATTAAATTTTAGGTAAAATATAAAGAAAATTGGATAAGGGTGAGAAGTGAGAAGTATACAGGAGTTAAGGACAAGAAATATTTTCCAATAAACATTGCTTTTGTTTATTCTTAAATATCGATACAGATGAAGAATATCGCATTTGGTCCGAAAAATATTAATTATACTAGTACGAAGTATGCCTATCAGATCGCTTAATAAACGCACTAAATATAAACGCACTAAACAGTGTACCTGTGTTTGCGAGTCACGTTTTGATTACTGATGAGAGGGTTTTAATTTTTAAAAACAATATGCTTTATGATGACCTCTGTGACCTAGTTAATAAGACACTCTTCCAGCACAAAGGTTGCGGGTACGATTCCTGTTGGTACCCAGATTTTATTAAAAAAATATTTTCAGTTAAGACTAGTTACAATACACCTTCATAGTTAGTTGAAATAGATTACGATATACCAGCAAGCCTGCCTGGTTGTACTGTATATAAAGAAGATATAATACTATGGAGTGCATGATTTATTATGTTACAAAATATAAAAATAAATTCATTTTTTCCTTTTAAATTCATTATAAATTTTATTTTAAATATTGTATAAAATATTAACTTCTCACTGTTCATTTTTTCTTAAAAATGGCTTAAAAACAGCTATTTTGAATTCAAAATATTTTTAAAAGATTCTTACTTGTCTCATTTCTTGTTCTCGTTTTTAATTATGTTTCATATATTACACTAAAATGTCGCAAAAACCGTACCTCGGGAAGAAAATTCAATTTATTATTTAAACAACTTAAATGTAAGTTATCTACTAACTTTGTCTTATTTCAAAATAAATGTAACGTTAATCTTAGTATTCCACGATTCGCCATATTGAGACAAACATAATATTTGCGTTGTCTGTGTCGCAAAGTATATTTACTCACTGACTCATTGTGATATATTATTTAACTCACTATTCCTTAACAGCACCCTTCTCATAATATAGTTTACTTATAAATTAGATCAAATAAAGAAAACTGTATTATTTTTTTCAATATTTATTTAAATTGAAGGTTTGCTTGATTAACGAGCTTTCGCCCTTGACAAGTTGGAATTCACATACCGATATTTTTTTTCGTTCGTATGATACCTTTTCAACATGTCTAAATTAGTGATTCAGACATAATTAAGAACGTATTCAGAACACAACATTCCATTTAGTCCGATAAATCGAGTATTTGGACATGTCGCCAGTCTCAAACAACGAGTTTATGGTATATGGTTAAAAAAGTCAATCAAATAAATAAAAGCGGGTACTGAAAATCATTTGTTCACTGCATTAAAAAAGGGTTATTTAAGAAAAAATCGCTAAGTAATGTTTAATTTTATTTTTTTGTCAATTACCTACAATTTGGAAGTATTTCAAAGAAAAATTTACGTAGATAGGTTTTGCCTCTTTTGATTGGAGCTTTTTGCTCCTTGCTTTCAGTGGTGAAAGCTCAATGTAAATCCAGGGCAATATGATATATCTTTACTATGTCAACTGGATCATTTGAATTAATATATTTATATTAACTCTCCAATATATCCCAATTGGTGATTTGGTTGTGTTTAATAGCATTGCCGGAAAAACATTGCTCTCTGTCCTATTTATCAAACTTCCAGGTTTGGAACCACTGGAGTATATACGGAACTCGCGGTTCGTTATCACACGTGTATTGAATACAACCTAGCATATGAAGGGTAACAACGCACGCACGCGGTTAAAGCATTGAAATATTGACCAGACGATTTTTTTTACCAAACAAGTATTTATTTTATATCATCAGTAATCAAACCTAAAATCCCGAATGGAGTTCAAACGTTTTACCAACAAAGCCATGAAGCTCATCATTGAATAACACAATATAGACGGGATAAGGTATTTTAAATATTTACTTTAACTCCATACTTTAAAAATCATCAAATTATTGATAACATAAAAGGATATACATAGAATACGAACATTCTTGAATATTTCATTATGTTAGGAAGTAGGGATTATTTCGAGCGCATGTATTGATTATGGGGTTAGCATGGGGGAGTAAAAGATGACATAGAAATGTTTAGTCAGCGTCGCATTAAAGTCTTCGATTAGAGGTAATCCTGTATCCTTCTGAGGTATCATATTTCCTTCAGACCATGGAATATTGAGATTCTATACTTCTAAGTTTTGTTAAACTCTTAAAATAATCTTTATATACTCTTATTATAAAGATTGCATAACCTCCGTTTTTATTTTCAATTACAAGTACATATTAAAAATTCATTTTCTACTTCAAACATAAAAGGGATACAAAACGAGATTTTAATGGTCATTCTTTGTAATTTTTTTTTCTAAAGAAGGTTATATGGTTTGTACCTTAATATTATATTATGATAAATGTTGTTTTTCATGTATTCCACAAATGGTTATCATCCTCTAAGAGAAACGCAGCAATTCTAAAACTCTTCAATTATCGATCTCGTGTTAAGATCTCCGCACCATAGTAGTGGCATCAGTAAACCGCAATTTGCTGATTTTGCTTCCTCCTTCAAATAACTTATCTAAAACTTTCGTCATTATATATTCCCCATATAAACTGTACAGTTTCGACGATGGAATATATCCCTGTCGCAATTTTATTTATGCTTTGAACGGTTTCAAGGTGGCCTCATCATTCTTAATGTGCATTTTTCCATCCATGTTAAGGTTTTGGATGGGAAAATTAGGTGTTCTGTTACTCCCATTTCCTTTAGGATTTTGTGACAGTATATTCCACTGTGCACAGTCCAATGCCGTGGAGCAGTAAGATATGTATTTGTTTATTTTTTCAAGTACAGTGTAAGATATTTCGACCATTAAATATTGTTAAAAAAGTAATCAAATTCACATAAGAATTTATTTAACGCTTTTGCAAATACAATCTGGCGGGATTATTGCCAGGCGGCAATCGCTTCCAACCAACCAGACAAAAGTAAAAGAAGCAAGTTACATGGTCGCATAAATCATTCAAATGATTTATTTACGGACCCCACAAATACGGACAATCACACGAACATTCTTTTTCATATAAAGTGAGATATTATCAATCAAAAGAAAAGAAAGGGATGATGGAGAGGAAAGGAAAAGAAAAATCAGGAATGAAACACGTTATTTTACTGACTAGAAATTAAGAGTTTTTTCAGTCGCTTCTTAAAATATGCCAAGGACGGAGCGAGTCTTATATTGGTTTGTAACTGATTCCAGTCTCACTGCATGGACAGTAAAGGACGACATAAAAAAGAGGCGCAGTGAACTGGAAAGGCCAATAAACAATCTCTGTTTGAGCGTAGCGCTAACACTTTAAGGAAATGAAGACTGAAGAAGATCCTTCGGCTTACCTCATTTATTTGAAATGCCAGAAATTAGTAAGTACCATACATGCATACTACTTACCATACATACGAGTATAATACAAACACACGAGAGGCCAGAGCTTGAGAGAACCACTAAATAAAACCATAAAAAATATAATCTATTAGATTAATAAAAACGAAAATATGTTCTTATATTTCATACTCTCAAAAAGAACACATATAGAAATTTTTATATAATTAGAAAGAAAAGAAAAGAAAAGAGTCTAGACATATATGTTACACAAATAACTATGGAATAAAATAAATTGAGTTTTTTTTAATGTTATATAAATGTTAATAAACTGAGTAATCACTGTATCTTGTAATATTTTGTATTAGATTTGAAGATAAAATTGATTTTGTTAATATTTATTATGATCGTATTTCAAAGGCAGGCGGATCTAATAATAATATCTTATCTCATCATCCAAGATGTATTCTGTCGTTGACTTGATTGAGATGAAATACCCCCAGATATCGGGTGTGTAAGGACGAGACGGGCTGGGATCGCTAGGACCGAGCAATTAATATGGTAATCGCCAGATTGATACACGTACGGCTGTGCCCGCCTGCCTCCGTCTATCCAGGCCTTTATTAAATCGGTCCGGCGAATATAGCTGCTATACACCTATACCTCACTTTACGGAAGAGATACTTCCATGAAAATTCGTCTGTAAATCGAAATTCCGTATATCGAATTATTTGTTTCCATATATTGTAAATCCTTAATACATTATTTATTCAACACTTCTCTAACGCCTTCTTGTCATGCGGAAATCTCTTCCAACCTACCAGACAAAAGTAAATAAAAAAAGTTACACAGTTGCAAAAAATATTCAAATGATTATTTATCTTGATAAAATTTATAAACAAATTTACTCCATTAAAGTAAAATTGAGATATCATCAATCAAAATAAAAAGAAGGGATGATGGAGAAAAGTACGAACCTGCCAAAAAGGATTATATTTCCATTTTATTATAATGATAAATTAAAAGCTGTCAAAACTATATAACATTTTAGTGATGGGAAACAAAAACAAATATACAACATTTGCACAAAAATAATTTCAGTTTCAAGGAGACGTGCAGCGCTAATACGAGGTTGAGCCGCAGAGTGTCAAAGAGTAGAGCTCTCAGTGCAAATTAAATGTGCATCACGTTTTCCTTGAAGAAAAATATCATTGAAACATTTCAAAACAAGACTGTATTCTGTGATATGTAGAACAGAAAAAACACAATATAAGTAATTTGGCATATTTCCATGCATACACAATATAAGTAATTTGACATATTTCCATGACTTATTGACATTTTCCAATACTTATTTGATATTAAATATCTTCTAAAATTATAAACCTATGAACAATTTTCTTGTTCAGTACCGTCAATAGGTTGGTGAAAACTTATGTTTTTGTAACGTAGATATCACACCTTGATTCATTGGCTGAATAAAGGCTTTAGTAAATTGAAGTAAATACTTGACTTTAATCTTCTCAAAAGAATTACATGGGTTAACCGAGCGTTTGGATGAATTACGTAATAAGAGCAAAAACTTTCGTTAATCTCAAACACAAAATTCAAATATTCTGTATATCAAATTGGTTGTAAAGCAACTTGTGAACTGTTTTATCAATTTCGTCACAACGATATTTCTATTTAAAAGGGGCCGTTCAACGAGGTGTGAGTGTGTATAGCTTATATAACTTTATACAGTACTTCCTTTATTAAAAAATGTAATTGAAACATTTTTGGTTGAGACGTAAGATATATTGTTTTCCCGTAGATAATAAAGAGCTTAAATCTGTTATAAAATTTTATGTGTCAAAAATGTTAATTATTTGAGAAAAAAATATAATGTCCAGCGGACATACAAGAAAAAATATGCATTAAAAATCTGATTAGAAATACTAAAAAAAGCATGCGTGTAATATTTTCCCAGACTAAGACACTATACACATTTTGGGGTACCATTGAGAAACGAAATGGTAAAAGTCAAGTATTTTACCACTTAAGCCAAGGTCATAGGTCACAATTAATTTAAAATCCTCAGTGAGATACAGACCAAAGCCTAGTTTACTGGGAACACGACAATAGAAAGGCAACAAAGTCAGATCCGTTAAAATTGTGTGTCCAAATTAAATTACCTGTTGTTTTTTCGCAAATTGTGTATTTATAGATGTCTTGTCACCTGTAAATGAAATCAGTTTAAAATGTCAAATTGCATCTCTACTAAGAGTTTTATCACGAAAATATAAATATCATCTATTATTTTGATATTCAAAAATTCCATATTTAAAAAATAATATCTACTCGCATTACATGTTTTATGCAATTCAACATCGTTTTCGAAATGTACATGTAATGAATATAATTTTCCTCCAATTTGCATAATTGAATGACTTTTTTATCGAGAAATTTCCCATTTTCCCGATATTTTCATGCTCAGTATTCGTTCTGAGGAAAAACTGTAACATATGCTCCAAAAGAGGATGCTAAATTTATGTCATAAAAGTGGAACAACAAAATTGTTTCAGTTGAAATATGATTCATTTTCAACATAAAAAACCCCAATGCAGTAACTACTGTACGTGTTAAAGTGAAGTTTTCTTTCATAGCTTTTCGATTTTTATTTAGTTTTCGTTAAATACGCAAGATTGTTTATTACATTTTCTTTAGTCGATTTTCAATTTAAAGAACTCAATTTTAATCAGGAAAAATAGTTGAAATTTTTGAATGTGTAAAATTTGTTTGTTTTAATATGTATTAATATCAACACTTAATCAGATTTGGTACTTTTGCCAACCTGTATTCAAGAACTATTATTTAAGATATAAAATTAAAAAACCTAAGAACAAATGTTCATTTGTTTCTGAGAGAAAATAAACTAGCACTTTTGAAAAACTGATTTACTGTAAATGTTTAGCATTTGTACACAAAACAAAACATAAACCGTAAAACAAGATTTTGACGCTACAACTTCTGTAAGTAAACTTTCTGCTAACCAAAACATATAAAACTTTAATAGAAAAACAAACTTATTTCAAATTATTAAGTTAACAAATTGCTATGGGGCAGAAACCCAGTAAAACATAATTCCAAGAAGATTATGTGTTTTTTAACCCTATCTATTTCATCACATGTAGCTCAGAGCCGTTCTCAAAAAAAGTGCCACGATAAAATATCAAAGAAATATTGAACTTCAAGTAGGACACATTTTGTATTAAAAAACATTAAAAAAAAGAAAGGGCGGTTTCATTATATTTGCAGGGCTGTTTCATTAGATTTGTCATTCCAATGGCGCTCGAAAAATAAATAGTACTAAGTTTTTCAACACCAAGACAGCAATGTAATCGCATTAATGGACGCCTGAAAATAAGACGTCTCGAATTGAAAAGGTCGAATGTTCTTAGATCCTAGGCATAAGGTCTATTTGTATTTAGAGTATTTAGAGTTCCCCAGATCTATGTTTACCATGATTAAGAATGAATCGAGTTCCCATACAGTGGGATCTACACTTATATTTTTCTACGACACTTATTTCAACATTTGAAAAACTCAAGAAACACATTATTTTCTGTAACTACACCATAGTGAGAATAGGATGATGTTCAGAAAAACCTTGAGCAATTTAGTTATTCACTTATTAATAATCGTAATAAGCATTCTTCTGAAATTCTTGATGTCTTAAAGGCAGAATAAACAATCGTATCGAATCAAGTCCATTGTTAGACACCGTGGAACTCGTTTCCAAAATAAAAGATTCAGTTTTCATCGTAAAATATGATTAACGAGTTGATACGAAATGCCAAATGATGGCGTTAAAATAATAATAATAATAATGTGTCGATTCACATCATAATACATTTAATATATCATTTTTTAATGTCGCTTACAAAATAGACCAGGTTAAACGTTTACAATACAAGGCAGAACAATTGTTAGTAACATAAAATGTTATTCAACAAACTTGAAAACTTTGTTTATTTATTATTACTAACCACACTTAAAGGTCACTAATCCAGAACTACGAGTAGTTTGGCACTGACGATTAGCATTTACCTCGGAGAAAGTTCTTGAAGCTAGATCGGTTTAATAAATTGGGTTTATAACTTTTAATGATAAGATATATACTAAAAACTAAAAAATAGTACACAAAAAGACACAGAAAAGAATATGATTCCTTATATTTTTCATAAACACAAAATATAGTTTTGTAAGTTGGTTAGTGTAACACTGTTTTTTTCCACTTTATATAACGATATAACCCTACCGGTTTCAAGATTTTCACCTTTTCATCAGGGGTCTAGTTTGTGCTCCCTGAAAACTTTGAAACCGGTAAGTTTAAACCGTTATATAACGTGGAATAATCAGTGTTGGAGAAAACCAATTACAATGTATTTAAACCTTCACAGTGTTAATGCCTTAACTATAAATAATGTACATAATATAGTTTTCTTATTATAAGAATTTAGACATTACCTTTTGGCTACCCAAAAAAGCTTGAAAAATAAGCATTATTAAAAGAGTGTATTCAAGTAGTGGAAAATAACCCAAGTTAAGGTACAAATTATCGTAACCTTGTCACCCTAACCTCCTGAATAAGCCACCTGCGTGCGGAGCATACATTGCTCCACACGCAGGCAGCTAAAGATGGTCCATGTATTTTTGAACGGGAATATAATTTTACAAATAGCCCCGAGCATGAAGTTTACTTTAAAATATTTTTCAGCCACAAGTTAATTCCAATTGAAGTAAATATCTCGCACAGATCAGAAAAATATATGAAATATTTGTATTCCAACGTATACGGTCATTTGTAAATATTATTCTGTCTTATATTTATTTCATTTTTTTTTAAATATTCTGTTAATACATATTAATATTGCACAAAGTAGTAACTGAAAGTTTTGTCTTTTTTTAATTTGACAATCGTTCCTACAAAGTGGATGATTTGTGTGTAAGTAATATAAGAATCAAATTCAGAAAAAAATATTATTGCTAAATAGATAATGACTTGCTTGTCAACAACTGTCGTGAATACTGAAAAACATTTAATAATTAAAATAAGATTAAGTGAGCGAAGTAGGAGTGAATTAAAATAAGATTAAGTGAGCGAAGTAGGAGTTAATTTGCAAAACGGGGGGATATTTTGTTACTCTCGTGTCTAACACCATGCGTATGGGGCGTTAGAAAAAAGTATTGTCCAGGGTCTCGTCTCATACGAGCATGTCACTCGCGCTCGTATACCTATTTTTTATGGATTTTATATAGATCGGTTCCTATCGGATAGTGTGCAATTCTTATATTTATTGGAAAGACACATCACGCTTGGATATATTTCATTTGTGTAACAGGGCTTGAGGGGAATAATAATTTAGATCTTTTTTCCTACACCCGATAGTACCCAAACTATTGGCCAAATCACTAATAATTGATAAGGTTTATTTAATTATTAATTAACAATTATCATTTGTATGTATTCCTTAGTTAAGAGGAGATGGACAAGTTATTGTGGCTTCATTTACCAGGTAGTTTGTCACTTGATAACAGTGTATATCCCAGTGCAGTGCTACTCAAACCACGACCCCGAATCCCTGCTGGTTCGCGAACAGTTTGTTACTGTGCCGCGATGAGATTTAGGTAAAATTTCATGATTTGCCATGTTACGTTGATAAAACTATTTAAAAACGTATTGAATTATCCCCTTCGAGTACCATTGTCGTCAATTCAGCAATTAACGATAAATTAACAAAGTCATTCGTATCATTAAAAATACTGTATAAACTTATTAATTTGTTAAATAACTTTTTCGTTATTCTATTTATCTCATTTCTTGATTCAGTTTTTAAATTAAAAATGTTTACGAACACCGTTTTCTTCGTTTTAAAACTATTTTTATTTCATTTCATTAAAATTTTGGTACGCGGTGGATCTGAATGAAAAAAAGTCAGTGCATAAAGACAGAAAAATTGAGAAGCACTGCCCTAGTGTGTGGAAATACACAAAAAAACAACATGTTTTGTTGTGATTCTGAAGAAGTCAGAAAATAATCATTTAAAGTATTATCTTATTTATAGAATGATTAATTTAACCTTTATTCATTTTCAAGAATTTACAGATATACTCGTATATCCTTGTTCTTATAAATTATTGCAGGTCTTTTTACTCGTTCTTATTTCCAATTTGCTAATATTTACAAAATATTATTAGATAACTGCACATTTTTTCCATCTGGTTGAGATACAGACAGAAAAACGATTATCTTCCATAAAACTAATGCGTATATACAATTAAATGGACATATGAGAATCGACGAAAGTGTGTCTTAGATCACGGAGGTAACTTCTTGCAGATCTAAAATCAGTATTTGGTTTTTGTTTAAATTATAAATGGAGTTTTGATTCTTCGTTTTATTTGAAAGAATAAGTTTGGATTGCCCCATTCGTTCAACTAGATCAAATAAGGTATTTAATGTACGTAGAACGAAGACAAATTATAAAATTTATTTATTTATCAATATAAGTTGATCAGCGTTCAAACAGGAGTTCGTTAAGTTAGACATATGTATTTAGGGTTTCAGTTACTTTATTAAAGTTTATATCTCGATTTTTATATTTTTTTCTATGAAAAAGATTTATGTTCCATGAAAACTTCAACATTTTCATAGAAGATTTATAAAACTCTGTTGTTCATGCTTATCCCATCAGGAAAAATGGGAGAGGTTAATATTTATGAATAGGCAACTTATTATCTTGCTATGAATTATATTTTTGAAACTTATTTGATGAAGATGATTCTTGGTGTTGTTTATTGACAATGAAACAACCTAAGAATGCCTTTATGAATAATCTTTATACGAACAGTTTTCCCTTCTTTTGGTCCTTAAGCCTCCAGATTTTCATACATGCTTGTATCAATTGCAGCCCTTCGACTAAATAAGTCCTGAAGCATTTAAAGCCCTGTTGGAAAACTTTTACGTGTAACAGCCCTGTTTGGCTCGATGGCCCGATTCATTGTAGAATTAGCGGATCTCAGTGCTCGGCCTCAAGGTGTTGGAGAGGCATCATAAACTCATAACAGAGCAAGATGTAACTAGGCACCACTCTCCCGAAGTATTTGAAGAGGAAACAATCCCTTTGTAACTCTACCTGCAATACTTTTTAAAAACAGCCAAACTTGACAGTTTCAATGAGTTCCAAAAATATTATGAGAAGGAGTTTAAAACATTATGTAACTGGTTCAACTGGACTTCAAATAAACCACACCATTGCAATAGTCGACGTAAGGCACAACCATGACAATATATATTCGATTTAACACGTTTTAGGACTTATTATGAAAACTCGAATATCTTCGTTCACTATCAGGGATCTCAACGTGACTTCAGAATTCATATCGAAACCAAAAATATCTCATTCCATAATTTAACAAAAATGAAATATCAATATACTCGTATTAAATATTTTTCACAGCCCTATTTTATACAACCCTCTACCGGAATAGGTTCTGTTTGACTTTAGTAAAAGGCGCTTTAAATTCTGTAACCGTATTTTTTGCGAATAATGATACACAGGGCATGACAATGTCGCTAAACAAATTTGTTGTGGCCCATGAATAAAATTTAATTTACATCCGTCCTTTGGAAGGGGATTGAATTTTTAAGTAAATATCTCCGAATGAATATCCATTCTTGTTTGAGTATTTCGATATCTATAGAACTGGCAATTTCTTATATTCGTTCAAAATCAATATTGTATTAAATTATTTTCACTAGTCACATAACTGATAGAAAATTATTGATTTAAAGCCCTTATTTGAAAAGAATATATCAATAATAATTTATTACTAGTGTAGCACTGTTTCCTAATGGAATGTCATCTCAAGAGCACTTTGCTCATGAATTTATAAAGAGTTATATATTGTTTTATATTATCGTACCACTCTATTGTTGTATACACTATAACCTTGCGGGCATGTTGTCATGTCACAATATCTTACAACTAACCAGATATACGCCTTGATTAAAAACTGTGCTGATAGTAAAACAGTTATATCTCAAGCATTATTAGCGTAACAAAGTTATGTAAGTTTAGCTTATTTATAACATGATTTATTTACTCACTATCCTATCACACATATAACTATCAAAACATTTACATGATTTATTTACTCACTGTCCAAAATAAAAGAACATACATACTACCTACCGCACAAACAGGCATAATTTTCAACAACACAATTTCCTTGTTACAAAGAAAGTGTTAGGTCTAGAGTAGAAAAAAGTACTCGTAATATTAATGCGTGGTAGGATTTTTTCGGTTCAAAAAATCCTGAAAGAATTTTTGATTCAATAAATAAAGGAAAAAATCTTGTTTATTTTTCTGCTTCAATTTTTGTAAGAACTTTTTTTCGGAGATTTCTTAGCAATCCCACTTGGGAATTTACTTTGTTGAGATAAACACCAGGACCTTACCAGGAACCTAAACGCCCATATAATATGGAAGATTTTTAGCAGTAGCTGAAACGCAAAAAAAATACACACAGCGGTACCTGGAAAGGAACTCAGTGTTTTTTATGCCTGCTCAATATGATAATTCATTCATGTTCCATTTAAGGTCCTTCTTTCAAACCTCTACTTTCCCCCATTCACAAAAAGAAGGGATATTTCACTATGAGAATGAATTGGTTTTAAAGGTTTATTAATTTGATGGCCTTAGGTTTGGTTCTCGTCGGTGCCTGTTTCTTCTAGTCTAGTTTATATTTTATACCTTAAAATCTTTCCACTTTGTTGAACTATATTGCCACATGGTAATAAAAAATTAATAAATAAATAATTCTACCAGGTTTTACTTTCTACTGTCAAAGTGTAATAAATTAATTTTGTTTAATTTATGCCTTTCTCATATACTCATAATGTCTTTTTTTTAATTACAATACCTTTTAATGTCTTAAAATCGAATATACTATGAAAAATTAAAAAAAGATTGGGCATACGAAAAGTATTTGAGGCTTTTAACGGAATATTTTTTTTATATTATATATTGATGTGACAGAATATAAATATCATAAATGCAAACCACATAAAAACGGTCAACAATAAAAAATACCAAATATGTAATGATTTTAAACAAAGTAATGTAAATATTCATTCACTGAAATTCTATCTGAAATCCATGATTGAATTTATTCTAACATTTTATTTTGAGGAAGCATCCTGGGGAATACTTAAAAATAAATATTTCTGTTAAAGGTTTACCGACACAATTTGAATATTTTTTAATAAAATACGAATTGTGCCTCAACGAAAAGAAACAGCAAACATCCTTTAGAAATACGAATGGCTAAACTCTTTTTTAAAGAGATTATGAAATTCAAAGAAAACTCGCTTTTATAAAAGTTTTACAGAGAATTTATCCCCTCAGAAGGATTAATTTAATCGCATATTTCAAAATTATATTGAATGGAAACCAAAAAATATATATGGAAATGAAAAAGCGGAAGATAGTTATGTTTCGACATGATTTATGTGATTATAAATATACTTAGAACATTTTTTAACATAACAGCTTCCATAAAATATTATTAATTCTCTGTTTTATACGTTCTTTCGTAAATTGTATAGTTTCATCAAATGGAATGATGAAATGAAATTAATCTAACCGTGTTAATTTTGGACAAATTTTTTAAACTTGCATGGTAAGTTTTCTTATTTTATAATCCAGATAAGGCAGGTCTTATTATGATGATTGTTTTTGTGTATTAATTGTATAATTGAAACGCCAGAACGTGCGGATGTAGCCTATGGCATACAAGTTAGATAACGACAGCAGATCACGCCATTTTTAGTCAAGTCCAAATAGGAAAACAAACATCCTGTTAACTTGTTGACATATTCTCTTAATTTGTTCACAAACGTTTTAAATACCTATCGTCAGCCAAAACTAAAAGTTTTCACTCATTCTAATGTTAGCAATTTAAGGAGGCAGATATATTTGTGAAGAATAAGTTACAGTGAAAATACCGCGATATGAGTATAACATATGGTATGGTACAATCAAGTAATGGAATTCAGATTAACTGTCTAATGAACGACCGATTATTTGATAGCAGGATAGCGTGACGTAGGATCTATAAACATTGAGCGTCATGTAACGTAATAAGTTTGTTGAAGATAGAAATACCTGTAGAAGAGTGTTTCATCAGGATCAACCCGTCCAAGGGTTTCTACTATATACGATATTTGTATTATAATGATTATTCTAACAGTATAACTTTAACATAAAAAAAACCATCGATTATTACTGTATTCCTTGTTAAACATTAATGTTGTTAATTCAGTCATAATTGTTTTGTGGCGGTCGCACACTCGGAACACTGTGGGCGTCCATACACACGGTCAATGACCGATGAAGTGACCTTTGCATTCCTTAGCAATGCAAAACAAACAATTACAAAGTCCACGCGCCGGCCATTCAACCCATAGCCGGGAGCGGACCGCATTCCATACTAGAGCGAGAACGCACCACACTTGTCTCGCCAGTTCCGTATTTGAATGATACCTACATACAACATTAATCGTTTTTACATTCGCAGAAACGAGACGTAGGCATATCGCGAGCGCATTCCCGCGCACATTCTAAAATGATATAAATACCTACGTTACTAATAAAATTCCTCTCTTTCCGCATTGCGATCTAACGAGTTTTATTTATCAACAAATCATCATCATCTCTCCCTTAAGGACTAGCTCTAAAGTGTCTTCAAATGCAAAAATATCCTTTTAACACATTGACATAAATTTAGAAGGAAGTGTGAGATAATTACATTTTTATTATTTTTTTGCCATTAATTAAAGTTTTACCCTTAGTTCAATACATTTCATACGTAAACATTAAAATTAGTTCAGTTATGAACATCTCGAGCGTCATTAACATAATAGAGCGTCAATGTGATATATTTAAGAAAAATATAAAAATTCATTAATATGTGGCAGTGAAACGTGAACGTGGAAAAAGACTGAGCTGAGCTGAAAAAATTCTGTAGAAATGTGTGCATTGAGAAGAATACATGAAGTGATATTATTTGACAGAATAAGGAATGAAGTGATAAGGGATGAACATGATCTTAAGGCTAATATATTAAGAAAGAGGAAAGAGAGTCCGTTGAGATGGTTTGAGCATGTAGAACGAATGAATGAAGAAAAACTGATAATAAAGATATACAGTGCAGATGTAAGTGGAAAGTGTACGAGAGGAAGACCAAGGATAATATGATTGAATGAAATAAACACACACTATAGGTTTCATTACAAACACATACGAGTATATGCCATAAAACGCATCCATCCCAGCACTTAACATACGTCCCTCCATGTTGGACCAAGTGTCGATTTAAGATTCTAAACTGACCATAAGAGCTGATGATGAATTAAAGTAAATGAGAGTAGATTTACTAGTTGTCAAAATCGTTATGATAAAAAAAGGGTAAATCTATAAAGTTGCTGACATGTCTGGATATTTTAGGAACATCATTAAGGAGAAAAAGTGATAATATACAGCAACATACGTAAGACCAAAAGCATCTTATTGAAAATACAGACAAGATGTAAAAATGAGGAATGGGGAATTTTCAAAAGATAACGGGAATTTCTTTATATGAAAATAATTATACTACCCATGTCTGAGAAATCTGCGATAAAACGACTCTTGTTAGACAAGGGAAAGCAAGTAATAAGACACTGGCATGCATACATGTGGAAAGTATAAAAATATCAAGAATATTCCATGTCATGATTCATGGAAACCAGCCCCCTTACTTTCTTCTTCATGAAGTATTACCTAAAATATACGTGTTGACGTACATCTCAGGAATTAACCTCATCCCAGGGCTATTGATCCCAGGCATGAGGCATTATTTTTTAATTAAGGACCTTTTGGCATGAAAATAAAACTAAATTCTTAAATATAGGAATTGAAGTATTTTTGTACAAAATGATTGAAAGGCATGGGTTTTGGAAATGACAAGTTTATTCGAAATATATTCCATAGGTTTAGCTCTCCCAGGAACCCTCAAATTTCTGACCAGGAAATATGCTTACTCACTTTGTCATTGCATATTCAATTCACGTTATCTGACTCCCTTTATGCTCCCTTTTATTTTTTGCTGATATCATTCGATTTCGATATGCATTCTTATATAACTCTTTACCACAGAGTATGGTCATCCCAAATCTACTTCTAAATTCATTTTTAACGTTGATTTTCTAGCATTACTTTTTAAAGAAAAAAAATAGTTACAAGCTACAGCCAAAAAATGTTTGGTGACCAAATCGTTAACGAATTCCTTTAACGTTTTAAAATCCCAAGTTTGATAACTTGTGTGTTCTATACTGGCTTAAATCCAAAGTTCTTACTATCTGAATAAACATTTTCTGCCACTTAAAAGAAGATAGTTGTACATGTATGTATAAATAAACAAAGCACTCAAATTATTCGTCAACTCTAGTTCTTGAATAAACAAATAATATAGCCTTGTTAAGAGCCTCTGTAAGTTATTATAACCAGCTGGATACATTATATAGGATAACTCATTCCATCATTCCTGCGTACAAATGCTGAGAAGAAGGTGTTGATATGTAGTGGCTTATGGATCTATCCCACATTTTTATTGTTGAGTATGCTTGGATTTGACTTTTTAAATGTAGATAAGAAGAGATCTACGCACCTGTTTAGACATATACAAAGTGCTAACAGGGAGAATAGTAAATATTTTGTTGATTGACAAACTTTTGTCCATTAGTTACTTTTGTCTGGTTAGTTGTAAAAAAATTGTCACCTGACTAAAATCCTCAAAAATTTACGCAGATCTGGTAGTACTCTGATCTGGTAGTTAGCAGGGACCCGATTAAGATAGAATACGCAGACGAGCTGCAAGTATGAAAACTCCTTGCCCTTTTTGCAACGGGATATGCCAATCAAAAATTGGCTTGCATAGTCATCTCCGTCCCTACTCACCAAGGTCAAGTTCCCTGATCCCTCACTTTGTATTGTGCTTTATATTATCCTCGTCACGGGTAATAAGCATTCACATTTACAAATAAATAAAATTAAGCCAAGTTGTATTTTCTTAATACCTGAATTCATGTAATGATTTTTTTTATAGAAGTGATATTTTCTTTTGATTTTCAATCAAAGTGAAGTTTTCTTTTGATCTGTAACCTAAAAGTAGGGGAAGTTTTTTTAATAGTTAAGTACTTGATTAAATTTTTATCCAAACGGTCAAAAGATTTAAAGGCGTTTCGTTTGAAAATTTTTCATAAAAAAATGCAAACATATATATTTTGACATTCGTGAAATCTTCCAAGAAGATTTATTTTCCTTTTTCGGCCCTAAATCCAAGTGCAGCCCAAAGATCACGTATTATTCAGTAGTGGCCCAAGATTGGCACAAGTCATTTCCCGCGGGATGGGTCCATCTCCCTCGACCCGGCAAGGGGCCGCCCTAGGTTCAAGCCCTCGCAAGGTTTCTGCAAACCATCCAACTATTACCCCTTTGAGGTACTATCTGAGCAGATGTGCTGAATCAATTGATTGTGAAATTCATTCAATACTTTATTTTACATTTATATGATCATACATCCTTGTTTTTATTTTATTTCAACTAATATTTACTGACCTCAGTTGCTACGTTGGTTAGACACTGATTTTCATACACGAGAAGGGCGTGCTTTCACTTAAGTTCTCTTTCGGGATGGTTGAAAGAGATTACTACATGGCAATAAGCTCGCTAGGTTGGACTGTGTACAACGAAAGTGTCATACAGTAAAACAATATATTTGAGACAGATAAATGTTGGTCAACATTGAAATGTTGCTCCCGAGGATTTCGGGTAAGATAAAAAAAATATTAAAAAAAAATCTAAAACGATAGTATTCAAAGGAGATATGCGAAAAAATATTGTTCCTTTTCTCATACATATTTAAAGCCCTTTGATCCCTGCTAAAAAAAGGAAAAGCTTAGTCATTCCGTCCATTCTACCTGGTGGGAATTTGTTAAAAAGACTCATCCCCATATCCTAAGTCCCAACGTGAAACAGGAAATGGATATCCCAACTTGAAAAAGGAAATAAACATCCCAGATTTTGAGAGTGTCCATTTCCTCTCCAGCGACATTGCATTTCTGTCCCTATTTTCTGGCAGGTAATACCATTTTGTTTTTAGTTGAAGAAGTTATTTTATTTAATTTAATTACTAGCTGTACCCGGCCACGCGTTGCTGTGGCTCAGTCTGGTTAAATGGAAAAGAAAGAAAAGAGAAAGCACACGTTTCTTATATGTTTAATTTCACAATGCTTGTGGGTATACAATATTTTTTATGTCTTTCAGCCACTCTCACTCTGTTGCGTTCATCGCCGTGCTCGCAAATGATCGGGTCACTCCAAGAGGTCAATTCACGATATGATTTGAATTCAAATGAAAGATCGATTGCATTAAAAAAGAAGAAAGAAAGTTATAACAAAAACATATAAAATTGCGAAACATTAAAAAAGGAACTGAATCATATTGGTAAGTTCGTAGACGTCTTTGTTCTTGGCGGCAAGAATAGCTCGTTCACTCAGCCAATCGTGATTCTTATAATTGATTTGAATATTGGGAAATACTTTATCAACCAACTCTTCTTTTGACATCACTAAATTGCAGAAGTTATGAGACAATGAAATTCGTCCTGAGGTCATATCAACCGGCTCCTTTCCGTTCCCGATTTCCAGCAATTGATGTGAGAATATCTCAGCTGATCGATTGTTTAGCAGCTGGACATGCATATTTGTAGTTAATTTCAAAGTCTTTACGTGTCGCCACAAAGAAAAGTATTTCAGACAACATACAAAAATTGCGAAACATAAAAGTAACTAATTAAATGTTAAGGGAAGACAGAGAGATAATTGTAACTAATTAAATGTTAAGGGAAGACAGAGAGATAATTGTAACTAAGTAAATGTTAATGGAAAACAAATAGATAATTGGAACTAATTTTTAAAATCTTCATTTCTACATACGATTTAGATTTTGAAATATAAACATAGAGATAAAATTAAATTCTATATAAAAAAGATACTTTTGATATTCAAACTGACCTTTTTCAGCCACTATCAGCCCGTCGCGTACATTCTGTTGAGAACGAACCAGTTCTGAAGCTGCAGAACGCGATCCCCGTACATCCTCTTGTCTGGCTACACGTCGTTCTGTGGCTTCTTTGAAATTTTGGTGAACTAAAGCAGATTGATTGCACTGAAAAAGAAGAAAGAAAGTTATAGCAAAAACATATTAAATTGTGAAACATTAAAAAAGAAACTGAATTATATTGTTAAGTTCGTAGACGTCTTTGTTCTTGGCGGCAACAATAGCTCGTTCACTCAGCCAATCGTGGTTCTTATAATTGGTTTTAATATAGGAAAATACTTTTTCAACCAATTCTTCTTTTGACGTCACTAAATTGCAGAAGTTATAGTCTTCCAACGTTAGTTCTATTACCGTCATTTACAAATGAACATCTCGCATCTCGCAAATGAACGTATTCTTCAGAGCGAAGCTTGGTCCGATTCAAACGGATGAATATCAAACGTTCTTTTTTCTATGACAGTTGACAAATATACCCCAATACAACCTTGTAACGACGTTCAGTGATTATAATTATTTTATCGACTTTAACATAAGGCTCGATTCTAATAAATAGCAAGTTATTTAGGTAAATGCATTACAAAAAACAAACAATAATGACAAATTAATACATCTTGTTACAAATCTCCATTTCTACATACGATTGATGTGAGAATATCTCAGCTGATCGATCGTTTTGCAGCTGGACACGCATATTTGTAGTTAATTTCAACGTCTTTACGTGTCGCCACAAAGTAGAGTATTTCACGCAACATATAAAATTGCGAAACATAAAAGTAACTAATTAAATGTAAAGGGAAGGCAGAGAGATAATTGTAACTAATTAAATGTTACGGGAAGACAGAGAGATAATTGTAAATAATTAAATGTTAAGGGAAGACAAATAGATAATTGAAACTAATTAAAAAAAAACATTTCTACATACGATTTGATAGATTTTGAAATATAAACATAGAGATAAAATTAAATTTTATATAAACAATATAATTTTGATATTCCTACTTTCTTTGATAATTCATATAGGAATGGTCGCACTTTATATAGCTTTTCAAAGTCTGGTGAATTTCTTTCAGGTTGAAGCGAATTGTCATTCAGATGTACGTGATTTAGGAGCTAACTAAATCTATTGACAGGCATAAATTAACTAATATAACTATCTTGAAGATCAGGACTTGAACTCCAATAATCTCTGTAGCTGGGCAAGGGTTTTATACATATTAGATAATTTATTCCCAAAAAAGTATTCATTTCAGTTACGTCCGTTGGCTTGAATATTTTATTGGTTTTTAGTTGCATCTGAGCAGCGTTAAAATTTGTTTTAATTTTCAGGGTTTTTTTGCCATATTTCCACGCGTACTTCTAATGTACCCCCAAATAATTTATTCAGTCTCTTTATATACAAATGAACATGTGACAGGTTATATTAAGTTTTTCATCAAATATAATTCCTAAATCCCTTATTTTTTAACCTAAATATAATCTCAACAACATACCACAATCACTGAAGTCAATTTTATCACAACACAACTATTTTTTATTAAAATTTAATACAAATATATAACGTTCTCTTTGACACGTAGCTTACCTACTCTGTCAAAATTCCAAATGGCCGACATAAACTTCGTATATTTTTACGTCTCGACACATCGGCGCTCATGTCGCGACTTTTCAATAAACGTATTTGAAAATTTTAAATGTATTATTTATAAAATTTGTTATTAAACATAAAATTATTTAATATTTTATTTATATAGATTTAATTATTTAATATTTAATATTAATTCCAAAACGTCGAAAATGCAATGTGACATATCTGTCAAATTTAGTTCGTCTGTGTCACTGCAGGAGGCGCAAACGTTATTTTTTCTGATTTCTAAACTTTTTTATAAACACCGATATATAAATAAATATATATAAACTTTGCTGTATACAAATGCCAACTTTTGTCAAAATTTCGAAGCGATCGGTAGAGAACTTTCGGAGATTAGACACTTTCTATCTACGAACATTTTCATTTTTATTTATATAGATTTGTAATATACGGTTGGTTTAAACCATAGGTTCTCAACGTGGGCGATAACGCCCCCTTTTGGGCGTTTGAGACTTTCAGGGGGGCGTTAGAAGACCTAGAGAAAATTATGGGGCGTTGAGATGGTACGGAGGGGTGTGGGCAGATTAAAAAAATATAGTCAAAAAAAGACAAAAAAAAAACACGCTAATCACGTATTAACTAAAGTAAACTCTAATATTGGTTAATTTTTGTTATTGTATGTATTTTAATCATTTTTATCACGTGTGCGAAAATTCACATATTTCGGTAGTTCGGGAAGGGGATGAAAATTGAATTTACAGATTCCATTACATTCAGATCTACATTAAATTGGATGATATCAATTTTTTTAATTTTAGATTTGAATTAAAAAATTTTAAACCTTCCAATTACTGAACGCGGCGACTTATGGTTGTTTTTAAGTAAAATCGAGCCTGATATTAAAAAACTCATTAAAATGCATCAAATTCAACCTTCTCATTAGATAACTTATAAATTCAATGTCTTTTGAATGTTAATAAAAATACTTTTCAATATAATTAAGGATGCGTTTTAATTGTTCTCATTGAAACAGTCTTCTTTAAACTCAGAAATAGGATAGGGCCATACCATATCCTATCTTACGACTATAGTATATAATATTACACGTTTAAATATAATCGTGGCAATAGCTGTTTGAGATTCGCAAGTAAAAAAATTGGGGGGCTTTAGAAAAAAAAATATTCTCAAAGTGGGCGGTGGGCAAAATAAGGTTGAGAACCTATGGTTTAAACATTTGACAGTTTGAAAATTTTAAAACTATAATTGACCAATTGATCATTCACTTGGTCCAACCATACTTTTCTTAGTCTTCCTTTACCACTCCTTCTACTCACATTTGCGCTATATATTTGTAACTATTTCTTCATTCATTTAATCTACATGCCCAAATCATGTCAGAGTGCTCTTCGTGATTTTAATAAATCAGCCTCAAGTTCACATTCATTTCGAAACATCGTAATCTTACATTTTCTTCTCAGTACACGCATTTTTACAGCATGTTTTGCTTATTTCAGTATTTTATGCCGTGTATATTTTATTTAAATACGTCAAAGTTGGTACATAGTTTTTAAATACTCATTGATAGTGAAAATACGAATCGGGGAATCATTAAACGTGACATGGGATACGTATTTAGCATGACATTAAGAAGATTCGCATTGAAAAAATATACCAGGGCAAACGTGGATTTTTTTGTATTTTCATACTGCCTGACTAGGCGTATGTACGTTAGGGTGTCCCTTAGTTTGTCAAAAAAAAATTTTTTTTTTCACCCCCTAAATATTTTCCATTTGGTTTGATTTGCCTAAAAACAAAATTTTATTACAATAGGATGACGTTAACCCGTGCCGACTTGAGCGCCAAATTTGAATGTTTGGAATTATAGGTTTATTAGTTCTCAGTCAGTAATTGAACACATTTTTACTCTTTAGAGTGCACTATGGTTTTATGTATTCTTAATTTAACTTTTTTTTAAATATAGATATTATACATTCATCAATAATTTTTACAATGACTTAAAACTAATAAACTTATAATTACTAACATTCAAATTTGGCGCTCAATTTAGCACGGGTTAACGTCATCCTATTGAGATAAAAATTTGTTTTTGAGTAAATCTAACCAAATAAGAAATATTTAGGGGGTGAGAGCAAAAAAATTCGCAAAATTTTTGTTCTTGACAAAATAAGGGACACTCTAATGTACGTACTAAGACAGGTAGTTTGTTTGACAAATTTACCAACTTGATACCGACTTTCGATTCACTATTTCACTTCTAAACCGGTTTTACCTTGAGATATTTTTTATATCAACATATTATTATTCTAGTCCTTTGTAACTGGCAATCATGTGGCGCTCTTGAGTGGCAATTGTTACGAAACAGCGCTATATAATTCCTTGACAACTCGTTACTAAAACCTAACTACTAACCACTCGTAACCAAAGCAACTCAAAAAATCACTACATTTTGATTCACGACCTCCGCGGCCTAGTTGTTTAGATGCTTAACTTCTACCCGGAGGTTTCAAGTTCAAATTTTAATGACAACAAAATATAAAAATCTCAGTCCGGTTAAAGATTTTGACTAATAATATTTGTACGCGTTAGATTTGACGAGTGTCGCTGTCACTTTAAATGCAAGAGTAATGCCAAAAATACGATGACGAACTGCAAATTTGGTGCCTACTACGGTAGTTTAAAAATCCGAAGGCTTGATTTACAGGGTTGAAAAAGAAAATTATATTGTACCTGATAACAATCTTCAATATGGTCGGATCGCCAATTCAGATAAAATAAGAAAAAAATTATGAAGCATTTATTGAGATTCATAAAGAGCTGAATAAATTCAGTAAGAGATCTAACAGGATTCAAACCTGAGAATGTAAACAAATCGTTTACATAAATCACATCAAGACAAAGTTATAATAGACCAAACAATCTCTTTAAATTTACATATGATGTTTTACTAAACGAAATAATTCTCAGTATTCAGTTGAAGTATTTACAATCGAAATTCAAGATTTATGTCATGACTGAGCGGCAAGTAAACAAACGTGGGTTTTATAAAAGCTCCGTCAAGGTTTTTAAAATTGACCCAAACCCACAAAAACTGGGCGAGTCCTTGCAAAGCTTTGAGAATTTACTCAAACCCGGACGGGCTCTTAGATAACGGTTGAATTGTGTTTATTATATTGTGGTAGGTAATGTAGGTACAATCAGGAACCATATTAAGGAAACATTTTGTTAAAAAAATTAAATATGAATTGGTTTTATTTTTTTAACACTAAATTAGTCATTTTAATAAGAATATTCATGTTACTCTCAGAACAAACATTTTTGAACTTTTCTTCAAAAAGAGAAATTCTTGATAACTTGAGCAAACTGGCGCTGTGGTTGTGTTTTTTTTAGCGGTGAAAACTGGCGCTGTGCTTGTATTTTATAGCGGTGAAAACTGGCGCTGTGCTTGTGTTTTATAGCGGTGAAAACTCTTCTTTTTTTTAAACTATAAAAGGAAACTGCGGCTAGTGAAAAATCAAAACCTTTTATATTTGATTAGCGAGTAACCATTTTTTTAATATGAGTAAAATAGTAAATATTTTATAAAACTTAGCAACCGAGAAAATAGAGTACGTTGAGGTGATTTAGGCATGTGGAACGATTGAGTGATAAAAACAACTAAAAAAACATGCAATGAAAGCATGAATGGGAGTCATGGTATAGAAGAGCTTAGAAAAATTAAGTTGGAGCAAGTGAATGAGAAACTGTATGGATGTGGAGGAAAGTTTGGTCCATTGTCATCTTTACCCATCCCAATGCGTTCAAGTATTACATATATTATATTATACATTCGTTATACAACCTGGTGGGTGTATTGCCACGCGGCAGTTTCTGCCAACAAACCTCAGAGATGTTTTATGAGACCTGATGTGAAAACTATACTGGAATCTACTTTTAGCAAATTCACTACCAATGAGAATTGAACCCCAACATTCGAGCTGGAAAACAGGCATCTAGCCACCTAGACCATTGAGGTCATAAATATATGTAACATAAGTTTTAGTGTTACTCATTCCTGCATAAAATATCGTGATATTCCATTTCTGGAAAACAAATTGAGTCTAAAACGACCGTTGTTTTTTATTAGCACACAATTTTATTTTATACATTTTCCTTGCATTAACATATGTTATATTGAAACAAGTCAACCATTTTTTTTCCACCTCGCTCGCTTTAGTCTGAAATTAAAATTCACTTATCCCGGTATAATTGAAATATTCCGGTGCAATATCTACGTGCAGGTTGCATTGCCACCTTTCCTAGGCGCGGTGCAACAAGAACGTGAGGTGGATATTAGAATTTATACACGTACAGTTCACCAGGATGGAAGCGCCCGGGGTTGCATAGTGCATGGCGCAGGATAGTGTCGGTACATCCCGCTATTACACTACGTGCCTGGAACTATGCTGGCTAGCGGGACCTTTTAAATTTACTGGTTGTATCTTACTCCCTCGCGATATTGAAATTATTATTGCAGTTAAGCTGAATTTAAAATATTGTATATTGAGACTGTCGTGTAGAACAATATTCGCGAAGAAAACTTTTATATTGCTTTTTAACACATGCACATACATACCATTACACCGATTTTATGTCAGGTTAGACAAATATGTCAGAGCACCAGTATCGCGACACTTATCATTCGCTTCGTCTACATCCATACTAGATCCCTAATTTTTCATCATTTATCACATGTTCATAAAAAAATACGAAAATTTCCGTGGCCTAGTTAATTTGTGTTTGTCTTCCGATTCTGGGGTAACATGTTCGATTCTCATTACTATCCAAGATTCTTTTTTAACAAAAAAGGTTCCCGTCGGGTATTCAGTTACGGACACTCGAAAATCTTTCTGGTTGATTGGAAGAGATTTCCACATAGCAATAAATCGCCATATTTTTATACGTACAACGAAAATTTGATACAATACACCTTCTCACACAACTCCTGCGATCTTTCTTACCATAACATTTCTGTCTTTCAAAAATCATATACTTGAAACAATTATACTTTCGTTTCTTTCCTCTACCACGCGTTCCACTCACATTTGCATTGTATATTTGTTTTGTTAGTCTTTCTTCAATCCTAGTCAATACGTCCGTATGTTCTTCTTTATCTTACATAACACATGAGCCTTAAGTACACGTTAATCTCTTAATATTTTAAAGTGTTTATTATTAAAAGAAATGTAGAGTCAAAAAATAACTTAAAATTTATAATTTAATTTCAAAGCATCGTAAAACAAAAGAAACAAGTTAAGGCAAAATTTGAAATCACCAAAAGAATAACAAAGAAAATAGAATCACAGTACCTTTAATTATTGACGTAATTGTTCGTTGTATTGATGCAAATGGTTTCGTGGATGTCTGCACACCACTCGAAACGTAATCGTGGAGTTGTGATTGAAGATTGGGTTCCGTAGCGTTCCAAAAGCTACTCTTTCTTCTAAGCCTTCTGACAAACGCGTCAGACAGCTCGTTGATGGATTTGAGGAGCGTGAAGGAATCTCGGAATATATTCGTCGGCATCCTTGAAAAATCAAATCTTTTGCCGAGGATTTGCCAACAGTCTAAACTTGTTACCGACAAAGATATATGATGCAAAATAATATTTTGATCACGTGAAATTATAACATGATTTATATCGATAATTTAACACGTCTTAACAAAATGAACAGAAAAATAACGGCTTTTCTAAATTTGAGATTTTGTAAGACTGACCGTTCAAAGCAAAATGGAGTCTCCTAATACTTGTTGATTTTCAATATCCATTTCGCTATCAAATTAATATACTCCTCACAATATTATACCATGAAATACTATGCATTATATATTTATAACTAGTTGCAACCCGTGAAATATTCACGGAAGTAAAACAAATTCTACGTTTATGAAAATATATATTCAGAAATATTAAATTTGTTTATATACTCGTATATCATTTATACATCGTCCCCTTTTACACCGGTTCAAAAATTGTTAGCTAGGTATTTAAAATTCGTTCAGTATCCCCACCGAGATTCAAATTTCGAATTACTTTCGGAGAGAATCCAAGTATTCGACAGCCGTACGGGTTTTGGTCTATTTATACTATGATTGTGTCGAAATTTTTTTCTTTGTGGTAAAAAAGAATCAAACACCGAAAGAAATACTCGTATTTTGTTCCATTTTCAAAATAATACTTAAATAACCGCTCAAGCAATTTGGGTAAACAGCGGTTATAATGTCGTGAACTATTATCATTATCGACATTACCTTTCATAATATTATACACGTATATATTCAGCACGTTCGGAATGAAGTTAGTAACGGAAATTTTGTCCTAACTACGTCTATCTGAGAAAAACGAAACTACTTTTATCGGCGTTAAATAAATATTTTTTCTAGAAGTGTCCTTAGAATATATACGTATTTCTTATGAAATAAGCAAAATATTTATTCTACATGACGCAGAGGGAAAAGTTTGATCTCTCACGTACATATTTCGTAGATAAGATATAAACGGAAGTTGACTCTTCTCATACAATATTTTCCAAATGAAATCATGTTGATTCTCTCTTCATTCCTCCTACATTCCTAAGGAAACTCTTCAGGGGCAGGAGAACTTGGGAAAAGGGCAAAGTTTAGTCTCATTATAAGTTTTTATATTCACATTGTTACAACATTCAACTTGACAACATTTAAACGTTTTCAATTTGGGAAGAAAAAGAGTTATAAGTTTGAAATTCAAAATGTTAAAGTGTTATTTAAAGTTAAACAATTATTTAACCAAAAGTAAAAAAATGTGTACAAACAAGTGCTTATTGGTGAATTTGGTTTTGCTATATATTCTCCATATTTCTCTATAGTGTTGAAGCATAGACACTAAGTTTTTTAAATAAGGTTTTATCGGAGATTACATGGAGTATTAATGGATTGTAATTTTTAAACTTCCTGTTTTTTTCCTATAACAGTTTGGTTTCTTTTTTTAATTTTCAATTCATCACCGATCAGTATTTTCGTAAAATTAAATAAAAATAATTTTAACACGAAGAGAACCAAATCCAAATACATCTTTTTTTAAATTTATACAGCATAAGTAAGAAAAATACGGTAGCAAAACTTAAATTAGAAAACAAATTATAGGAAAAATGCAATAATAAATATAATACGTATATATGATAAACTACATATTCTTCGTCCTTTTCCGTGGTGTGGAAATTTGGACACTTGAAGTTTTTGAAATGTGGTGATATCGAAGAATTCTGAGAACTTCATGGGTTGACAAAGTCCGTAATGATGACATCTTGAAATTGATGAATAAAGAAAGAGTAGTATTATTAACCATCAAAAGGAGAAAGTTAGAGTACTTTGGACATGTAATGCGAGGAAAAATATGAAATCTCTCAACTGATATTGCAGGGGAAAATTTAAAGCCAAAGTGTGGGAAAAGGATCTATCTCCTGGTCGAAGAACCTAACGTATTGGAGTGGTTTGATTATGGTAACATATTTCTGTTCATATCTGCTGCTAGTTATTATGCTCGGCAACCTCCGCAAAGGAGAGAAATTTGAAAGTACAAGCATTTAAGTTTTTTTTGTTGGATTATTTCTGTATTATTTTATGGATATAAGGTCGAAATCGATCCTTCATTTATTTTAATAAATAATTGTCGAAATGAACCATTTATTATTTAAATAAATATCCCCAAGCAGCTTTGCGTATTCAAGTTATTTTAAAATTAAAAAAAAACACATCTTACATCTCCTCAAAAAGTAACATCACTCACACAAAAAAATGTAACATCACTCACGCAAAAAATATTACTCAAAATATCAAACAGAGAAAGATGACAGGGGTGTGGGCTAAAAATCCACACAAATCCCATTAACTTTTGAGCGTCCGTTTGCCCATTATTTTCTATTTTCTACCTTTGGAATGCCACCGAAAAAAATGTTTACCTCTTTTCACCATCTGAATCCTCTTTTCCGCTGTTTGCAAAGCGAGAATTTCGATTTACTTTTGTAAATACGAGCCCCGTGTTGGCATCCGCCTAGGGCAGGGGGTTGTTGAACATCCCCGACACATAACAGAGGGATGATCCCACTTGTTAACAATTATTACTTTAAACGGTCAAAGACGTAGTTATTAAAGTTTATCATTTTGACTTTATCTAATGTCTATTTTTACAACAAACAAAAAAATGGTTTAAGAAACAATTTCACTTTCAGTTTGAAGAGTTGAAATGATGACAAACTGGATCAACTCACTATTTTTCACTATATTTAAAATACAGTACTTTTTAGTTTACATTTATTCTTTAAAGTTACATTTCTTATTATGTCATCCATTGATTCTCAACATTTTTACAACAACAGAAGTACACACATTTACACGTCTCCTTTCATTAATTTTCCCCGCTCACGTTTATCTCACATACATCGATTTTCACAGTAAGACGATTTTGTGAATCAATATTTTGGCAAACCTTGTTATTTATTGGTTTGAATATATATTTATTAGTTCCCCACTGACTTTTTTTATCTATTGCAACTCGCCGTTCAATATCTCTTTCGATCTTCCCGTCAACTGAAAACATACTCGTACTACCCAAATAGCAGATTTCTTCAAATCATTCTAATATTTTATTGTTCACCCAAACATCGCATTTTTTTCACCCTTATTAATTACCATAACTTAGAATTCTTCAAAATCCACTATCTTTTTCTATACATTTCACGTACGAGTAACTATCATACACTGTAATTCATTTTCATTTTCCGTTACCATATCATCAGAATACAACTGTCTACATACGTTCCCGTTCAATATTTTATGCCACCCTTTCCCCTTCGGGACCTTAAGAGATCTATTACACATGATTGTATATGCCATAGCGGAAGTGAATTATACAGTGAATTTAAAATATGACTGGTGAATGTGTACCTTCACTATATTAATCAATGAATTTGCAAGAAATCATTCCTTTGAAAATAATAAATCCATATTCATTAGTAATTGTATACCCTACTTGATGTTTCTTAACCTTTACTAACTGTGGTTGGGAAAAGAAGAAGGGAATGTTCACGACATTCCTTAAATTTATCCTATAACTGACTAACCTGATTATTTTTAAAACAAATCGTAAGAGTAGTTTTCCGAAATGTCAATAAATATGAATAGCTAAAATCTTTTAAATTATAAAAAAAAACATAACCAAAATGCAGCAAGCCTGAAAATAAAAACCAAAGTGGCTCATGGAGGTTCAACTTTTAGTATGTTCACTAACGACGAACAGCGGAAGTACAGTTTAATTTGTGAATGTCATACGTAGTAAACGTTCACTGACCATCCGCTTTTACGTTAACATTATAAATATTTTATAACGAGTGTCACATTATAACATATATTCTTACTTCATATTTTTTGTAATATTCAACCAAAGTAATATTTCATTGTTCACAATTCAAGAAAAATATATATGTTATATGTTATTAAACAATCAATATATCTTTCTGCTTCAAATACTCAGTTCACGCCTTCATAAAAAAGTTAATAGTGTTTCATGTTCACCTTGAAAGCGTATCGAAACCAATAATTTAGTTGGACATATAACGTACCAACTATTCAATAAAATTTATCTTTATTTGCTTTATTGAAATTTCGTTTGCGGAATATTTGTTTTCAAAATTGAATCAGCCGAGAAGTTTTCCGTGTTGAAACTTTCCGAATAATTTATAAGTTTCGAAATACGTTTTATCTACAATCATTCAATATTCGACCGTTTTTGTTTTAATACATACCTTTCCAATTTTCATTGAATTCTGAACAATACACAATGAAAGGGAACAAATTAAACAAGAAAAACTGGAACTTTATAATTCAGAAGATTTTTTTGAAGAATTGATAATTTTTTTTTTTGTATAAAATATGAACAGTTAAATTATTTCAGCAAAAGAAATAAAATATATAATGTATTTTGCTGGTGATTTTTCTGAAATGCAATAATGAAATTAATCATCATATACATCAAAATATAAAATTAAAAGCATTAAAAGATATAATACCTTGAAAAATGATCATAATCATCACTTCAGTCTCGTATTCCCTTTATAAAAGCACTTCAGGAGAAGATTTTCGACCGAGGATTAATTCCACTGCAGCTAGCTGGTGAGCTCGCGTTCCTCTCAGCTAATCGTTGTCCCTCGATCTAGAAAGGTCTTCAAGTGTTAAGAAACATTTCTCTGAAAGCTTCCAGGATAACCTTCTTGAAGACCAGTAGGCACAATTTGTAAATTAATTTTTCCTTGCACCTTAACCAATTAAAAAATGTCCATTATCCATGATGAGATTAATGATTTAAGGCACAATACAAAGTGGGCGATTAAGGTACTTTTCGTTGGTGTCACCGGAAATTACTATATAAGCCTGATTTTGATTGGCATATCCTGTTGCAATTAAGGTATGCTTCAATATTTGTAACTTGTCTATGTATTATTTTATCTTCTCTTAAGACTAATGTGTCACTATCATAAATCGGAAGATCTACGTATTTTTTTTCTTTGCAGTCCGTACTCTCATGATAAGTTTTCTGCAGTGTTCATACCAAATATGCGGGAAAGTACCTAATCGAATGACCACAGCCAGTGTCTTCCTATCCTAACACTCGACTTATATTTATTTATTTTGTAATATTTTTATTTTGTCAATACAAGTTAGTTCGAGTCCCGATTGGGAGCGCCCTTGAGGAGAGTTGGCTCTTTAAACGGCGTTATATATTGATATAAGATTGTCTCTGTAAGATCATTATTATTAATAATAAAAACCATGACTTCTACGTCATTTGGTTCAATATTTTGTTGTTTGCACCCAGTTATGCTGATCGTTAGTATTTTTGAGCGTACCATGCAGCAACCAGTGCTGTTTATTTAGAGTACTATATAGTAGGTGGCGTTACTAAGATCCACACTCGAAAATATTAACAACAATATTTTAAAATTTGGAATAAAAATTTTAAATTGTAATTTTGGCTACGAGTAAGCTTAACATAACAATCCAATCCTCGATACTTGTATTAATTTGTGTAAATAAATGATCAATATGTTATAGAAAAAAACGTCGGAAAAAATATTTTAATAAAAAAATTCCAATACTATTAATTTCAACATTCTCAGATTTAATCGAATAATATAAATGGAAAGTATCTAATGTTTGATTGTTGATTGAATTTAGTTCAAATATATATTTATTATAATGGCCCAAAGCATGAGAACATACTTTATATATTATTTAACTTGTCTGCTTAACCAATACCAAGTAATATTATTATTAAACCACCAAGAGTAACGAATATTGTATTACTTTTTGTCTGGTCGTATAGTATGTTATGTACATACGAGTACGTATCATTGCGTAATCTCCCTTTTGGAGTTAGGCAGAGATGATAGATATTTGTGCCGTTGTATCCATATACATACTTCTAACCTCATCCACATCCACATATCTAGTAATATACGCTCTCCTGTTTCTCATCCTTCCTACCTCAATCAAAATTTCTTTATCTCTCCACCTCTTTTCTCGATCAAAATGTTCCTCGATCTAATTATTATTAGCTCTTATTATTACTCGATCTTTATTAAAATTAGACAAAAAAAAAGGACATCGGTGAACTGGGAAGGCCAATAAACAATCTCTATTTGAGCGAAGCGCAAGTCCATGATCGGAAAGATGCTGAATATTTTTGGCTCGATAAGAGGGGGTGACGGGACTGTTAAGAATATTATACAATAGAGATAGTATGTGAATTTGGCGTCTATCTCTCACATTCAACCAGTTCAGCGCCATCTGGTATGAAGTGATGTAATCGTACTTTCTTAGGTTAAAAATAAAACGTTTTGAAGACGCTGTAATTTGTCCAGTTGTTCCTGCGTAATATCCAAATGGCAGACGTCCGCATAGTCCAAAATCGGAAAGAGCAAAGATTGCTTAAATAAAATTTTGGTTTACGGAGGCAAGATCTTTGCAACAATTTAAGGGAATGAAGGATGAAAAGGATATTTTGGCTTGCCTCATTTATTAGATCTCGCTATGAGAGAGTGTTGTGGATTAATTAACAGTTGTCATTAGTCAAATAATGTCTAGCTCTATCAACATTATAACACCAGATATCCCACGCAAGACCCTCATTTATACCGTATTTGTTCTGCTCGTGTCACTCAAATATCAAGCGTTGTTTTTATGCATTAAGATAAGCACTAGCACCTCATGATGCACAATCATATTTGAATATTTAACGATTGATTAATTGAGGAAGTAATAATAAAAAAAGAACATGTCCACCAAATCAGAATGTTGGGAAAACGCGAAAAACTTTTTGCATTAAAAATACTCGTATATGATATAATAATTAATTGTAAAAATATCTGAAATCCTTAAAATCGCTTAAGGGGACTTGATTTGTTGTTTAAAATCGAATCATAATAATTAAAATAGTTATTCTAGTTTAAAATATGGACGTGATCCTTTTTGAGTGAACAATTCTTATATAATCTTTTTTGATTGAACAGGTCTGGGACATGATGTTTTATGTTGGATTTCAAAAATATTATAAAGGTGTTGCAAAAAATAATCAAAAAATAATTGGCTAGAGTAATGTATTTTTATTTTAATCAAGTAAAATAAGTAGTGTTACAAAATAAGAAGAAATATTACTATAAAACTATAAATATAATATATGTAGAACATGTAGGTAGTAGATAAAGCTGTATAATGACATTACACTGCACATGCGATTTAAAACTGACAGTTGCTGGTGAACTGGTATGAAGTTAGACATAATAGGAAAGCTATGATTGGTCAATTCGGAGATGATCTTTTTTGATTGGTTTAAAATCAGAACACGATTCTTTTTGAAAATTATGATTTTAAAATGATTCATTTGCTTTTTTCATTTAAATGAAAATGTTAAACGGCTCCGTACCATCGATAAGAAAATATCTGCTTTATCAACTAATTTTTTGTATCCGATGGACATTACCTTTTTTTAATGTTACCTCCTCAAGGTTATAAGCGCACTTAATATTGTACTATTAATGATAATTATTGTCATTAATAATATTAAGTGCGCTTATAACCTTGTTACCTGCGGCAACATGGATTTTAATATATTTTTCTTTCTTACCATCTCTAAAAACGGAAAACATACTTCCTCAACTTGTTCTAATTTTGCATTGCTCACATGTTGAATGGTATTTTTTTATTTCAACATTTGAAATGGGTCAACTCAGAGAAACTAGGGCAGGTTGATGAGTTATTTTATCTGGGCACTATGTTTACATTTGATGAATGAGTTGAAAAAGGCGTTGAAAGAAGGGTAGGAAAGGGGAATAGGGTAAACGGAACGCTTAATGTAGTATACAACAACCGCATTATATCAACATTAACAAAATTGACAACACACAAACGTGTATTATTGTCTATCTTGAAGTATAAAGTTAAACTTGAACTTGGCAGAGGAAGGAGAAAAGTAAGATTAATGTGGTGGAGATGTGTGTACTCAGAGAAATGTAGTGGTCATGTGTGTACTCAGAAAAATGTAGTAGAGATGAGTGTACTCAGAAAAAATTATGGAGAATTTCGGTACGTAAATAGTTCAAATGAAGACATCAGAAATGAATGCATGTTTAAAATTAATGTTTTTAATAAAATAAAGAATGGAGCTTTGAAATCGTTTTTACACGTGGAGAAAATTAATAACGAAACAATAATTAAGCAAACATATGTTACAAGTTAAAAATGCAAAGAAGAAAAACGTGATGATGTATATGTATGTAGCATTCGTCGATCATATATAACGTAGCTGAGACAAGTGGCTAAAAAGACCGTCAATGTTGACTGATGAATCACCAAACGTTTTGAAGAATGCGAGCAAACTATCAAAAAAGTTTGTGCGTTATATGTGCAGTTGTGTTGCCAAAACGTGTAATGATGAACCGCCAGTTTCGTACATAATCCAGTAGTTACTAATCCGAAAGATCGATTACTGGAACCGAAAACGTATATGTCTCAAGGTCACGCTCTTATTTTTTTTCCAAATCACAAATTAAAATATATACGAATGCGGAGAAGTACAGAAATAAATGGTCAGAGCGACCACTATCCTATCCTTCGACTTAACTTATTATATTTTTAATCGGTATATAAGAATTAATTCGATTTCCGATTTCGAGTGCCCATAAGGAGAATATTATAGTATACGCCTTTCCTCTCGAATAAACTTAATTTCAGAATCAAAGTTGACATCTTTCTGAGAATCGGATATACAATACTATACTTAGTTTTATCCATCAAATTTAATCGAATTAGGGTAATTAGCTGCATTAAGCATTATTCAACCAAATTACTATTTATTTGGTGGTTTGCTATAAAATAGCGGTATACTATACTACAATATATAAAGTAATTTTCTTTATTATATTTTGATTTACTACGTATTCAATATTGTCAAATATTCTACATATTTTCTACTGTTGTATCTTAATTACAAACTGCCTAAAGAATTTCTTCAGAAAAACTACTTTCTGGTTTAACATGACAGCTCTACCATACCTTCGTCAAACAACTTAGTTTATTTACATAAGAACAACATTTACATAATTGTGTAAAAGGTTCATTTACATTATTACTTATTACGAGTATTCTCAAAATTCATCATGCATTAAAGTTAACACATAGTTACAAAACCACGAAATGCTAAAAGTGCCAAAGTTGAAAAGAAGTTATCACCTCCTTCTACGAGTAGAAGCGAT
>OX463855.1:19809793-20105051 GCA_949825065.1 Odontocerum albicorne
CTGTCTTTCCTATATAGAAATTATCACAGTCAGCACATAAAAGTTTATACACACCGCTGTTGTTAAGTATTCCATTTTTGCCTTTCCCATTAAATAAGAGTTTCCGGAGATTAAAGTTAGTGTAAAAAGCTGGCTTTATGTGACTAAAACAAAAACAAAAAAGAAACTTATAAAAGATTATATATTTAACGACACCTATAAGCATACCTATAAATGGAGCAAAGTCCTATTTATAAAAAATATATCAAATGAAATAACCAAAAATATTCCAAGTCACATAAAGCCAGCTTTTTACACTAACTTTAATCTCCGGAAACTCTTATTTAATGGGAAAGGCAAAAATGGAATACTTAACAACAGCGGTGTGTATAAACTTTTATGTGCTGACTGTGATAATTTCTATATAGGAAAGACAGGAAGATCTTTTGAAAAGAGATTTCGTGAACACCAATCTGCTTTAACAAATCCTCTAATTTATTCTGAAATGGCTAATCATTGTCACCGTGAGAATCATACTTTTTCTATCGATGATGCCAAATTCTTACATATTAGCGGCAACGGAAATAGATTGGACAGATTGGAGGCCCTAGAAATTTCTAAGTCAGTATACCGATCAGAGCATCTGTTGAATAGTTATCTCCCCAAAATCTCCCCGCTCTTGGCCGAAATTATACCTAGCCTTCCTCTCACCCCTCCCGCCTCCATCCGTTGAAGTGTCTATATCGGTGCCAGTCCGAACAGCATTTAGTCTTGTTTACGCTCCCCTGAAGATGAGGTGAAAGCCTTGAAACCGGTAGGGTTATACCGTCATAAAAAAGTGGAATAAACAGTGTTTGTTAAAAATAAATTACAATATTTTTATTATATTATCTTTCCTTTGTTTTTTTATAATTATGTCATATGTTGCACATCTTATCTGCGCACTATCTGGAGTAAAAATATTGTTATAAATACATTTTAAAAAAATCCCATATTCAAGCCAAATGAATGAAAATAAAATTAACTAAAAGAAACAGAATGGACAAACCAAAAATATGTATAGATGTGGAGGAGGTTAAGAAAATTTCGTGAATGGAAATATTGGCGCTCTGTGCTCTTTGATAACCCCAAAAGGGAAAAAGCATAATGATAAGTATAAGGTATATTGAAATGAATATTTGTAAATGTCTTATGAACACCAAAACACGTATAAAATTAGATTATGGTAAAATTTACCGAAAAACAGGGGCAGTCTTTTATTTTTGATTTCATATTAAATAATAGATAAGAGTGAAGTCACGTTTCCTTATACCCCTATACTATTTTCTATTTAAAAAAATTAAATAATTGTAAAGAAAATTTTCGTTATAAAAGTAACGAAGCATTCTTAATTGACCCTTTCAGTTAACAAAGCTTGAAATTTCAAACCGCTTGTCATGAAGAAAACACAAGGAACTAATTAAATTACTTTACTACCGAATTATAGGCGGCTCTTTCATAATAAATAGTTCAATTTAATAAGGATACCAGTGCAGGGGAGGGCGGGCAGAGGGGACCGACTCGTCCCCAAGTCCCAACCCTACAAACATTCCCTTCTCTACCTGTTAATTTATCACAGTGAAAAAATGTTTCAAAAAACTAACCGATCCTTTTGTTGAAGGAATTGCGGCCTAGTCGAAAATCAGTGCTATGATCGAATCGACTTTTTTATAATTTTAAACAACTCGCTTTCTTTATATTTAATTCAAATTATTTTTTAGATACAAAAATATGTGTACGTACCATCGAATCATGTACCTTTAGGGTAGGCAAAGAGGAAGATTTCCACAACTTTTTATCCACGAAAATTAACTTGACCATGTTCACATGCATACATCTCGTCATACAATTATTTTAATTCACGTGATCCCAAAATATTTATTATCATAAGTGCTTTACTTCTCTTATATAAAAAATATATTTATTTTTGGGGTATACATATAATCAGAGCCTTTCACAGAAAATGTGCGACCCGAGGCAGTTGAATTTTGAAAGGCCCATTTAATATATGTTGTTTTTTTCTAACATAGTTGAAAATTGAGGCCCCTAAAATGACGTGGTCCATAGCGGCTGCCCCTTCTGCCTCTACATCTGAAAGACCCTGCATGCAATACTACATATCATCACATCATATCTCTTTTGACTTTGGCGGAAATGACAGATCGCCACATCTTCTTATCCACACAAAAGATTTCCTAATCCACAATCATACATCTCGTCATACATGACCTGTTTGTCATACTTTATACATTCTTTGGAATTTTGGGAACAAACTTTGATTTAGCGAATATATTATTAGATTTAGACTCTTGAGGAATGAATAAAAAATATTCTGGAAAAGTTCGAAAAATATATGTTTGCTTTTTAATTCGTAAAGCAATAGGAATTATACATAGAACCTGATAATTTAAACGAGAATGCATTTTAAAGTGAAGTCATATTATATTGAGATATTTTAGAAAATAGTTTGTTAGATTCTTTTTATCTTGAATTCGCCATTTTATTATATTGCGGATTCTCATTACTTTTAAAAAAAGGGAGTGAATTTCGTTAGAGATTTAGACGTGGAAACAAAAAAAAAAGATATCTATGGAACGAGAATATAAAAAATATATTTCTATCAATTAATTTATATCATGTTTTTTCATGCGTCGTGTGACACAGTTAAGGTAACAAATGCGCGGAAGGCATCCATTGAACTTGCGACCCGTCTTTAATCGTCTCATTTCACACACTGCTCGCATACATTAACTCACAACATCCAAGTGCGAAAGAGAGCCAAGACCACCCGTCTAATTTTTATCATCTCGCTCATTTGAAATCCAAAAACAACCGAATAAAGGGAGACAGCTATATACTATATGTAGACATTTTTTTCCTCAAAAATACGCACCATTATCACACTGGTTCTTGAATCAAATGACACATTAAGAAAAATAATAAAACGAAGATGTAGAGTCAAACACGTTCAAAGTAAAAAAAATATACTTTTTACTTAGTAGTTTATTGTACTTATCCAGAATACGAGTCTCAATCATTCTGGAGTCTTGAATTGTAGGACGAACACTAAGTAAAAGAGTGAAAGGAAGATTAAGGATAAGTAAAACCTTTTTTTGGGTTTAAATTAATCTTTTTACTTAGAGATTATTTACCTGCCATGGGTTTTAGGTTTAAATGTTACCATGGTTGAGTAATAATGTTTCTGAAGTGAAAAGAATTTTTGTCTAATTAAAAAGGATATCTAAACTGGTTTGCAATCCTTTACTTTGAAGTCGAAACTCTTCCTTTTTTGTTTTGGTTCTTTTATTTTATGTCTAAGAAAATATATTTTTTATCCTTTTATCGCGAATGGTTACATTCTTGGTTCATGATACATTTTGCAAACTGTAAGCTGAAAAATGAAAAGTTCAACATTATTTTTGATTTGTAACAATATTTTTTTGTTTAGGCGATCTAACTGCTGAGAGTGCTTTATAAAGAGCATAAATCTTGAATATTACTGAAATTCTATTGCCAAAAAATACATTTTATGGCATTGCACAGAAAAATACACTTATTACATACATACAGTATTGTATTGGGTCTTTTGGAAAGTAATTTAACATTTTTAATTCAAACGCAAAATGAAATCAAAAGCACGAAGACGCTGGTTTTCAGTTTTTCCAAGTGTGGCCATTGCGATAGTATGGGGTACGTTGGTTCGCTAGGATGTCACCTAGCTCGCAGCGTAGGTCTAAACACCAAGCGAGGCTTCTACCTGTGTGACCGAGGCTTTAAGCAATTCAGATGAACAATGGCTGAAAAATGCACCAAATGATATCCTTTTATAATAATATACATTCAGCACTTTTGTAATGTTAGCAAGTAAATTTTTGCTCAAACGACATCTATTCAAGAAATGCGAACCTACTTTCTAAACAATCTACTCGTATAACAATACACACAATTCTCATTTATCTCTACTCCAATTTCACTCATTTAAAAACATCATATAAAACAGTATTTTACTTATAATTCTTGTTTCTCTCCACTTAAATTACACACGTTTAAAAAATCACGTAATTTATCAGTATTTTATTTATAAGGAGTCAATAATCAAAAGGATACGAGTAGTAGGCGTTTTGTTTGTTATTGGATCCCTCGACTCAGTACCCTAGCTGGCATGATGCATGACTTCCACTCGAGGTTTCGGATTCGATTCCCGATGGTACCCAAAAAAATTATTCTCAGTGTAGTTAAATATATCGTCTGGTAACAATATTTGCACGTTCCAACGTTGCCAACACGTTCAATGCCAAACTGCGAACTCCGTGTCTACCCAGTAGTTTTTAATTCGAACCTCGTTTACTGGGGTCGAAGACCATATTGTCTCTCGGTCACGCTTTTTAATACGTTTTAATTATCAATTCGGATATGTTGAAGGGAACCAAAGGAAAGAAAATGGTATTAGAGTTTTAATACATTTGCTGAGATCTTTCCGCCTGAAATTGTTTGGTGCCACTTGTTAGTTTGTTGTTTTAAAGTAAACTGCATCATGCGACTGCAATCCAGGTAATTGCATGCGTTATTTCGAAGGCTAAGGATGCCAAGCAATCGGAGCATATCGACTGGACTCAGCTAATTACGCGCCACTTAGGCTTGGACTTTTTTGCTTTCGTTTTTAATTGGTGGTGTCCCTGATTTGCGGCTCGGATAGCCTTTGAGATCATCCGACGCGGATCGTAAACGATCTTGCACGAACAATTATAGATACATGTGCGTTTCTCTGTGACCGCTTTAACTATTACGACAGTTAATTCAATATAAACGATTACCTAAGGTCACGATACATGAGCTATTAAAATGTAGAAGATCTACAAATAAGTTTTCTTATAAAAGCAAATAATTACGGGTTTAAGAAACCGCTCGGTTACCCACGTATGCAATGGATGGACAATATATGCAATAATAAAAATAGAAAATAAGAATGAACAAGATGGAAGTGTCAGTCATGTGTCGTTTGTGGACGGGCTACTGCGTGGTGGTTAGTCACCTTTACTGAATGGGTATTGTGAAAAATCTCGGCTGCGAATGTGGTCTGGGTCTGAATGATGAAACTGTAGACCATGTATTTATCGGTTGTTCTTTGAGAGACATACTTGATTTACTGAAATCCACATCTTTACCGTGCCCAATGAATGTTGCACTTCTTCTTTCTATGTGGAACTTTTCCACTTATATAGTAGATCGATTGTTAATTTTTTTAAGCTTAATTATTGAAATTTTAAATTGTCTCGATTTATCGTTATTTTAAAAATTAGTTTTACTATATTGACTCATATAATTGCATAATGACTTAAATTTGGTGGCACAAATCATCATTGTTTGCCTATTAAAAAAATCATATACATACAACCACACCATCGCGCCATTTCTGTCGGATAGCAGGGGTAAAGAGCGTTAGACTTTCCTTTCATGATACGCATCTTTCGCCTCTTTTACATCCATACGCTTTGTCATAAAACTCCTACAATATTTATTTTGTCAGTTCAATATGCTCTATATATTGGTTTTGTTAATCTTTGTCATTCATTTGTACTCTAATATATGCCTAAATCATCTTAGAATTCTTTACTTCATCTTGCTTAATACATCAGTCTTAAATTCACATTCATCCCTTATCAAGTAATTCCGTATTATGACATACATTGTTACCCCATGTACTCTTAATGTAGTATTTAGACAGCATTTTTTCAGCTCTTTTTAATATTTTCCCACGTCAATGTTTCACTTCCATGCATCAAAGTTGGTACTAAAACTGTTGTGAACTACATAATATATAACATATATCATCTTAGCAGATTTTGACACTGTCCTGTTCAATTATATATGTTTTATTCTCCCTTTGGTATTGTTTCCTAAACGAATATAATAAAACAAAGTTGGTACTAAAACTGTTGTGAACTACATAATATATAACATATATCATCTTAGCAGATTTTGACACTGCCCTGTTCAATTATATATGTTTTATTCTCCCTTTGGTATTGTTTCCTAAACGAATATAATAAAACAAAGTTGGTACTAAAACTGTTGTGAACTACATAATATATAACATATATCATCTTAGCAGATTTTGACACTGCCCTGTTCAATTATATATGTTTTATTCTCCCTTTGGTATTGTTTCCTAAACGAATATAATAAAACAAAGTTGGTACTAAAACTGTTGTGAACTACATAATATATAACATATATCATCTTAGCAGATTTTGACACTGTCCTGTTTAACTATATATGTTTTAGTCTCCCTTTGGTATTGTTTCCTAAACGAATATAATAAAACACAATTGTTACTAAAACTGTTGTGAACTACATAATATATAACATATATCATCTTAGCAGATTTTGACACTGTCCTGTTCAACTATATATGTTTTAGTCTCCCTTTGGTATAGTTTCCTAAACGAATATAATAAAACAAATTAATTACTTTTAAAGCGCTGTTTCGTAATATTATACTATATATTATCACTTCAACATTTAAAAAAATATTTAATAAGTATTTAGCTACACTTGGATCAACCTGATTGCGAGCGACACACCCTCTTAACTCTTAAATGTTTCGTTTTTTTTTTCATTTGACTTGTTTTCTCTCTCTCCAATCAAGATTTTTCACTTTTTTTATCATTTATATCTCGATTCGTAATATAGTATAAGTGTTAGTTTTTTCATCTCGCCTCGTCCACATCCACAAGACTCTCCTGTTTCTCATACTTCTTACCTTTTCTTCAGTTAAAATTTCACGAACCATTTCCTTTTTCTCTCTCTTCGGACTACCACTTCCTCACTCTCCATTTATTCAAGACAAATATTTTATTTCGTAACTCATTCTCTTAATGTGACCAAACAAAATTCAAAATTATATAATCAAATTAAGTTAGAATATTTTTTCACACACATTTTTTTTCGAATTGCATTATTATTAGAATAAATCATGATATGATTCAGTATATTAAAATTATAACTCCGATCTATCCGGAGCGCACTTAAGTTCGTCCGAAGTGAAAAAAAAAAAGTAAAATCCTAAAAGCAGATGTCGTTCACTTAGTATATAATTGTTAATACTGATTTGGATAATTCTGATCCTTTATAACAAATGTCGTATTTTTTTTATTTTTGGAAATAAAATGAGGCGCTCGCTGTAATAATTCAAATATAAAATTTAAATAATTTCTTTTTATCCACGCCCTTTTTATTCACGTAGTGTTGAATACATTATGGTGGGTGAAAATTTTACAGTTTTGACATTTAGCTGTCAGGTAATGTGTCGGGTCGATATTGTTGTGTTGAATGCAATATTTTATTTGGGAAATTGTTGATAGGTGTGTATAATGGGTAGTAAGTAGTGAAACCCGTGAATATCTTTATACAAGCACCGTTTTATAACAGTTCCGAAACGTTACAAAAAACTCGACGTTCGTGCATGGCACGGGTTAATCGTTTAGTTTTATAATAATAGTTATATATGGAATATAAAGAAATATGTATAACTTGTTTGTCCCAAGTGACAGTGTGACGCATTAAGCGCCATTGGAGCCTTCGATAAGATAATGAATCACTTCAGAAAAAAGTAAAGCAAAGAAATACACGTGTTAGTGTTAAATCTCCACCGTATTTGCCTCTTAAGGTTTGCTGATTACGTGTTTTTGCTATTCCCTCCTGACAGTCTACATTATTATAAACCAAATACGGAAAATGAGTCGCAATAGGAATATATTACTGACCATATTTGCAGGACAATTCCGATTTCGCTTTACTTCGACGAATTAAGTTGTTTGTTAAAAATGAAACGAGAATTTCAGTCATATTTGTGTTTTAAAACATCTTCCAATATTTTTATTAATTAGTCAATAATAATTAATCAAAAACACTAGTGTTAATTCTGTTTATTTTATTTAACTATTTAGGTCGACGTGTTGGATTGTAACTGTATAAAAATAAACTAAACCTTAAGTAAATTTTAAAGAAATACTCACATTATTTGTCGTATAATTAATTCATTGGTCAACTTATAATAAAGCACCGACTGGAGCGGTACTAAATCCCATTACTTGGATTCACAAAAAAGCATTGATGTTACATATGAATATAAATTTCATTTAAAATGATTTTTAAAAATTATTTTTGTATAGTAATTAACTAACTATGATTGTTAAGAATTTGATAAGTTGATTCGTATAATACCTCACAATATAATCGAATCGACAGTGCGTACATATAAGCGTGGCCGGGAGGCAACATTGTCGACGACCCCATTAGTCAAGCCTTCGAATATTAGAACCAATAGAGTAAGCAAATATTTCGTAGCTCGTCATCGCACGTTTTTGGAAATTAGGCTGCACGTGAAGAGACAATATTTGCACACGACTAGCATGTAAGAGTATTGATACCAGACGATTTTTTTTACTATACTGGCACCCATTTTTATAATTTTTTTGTGGAACTATCTATTGTGAAACGGGAAAAATGTAATTTAATACAATACTATTAAGTACGTGTGTAACAACAATAACACATCCTAAAATAATTCTGTAAGATAGTATTTCTGAGTCTATGACGATGTAAAATATATTGATTGAATTGTTTTATTTAGAATGTTTTTAAATAATTACAAACGAAAACAATAGAAACTAATGTTCAGCTTTTGATCAAGTTTGGGCACACCTGAGCAATGACCAAGTATCGGCATATGACGGGAAAAGAAATGAAAGAAAATATTTCATAAATAAACATCCGTTCATTAAATTTATAATATCCAGACATCGTCTCTGGCGGTGCACAATGGCATAAAAATGGTCAAAAATGTTAAAAAAGCAAAATGGACAAAACACGTTTGTGTATGTCAACTCTAAAGCGCCCCCCGTACTGTTTTTCTGTTGCCCCTTTTCGATTCACGATGTAGTGGAATTTTAATTGGAATAACTCCACTAAATTTTAAATTTATAAACCGTTTTTGTTTTGACATTTTAGATGTCTTTAATTTGCGAGGATATTAAACCTTCGTGGAGGGAATCGATTTTAATATAATGTCATTTTCAATTATGTGTGGATGTCACAGGAACGCTACAAGACACATCGACAACTTGACCCTTTTCTTTTTCGTTAGTCATTATGATTATTCGGTAGTGATTGGCATCAGAATTTTCATTCGCTTTAAAAAATATAGATTGTGTCTCTTTTATAGTGTATTCTCTCTACATCTAAGTCAATTTTCATGTTTATTCCCTGGACCAGATCTCGATGTCGGGTTGCTGGTGTGGCAGTAACAATAGATCGAGAATTGGTTTCCATAGTCATCTGAAAAGAGGTTGTCGGCCCCAAGCCTCCCTTCAATAATAATCTATTTGTTTATCAATCGTGTTTCAAGACGCAAGTAGGCCAATATCATATATTTTTATATGAAGTACAAGCTGTATTTGAGAGTTCATTGTCTTTCTTGCAGAAATCAGATCAAAAACCTAAGAAATAAAATTAACTTCCAAAAATTTCCTTTGTCAGTTTTTTGTATTTGTTTGCTGGCAACATTTCCAAAAATAGTAAAACTGAGAAAACTTTTCCACTTAAATATTTTTTCCTTTTTCTGTAATAGCTTTCAAAGGTGCCTCTCTAGGAGTGTAGGTTTTAATTTCCGATGGTACCCAAACAAAAAAAAAAATCCACTCTCGTAATGTTTCATCTGGTAACAATAACACCCTTTTAAAAAAAAATCTGGGTTCCAATGAGAATCGACCACACGACCTCTGGTTGGACAACAGACGTCTTACCGACTAGGTGACAGATTTTGTCAAGTGTTTGATCTGTCGAAAAAAAGAAATGATCTTTTTTATTTTTAAATAATCTTATTTTTCTCCAAAAAAAATCTCATTCTTAACCACAAACCTTTTTTGTCTGAGACAGCCAGATAGATATATGAGTATTCCTCTACAAAATATATATCTTTTTCAATAAACCTGTGTTGTAGTTTAACACCATATTAGCTTTTTTTTCTCTCGTTTCCTGCCAACGTGTTTTATAGCATTAAGTAGGATTTATATTGTAGTATCTATTATATTATACTTTTATTCAAAATTTACGACTAGCAACTGTACTTTTGCTTTTTATTAAATAAAACTAGGTAATATATTATAATAGATTGAAAATGTGTCGCTATATAAATGTTCAAAATCAGATGTTATCTTTCTAATAAAGCCATATTTCTCGAAGGCAATAAATTATTTGCATAATTTTATATAAATGGCCTTGAATTGTATAAAGTGTCTATCTAATTTTGTCAAGTATGATTTTATTCAGTTCAATGTTGGCTTCATTGGGTTTATCAAAGGCTTGTTAACATGTTTTAAAATCAGTAGCAGTAATCATGCGTGTTAGAAAACAGACCTCCTACCAAGTAGGCAACTTAGATCGTCAATTGCTGGATTTGTAAAAGTATTTGAAATAAATTTTGCTGAATTTGAATCGTGGCCAACTCTCTGTTTTTATATTTTTTTCTCATTTAAAATTTGGGTTCTCAATAAAATTATTCGCACAACATTTTTCTATTTCTTATTTTTTTATTCCGTATCCACCCACACTGACATAAAGAAAAACTCGAGTTCTTATCCTGTGCCAACCCCAATAAATACACTCTAATATTTTTTAAATAAAGGTTTTTAAGGAAATAACTCTTTGACACCACATCGAAAGGAGAATGAAATGACTATGGTACAGAGGGAATGTTTTTTTGTTACCGTGAGACAAGTTATTTCACTGTTAGCTTATTGCTAAGCTAAAGAGTTTGACTGTCAGCCTTAAAAACAGCATTTCCACTAAATTTTGTAAATGAAACAACGTCATCCTTGAAAGTAACACGTATACGTCAAAAGTCAGAGTAATCTATCGAGCTGATGAAAGTCAGATGAATAATAATAATAAAATGACAATTTACTAGTATACATATAGCGCCGCTTGGAGAACTTGAATTTCTAACGGAGGCTTAAACGTATAGCGTGACATGACAGATTAGAAATATTACGAAATAAATACATATAAGTTTAGTGTCAAAATAGGAATGTAGGGGATGGAAGGTTTTTTTATATTTGATGTATTTTCATTCAAAAACGTCACTTAGCTATAAAAAATGCGCTACGTTTATTTAACTAAATAACGGTCTGCGTTAGTCTTCTAACTTTATTTGCTCGTGTATTGATTGAACATATGAATACTATCGATTTTTTAAATGAAAAAGCAATTTCAAGCAAGTGTCACAAAACATTCCTCTGTGCCAAAAAATACTCTGAATTTACATAATATGAACATCGCTACAATTATCCCCGCTAAAACTTTGAAAAATATGATATATTTTTTTCACGAAAGATGTAAGCATTTGAAGTAAATTTAATATATAATTGACGACCTGCGTCGCCCAGTTGGTAAAACCTTATTTAAACCAAGAGGTTGAGGGTATGGTATCTGTTGGATCTTAGGGTATTTTAAAAAGGATTCCTGTCTGGTATCCATTTGAGATCTTTAACATCTTTCTGGTTGGCTGGAAAAACTAGCCTCATTGCGTATTACCGCCAAGTTATTATGTACAAAATGAATGTGTAATACAATAATTCAGTAAAATAATAAGGAATATGATCTATAAATACGAGTACATATGTTACTTATCATTCACGCCATTTCCCTGCTGGAATATGTACGAGTAGAGAGAATATAACTTTTCTTACTTTCAAAATTTCATTCCATTGCTCCAAACATACAATTTTCGATAGTCCTCAATCCACTCATGATTACATTGTAAATTTGTTGGTTTTTTATGACCTATCGTTCACCGTGTTCAAATCATTCATTTTCTTTTTCATTATCCGCTAACACTGCCATATATTCATTACACATCCTTGCTTCATGTCATTACATATCCTTTCTTCACTCCTTTTGTAATGTTGAACTTCTCAGTCAATAAAGACATCGTTCACTTATATGCAGCCTATACATATTGCATACATTATTTGCAATTTCATATGATTGTGTATGCCGTTGCACTATAGCAATTTTGAAATTATATAAAATTTTCGTTATTTTTGTCCCATATTTTGCCTTTCTTAAGTTTTCTGATAATTGTGAAATGAACATCGATTAATAACTATTATCAAGTGTTCGATAGTTAAAAATTACCTATCCTGAATTTATTTAATTATTACACGGTTTTTTATTGTAAATTCCGCTGATGTAATGTTATCTTAAATCGAGTTTTGAGCTCTTTGTCAAGCAAACTTAACATTAATTTTGATACTTAGCCTGTTGGATCTTATGACGAGGCAAAGAGTTTTGCCGTTATTTGAAAATATGTATGGAAAGTAATCCAAATCAGATTATACCTGTTCTGAGATAATTGGGGAAACATTCGCTTCGTATGGATTTTTATGCAACATTTAATCTTGAAATAAATGTTTAACTATTCCGATATTTTTGTATACACAAAATAGACTCTTATACAAAATAGAAGTCTTATTCTGTATATCAAATAAATAAAGTGTGGGTTATTTTTGCAAATGTACGCCCATTTATACTATTTAAAACTATGCTAGATTTCTATTAGGTGGTTAGCTAATTCACAATTATTGTTTATAGATAAACACCGTTATATTTTACTCTGATTCTTACATTTCTTAGCGTTCCTTTTCTATAACATGAAATATTGCGTCACAGTTACATATCACGATTGTGCCGCAATGTACAAGGAGATTGCGTGATAAGTCCTGTTATGCTGGTCAAGATATCCTGAGGTAATTTTAAGAGCCTTTGCCTCCATTTACCTACGATGCTTAAATCTTTCTACTATTTTGATTTATATTATTTCACAATTTCAGCACTCATTTAGTCATACGATCGATACGATAATTGCTGATAACCTTCCGATGGTATTCATTTTTCATTAATTTACATTTTCTCAAATCAATATGATTGGTTTAATGGCAGTCTTTTGTTCCGTATGTTTTACATTTGGTCGAGTCAAAAGGCCAGGATCTCGTGTTGGACCATACAAGGGACATAAGCTGGCAACATAGGACCTCGGAGAACAATGTTCTGATTCCATATGAGATAAGACGTCGAGACGAATATTAAGGGTCATCACATAATAAACCGGGTGTATATTTATATACATATTAAGATTTATACAGATGATAGCGAATATTCTCTTTTTCTTTGACATCGCCCTGAAGACGAAGTCTGCAACTCTTTCGAAACGTCGGTCATGATCTTATTCAACTCAATGCGACAACTACTCCGAAAAATGTTTTAAACAATCTTAGTTAAGTTTACGAAGACTTTCAAGAAGTTCTCCATTCGTCTAGCCGTGGAAAACAACGATTTTTGAAAATTCGTTAAATAAAGTTTAATTAACAACCAAATATAATTCCTATAACACCCTATGATAAAATGTTTGCAAAAGTACCCAGTATTTGTAACATATATTTTTTTCTATATACTGATTATTTATCAAACGAAATGTTGTTCAAGTTAGATATGGAGCTGGAATACTGAAAATAATGAATTAATACTAAATCGACACTGAATACTAAAAACCCAATGATCAAAATAATCGAATAAATTTAATTAATACTTGTATAAACGTTAGGTGCACGATAAACGTTGGCTGGAGAAATAACTTAATTGGACTGTAATGTATTCACCTTTTTTGGTTTATTTTCCATACTTCTGGAATTGAGTGTTTTTTACACTGGAAATTGCCAATTCTTTTCCATTCAAGTCATTTCTGACAATTTACTTCGGTATCAAGTAAAGTTTATGATAACTTCAGTTAAATAAAATCGGCAGCTGGTTAAAATGGCTTGGAGGTTTAGTATTTAAACTAATTTATAGTAACATTTTACCAGTCTCATTCAAGGATTCGATCTGCTTTACTTTTGAGTAGTGTACCTTTGATTTTTCTTCTCACGTGTTCTTCTCAGCAAGTAGTAGACCTGACTTGGAAACCAATATGGCATGGGGAAACTTTACAAAAACATGGATAAATCAAAGATAGAAGGGAAAATACAAATATATACGTGTATTACTTATATTTAATAATTACAAAATGTAATTACGAGTACTAAAACGACATCTAACTGGGTGTGAAAAAACTACTGCCCTAACATAAAACGGAAAATATAGGAGAAACCAACTTTTTAGCAATGTGTAATTTTTTTCCAGATATGGTTTCTTTTTGTACCTTTATTTTATGATCAACGATGTTTTTCAGGTGTTATATTCCATGTATTTATTTGTTATATTTTGGTTTTATTTTATTATCTCTTTTGTAAAATTGTGGCTTGTGTTGTATTGGTTGGGAAAAAATATTATTATATATCTACGTAGACTGTGTTAGAATGAAGTATACCTTGACTGAGGGGCTTAATATTACAAAAGGGGTAAAGGAAGGATGTGCGATATCACCCTGGTTGTTTGATGTATACATAGATTCACGTGTGAAGGAGCTACTGAGGTCAACGGGGGTCATAAAAATGAGAAATAGGAATATATGTGGTGTGTTGAATGCTGATGATGTGTTAGTGGATAGTGAGGATCAATTAAAGAGTTTAATAAGTTAATTGTGTGAGAAATTTGAAGAGGAAAACCTGAGAATGAATATTGGGTAATCCAAAGTCATGGTGATAGAAAAGTGTGAGAAGGAAAGTAAATGCGATATACGGGTGTGCAATGAAATATTGAAGCAAGTTAAGGAATTGTGCTATAAAGGTAGTATTTTCTCAAATGGTGGAAGAGCTGCGAGATATATTAAATGGTGTATTGTTATAGGAAAGCAAAACAATGAGTTAGTAAAACATATATATTCGAACCGGTTAGGCAAACGTAGACGTGGAAAAAATTAAAAGAAGTCGAATGAAACCTATAAAAATATGTGCACTGAATTGAACACATGTGGTGATAACGTATGTTATAACAGAACACGGAATCAAGTGATTAGGGATGAATGTGAACTTAATGCTGATGTATTAAATAAGATCAAGAAGAGCATCCTGAGATGGTTGTTGCATGTAAAACGAATGAATTAAAAAAAACGAACAAAACAAAAATACAGTATAATAATTTGACTGAAAAGTGTAGTCAAGTAAGACCAAGGAAAGAGTGTTTGGATCAAGTTTATGATATTTAGGAAGAAGAAACCTAAAAAGTCAGGAGTCGTATTAGAAGGTGTAACGATGTAGACAATACCTGTGTTTCGCGATAGGAACGTCTGGCGCTCTCTCCTGTCTGCCTACACTGACAGGGAAACGGTGTGATATATCTACTCTTGTGTATATTTCTATCACAATAGTTAAGTACTTATAAAAAGTTTAAATTGTTATGATGTTGCTTGTTCCAAACACTGTCAAGACAACCCTACAGACTTGTTAATGTTGTCTTTTGTTTGGTTATGCTCGGTGTATGATGATCAATAGCTTTATATCGGCCGACAATGGCTCGGCTCTTTCAGATAGCATCAGCAGTTAGCTCTGATACCGGCTGTAGCCAGTCTTCTGTCAGCAGCCTTCCTCGGCCACGACTGCTTCTCTCTGCTCTGTGTGGCAATACATTCTTGTTGTACAATGTTGTGGTGTTAACCTTTTTTGTCATTTACTGTCCAGACGTGAGTTGAGATCCCTGTGTAAATCGACTATTTTGCTATTTGTTTTGTGATTTCGTTTACAGTTTTTGGAAATGGCGTGATGGTATGACCATTTCCATCATACAATCTGACGAACTTATTGTTATGTAGTAATCTCGTCCAAATAACCAGAAATATGTTAAAGAGACAACCTTTTGTGTTTCTAACTAGGATTCGGAGGATTTATATATTCAACAATTTTGAACATTCATAATTTATTTAAATTAAATGTGCACATACATACCATCATACCATTTCCTTATCGGGTCAGGTAGAGAAGAAAACACGTCCGACTTTTCTATCTCGACACACATTCTTCGCTTCTTGTTCTTTATACACCATTTCATATCACTTCTACGATTTCTCTGACTTCAAACATTTCGTTCTTTCAGAATATCATTCATTTGATCCAACAATGCGGTCTTTCGTCTTCTTCCAGTATGATTTTCACTCACATTTGCACTATATTTATTTTTTATTACTCTTTTTTTATTTATTCGTTCTATATGCCCAAACCATTTCAGAGTGCTCTTCTTCATTTTACTCAACATATCAGTCACAAGTTAACATTTATCCCTAATAACTTAATTCTATATTCCGTTATACATTGTCACCTCATGTATTAGGTTAGTCAAAAAATTTTGAAAGCGGAAATGAAAATACATTTTTTTTGGGGGGAAATCACTTTTATTGCTCAGTATAGTCTCCCATAAGATCAATACACTTGGTCCAACGATCTTCCAACTTTGTTGTCCCATCACGGAAGTGACTTTCTGGAAGCCCTGCAAAATACTCCTCTGCGACGGCTATAACCTCTTCGTTTGATGAAAAATGCTTTCCACGAAGGAATTTTTTGAGGTGTGAGAACAGCCAGAAGTCAGAGGGAGCTAAATCTGGTGAATAGGGTGGATGCTGCAACAATTCGTACCCCAATTCACTGATTTTCGCGATGGTTTTTTGAGCTGTGTGAGCAGGTGCATGTCTTGATGAAAAATGATTTTTTTCTTCTGCAAACCGGGTCTTTTTTCACAATTTTTTTCTTCCAACTGGTCCAAAAGGTCACAATAATAATCAGAGTTGATTGTCTTACCAGTTTGGAGATAATCTATCAATAAAATTCCTTTTGCATCCCAAAAAACTGACGCTAACACCTTCTTGGCCGATTTCTGGACACGAACTCGCTTCGGAGCCAAAGTGCCTGGTTCACATCACTCCTTAGCCTCTTGTTTTGATTCAGGATCATGGTGGTAGACCCAAGTCTCATCCATAGTGATGAATCGACGCAGAAAATCCTTTTTATCCTTTCGAAATTGCTCCAAATGTTGCTCAGAAAGTCACATTCGAACGTGTTTTTGTTGCATTGTTAGCAAATGCGGCACCCATTGTGCACACAGTTTTTTGAAACCCAAAACTTCAGACAAAATATGCCATGTTGTTCCATGTGAGATGCCTATGGTGTCAGCTATCACATCCACGGTGGATCGATGATCTTCCAAAACCATATCCTGTATTTTCGCTATGATTTCTGGTGTTGATGCACTTTTTGGACGTCCTGAGCGTGGATCGTCTTCAACGCTTGTACGGCCACGCTTAAACTCCAAAACCCATCGGCTAACGGTTGGAAATGAAGGAGAAGACTTATTTAATACTTTCACCATCTTTGCATGGATCTCAGTATCCGATAAACCTTCCAAAACAAAGAATTTAATCACTGCACGATATTCGGATTTTTCCATTGTTAAAAAATACACTGACACGTCAACTTCAAATGGCTTGTAAACAAAGAATGAATTGACAGATCAAAATGAAATTTTGAGTACGTTCTTATGAAAGATGAAATATTAAAATGGCGTAGAAAATTTGGTTTTTCTACTGCTCCATATATGTCGCTTTCAAAACTTATTGACTAACCTATTATTTTTCTCAGTACACGCATTTTTTACAACATTTATTCGGCTCTATTCGCTCTTTTTTCCCGCCCACGTTTCATTTCCATAGATCAAAGTTTATACTTAAATACTTATGTGGATTATTCTTAGCAAATTTTGATACTGTCCGGTTCACCTTTTATATATATATGCTCAAGGATCCCATTGACTTTGTTTCGTATCATCGCTACACGCCGTTCGATATATTCTTAAATAAAACGGTGAGAAAAAAACATTCAAGTATTCTGACATCCGAATAGTCTAGTGACAGTTGAAATGTGGAATGGGCAAGAAATTTCAACAGTTGGGTTAAAATTTCTTTAGTAGACACTGGTAACATTCTCGGGAGACTGCTGTGTAATTAAAGGAAATGAAACATGTTAAATTCATGAACGAGGGTCAAATATAAAATAACATGTAAGCATGCAAAGATGCCATGCCAAAGGTTAGACAATTCTTTTCATTACACATGCATGGTACTGTGTGAGCTTCAACATGCAAGGTCCGAATCAAGACTGATAATTTTATGATATTCCGTTTATAACACTATTTTTTATAATTCGACACATGTTTTAAACACGTCGTTTATTACATTTTTTCTTATTTTTACAATCAATTTAAAAAGTGGTTATTTCTAATAGTTAAGTAATTTATTCAATAAAAATATATAAGACGCTTCAGTGTCTTTTACAATTATTGTACAATAGTATTCGGGGGTAAAAAGATACCTAAATCTGCTAAGAGAATAGTATTCGGGGGTAAAAGGATACCTAAATCTGCTAAGAGGATAGTATTAAATGGGAGTGAAACGCGGACGTGTAAAAGGACTGAGAGGAGCCTAAAAATTGCGTGCATTGAGACGAATATATGGAGTGACAATGTGTGCCAGAATACGGAATGAATCAATAAGGGATGAATGTGAACTTGTGGCTGATATGTTGACTAAAATGAAGAAGATCACTCTGAAATGGTTTGGGCATGTAGAACGAATTAATAAAAAAAAACTAATAAAAAATAAATATAGTGGAAATCGTACTGGAAGAAATCACGGTTGGATCAAATTAATGACATTCTGAAAGAACGAAATGTTTAAAGTCGGAGAAATCGTAGAAGTTGTATGAGATGGTGTATGAATGTACAAGAAGCGAAGGATATGTGTCGAGATAGGATAGGCTGACGCGTTTTAGTATCTAGTCCGATAGGGAAATGTATGTATGACTTCGGTCATATCTATTATTTCATAAAAAAAGAAAAAAACATGCCGGTGTGCTCCGATCGTCTCATTTCGGTGTGCCATCAGATCCAGCACAGCGGTGTGGCCGGTGATTTTTGCTGGTATGCAACGGCTCATTCACTTAATGAGCAGAAAGAATTGTAAACTCCACGGCACAGCTTCACTTTCCAACAGAATCGGCAAAGGGATCCTCGACTACGAGATCCAGCAAATAATCTAGCATATAGGCGTATACTCCTTCATATACAGGAGATCACGGACATTATTAAAACAATGATGACGTCCTTAACAAACCATATACTCGTATATATCTGTTTCTAAAGGTGAATTTCAAAATTCATTTGAACAATAAATTTTAAAGAGTATTCACCTGACTGAAACTCGATGGTGGCATTTTTCTTTAGAATAAATAGAAAAAAAATCCCTTTTTTGAGAGGCAAAGCAGTATAAATCACATTAATTTACTCCGACACCGTTCAAATATCTTCGATCCTGCATCTTTATACGAGGTCAAGAAACGCACTGTTTATTCACACTGGAGGAATCTTTTGTATGTATGTATCTATATATATATATATATATATATATATATATATATATATATATATATATATATATATATATATATATATATATATATATATATATATATATATATATATATATATATATATATATATATATATATATATATATATATATATATATATATATATATATATATATATATATATATATATATATAATACATATTACGAGTACAATCTTTTTCTTAAAAACAAGAATATTTATTTATTGATATTCTAATTTGATTGATTTATTGCTATATTCAAATAACCAGAATTTGTTTAAATTATATATAGTTTTACATTAGTGAACGTATTTTGTATTAAAGAAAGAAGAAAAAAATAAACTGAAAATAATTCAGTATTCATGATTGACTTATTAATTTGTATGACAGGTGCTTGGTCGTGCCGTAACGCACTGGACTTCCGTGAGGAATATAAAGATACCTATGACTTCGGTCATATCTGTTCTTTCAAAAAAAGGAAAAGTATGTCGATGTGCCCCGATCGTCTCACTTCGGTGTGCCACCGGATCCAGTACAGCGGTATGACCGGTGAAATTACTGGTGTGCACGGCTCACTCGCTTTCCAACTGAATTGACTTTAAAATGGCGAGTTGATCCTCGACTATGAGGCCTAGCAACGAACGACGACGGTTCATTCGTATGGTACCCCTCAACATATATGAATTGATCACACGGACATGTTGAAAAATATGCCTGGGAGACAGTATTGTCTTCGACCCCAGTAACCGAGTCATCGAGTACTGGGATCGGGTTTGTGTTTCGTATGTGTCTGAAATACTACCGCACATGGACAGAAAATAAACACACTTGTACATGCCTAATGCTTGCGAGTATTGTTACCAGGTGAACTTTTAAACCAGACTAGGTCCTTTTTTGGGTATCGTCGGGAATCAAATCCGATATTCCCGGATGAATAACCAGCATCTTGCCAACTAGACCACGGAGGTCATTAATGATGGACACGTCTAATATTCAATATTTTTTTCTAAATACATATTTCCATTGAATATGTTTATCTGCTAATCCGAACTAAGACATAAAACACTTTAAATCGTATGTATTTTTTTTTTAATGCGATATATCCTTCGTTCTCTTAGTATCGCTGCTAACAGTTGTGGGCTTTTAGATCCTAATTTTAGAATATTTGAAAGCGCTGTATCATGTATATCCGAATTGCACTTGTAAGATTATTCTTGAACGAAGCCGAATTGATATGAAGAAAATAAGGTCGATATGATCGAACAGTTATAAAAATAAGCAATACCAACATTGAGCAGAGCTGTCAAACGGCCAGTGGACACGAGTGAACCAAATACTTGACAGAATTAGCAATGCAGAGTCAGTCCGCCCGTGGCTGGTGAGTATGCTAATTTGGCTGCTAATCGTCATACCGTGGGAACAGGCCGTAACCGGCTGGTGTGGGCTGGTGCAACTGGCCCGGGTATCTGGTTTCCAACAGGGATCCATACTTGGACAGATCGTTTGATCGCTTGGTCCAAAGTGAGAAAAAAAATTACTAAAATATCGAGCGAATTTTTTTTAGCGAAATTAATTACTACGCTCGTTTGACATGACCATGTGACGCGTTGCCGACGATGACGTTTTATTGTTTTCAAAAAGGTGATTGATAATGACGTTGTGAAATGATGAAGTTGATCTATGGTTTTTGAGCAAAAGTTTTACATTGATGAGCTGCTCTCAGTGCTATAAGTCTTGTATTTGCATTTGTTGCTATTTGCTAACGTGGTTTCTTTTCTGTATTGTTTTTTTTTTGTTTTGTACGTTGAATATGAGAGGAAGTTTTTAAAAATCAGGTTATTCAAAAACTTTTGCTATTAATGTTTTGAATTATTGTATACATGTTTACTTGTTCAACTTTTTTAACAGAATACAACGGCATTCAATATTTTGCTTAAATCGAACCAAATTATAGCATTGATTCCCATTTACAATTTATATATATCTTCCAGAAGTCGTTCTGTCAACACCCAATAGCATTTTAATTTTGTAGATTTTCTCTTCCTGCTTCCTCCAGCCTTTCCTCGGTATGAAAAAGTAATCCAATTATACTATGAAAAAAAACTTAGTACCTTGGCGTCTTAGATTCTATTTCCGGTGGCTACCAAACTAATTATACATTGACAGCCTTTTCACAGATAAATGAATTATTGTCCTGATGCTTAGAAGCTACTCCGTAGCCGGAATTACGTTGTATTAATCCGTAGATTGCGGTTTTTTCATTTTTTCTTACAACTATAAAGGAAACTTAAGATTCTTAACTCCTTCCTGGTATAAATTAATTAAATGAGAATCAGTCTTAACTATGTAAGATGCCAAATGACGAAATTAATTATGAATTTGAATAAAAAAATGCAAACTACTAAATTTCCTGGAAGAAATGTTTGGTACGATTAAATTTCTGTTATACGATTGATGCAACAGATTTTTGGTCAAATCACTTGAATGTTTCTAGAAAAACACGAGTATTTAAGAAACAAACTATTTATGTAGATGAAGACTTCAATTCCAATTTGAGAGAGAAAGATAAATAAATGACGATAAGGGTAATGAATAGCAATACAATTTATCAGCTAACATTTTGCTGAGAAGCTATACAAAGAGTAAACAGTAGCAAGAAGTCTCTTCACACGACTCATGCGCGCATTGGAGTCACGTAAATATCATATTTACAACTTCCATGGTTCTGACGATAGATATTCCACGACCTGAAGACATGCGCACAATGGTTACGCATATTACGTATTCTGCGCAGAACGGGCAGCATCGCACGACCGTCGTCATCTTTTATATTAGCCAAATAACGGAACGCCAACTGACACGTGACTCTCTCCTCCATTTCCTAGCTGCAGTATCTTTGCATAAGTGCAATAACTCGTTTTGGGGAGATACTTTGATCATTTGACAAGTGCGTCCATTAAAATTACAAAACCTTTCTGGGTAAAATAAGGAGATACTCATTTGTCTTAGGCACATTTAGTTATTTGTTTTTTTTATAAGTTTTATATTTATTAATTTTTTTTATTTACTTCGGAAAGGGTCGATTTCTTCTTTATTTAATAAATTAATTGTTACAAATCGATCCAATCGAGTGGGGTATTATGAAAGAGATTTTGCCGTTGCTGATGCTGTAGCGCGAAATAGTCTACCTATTTATGTTCAAGATATGGATGGCGTGTGCAACTTGAACTTACGGAACTGCTTGAAGATAACTCTTTAATGGAGGTCTTATCAAATGTATGATGTCATATGAACACTACATACATAGAATACACCTAAACCCAAATATGTTACTATTGCATTTCGGAAGGTCTACAAAGGTATATTTGTATTTCGTTTTCCCTTGGTAAGTTTTCTGAGATTTTCTTATCAAATATGTTTTTCTGAATACATGTAGATGCGGGGAAATCTTTCATTTATGGCCGCAACCACTACCTTCCTATCCTTTTTCTTCAATCATCTATATTTTGAATGCTCAGTTTAATCGAGTGACATTAAAAGGAAGACACCTATTGAAAAAATAGTTCAATATTGTCAATTTGCTTTAATTTAATAAATGTAAACAGTGCTTACAACCCTAATTATTGTCTTAATATGCCAATGTCATGAGGGCTCGTTGAAAATCAACTTCACCTATTATTAATCAAATCGATCAGTGCATTTATATTTTGAAAGCACTTATTGATTTAATCAACTGTTTGGTATTTTTCAATGAAACAACACGAATCGAGAAAATAATCAATTAAAAAAAATCTCAATAAATTTCCCAATATTGACGATGTACTTAAAAAATGTTTAACTTTTTTTCATGATTCACCAGTCTTGAACACGAACCATTTATTTTAGGGAAGGTTTTTATTGCCCTGTAACGTTTCTTCCGATTACATTCTTCATTATCGCTCAGTATAAAAAGGCTTGTAAACACATCTTTGCCGGTCGTTTAACTACAAAACCCGCCTCGCATACAAAGTTTTTAAAACTGAGATAATTACTTTTATGTTTGATGCGAGTTCTTGCGCGATATATTCGGATACTGCGTTGTAATCTGGATAATATAAAATGAAAACATTGATTACTCTGTTTTATTGGGAAAAAGTAATTAGTTTGCTGGGAATACTGATTAATTTGTATCCAGTAAATACATTTGAAAAAAACCTAACCTCGGTTTTTAATATAAAGGATAACATATATTTTTATAATGGGATCGAAATTTTATGTTAATATTTAAAAAAAGTGTCACATACGCAAAAACTATTTATTTAAAAAAAAATTATAAATATTTTTAACCTGATTTACTTGTATCTATTATTTTACGTCCGAGAACTTGCAAGTACATTATTTTTCACTTAAACAATACTCCAATATGTTATATCTTTGACATATGAAATATATAATAATATAACGAAAAATACGAATGCTGTGGTTATTATACATAATAATATAACGAAAAATACGAATGCTCTGGTATACATAATAATATACATAATAATATAACGAAAAATACAAATGCTCTGGTTAGTATACATAATGATATAACGAAAAATACGAATATACTCGTACGTGGTTTGGTGTCCGGATTAACCTTTATCAGGAGTCTCGTGAAAGTTCATAATGCTTTCAGCCTACCGAAAAAGTTTAGTTAATGCTTTTCTTTTGAATGGTGAGTTTTAGTGTTTTAGTGTAAAATTAATTTTTTTATACTTCCGTCTCCTCCTTGTGGGTTGGGGTTGAAGACTCGAGAACGTATATATCTATTGATTTCCTATTCCGCCTTCACCCAGTATAATCCTAGATTTCTCATACAATACCTCCGCCTACTTATTCTAACTTTTGCAGCTTCTGATTAGTTTTCTTTCTTCGTTGTTTGGTGTTTAATTTGTTGAACTCAATTTTTACAAAAAAATCAACAAACGAACTATCAAAATATTAACAAACTATACCCGGTCTATCATTACCGAAAACCAAATGGGAATGAAACCTTTCAATAAAAATATACAAGAGATAAAATGTAATAGCCCATTTAACTTAAAGGTTTGCTGAATTGAACACTAAAATATCTTTGAAGGTATTTGAAACATAATTTCTAATATTTGTATATAAGAGTATTATGGAGGACCAAGTGTTAAAATGTGTCAGCATATCTTTAAAAAGCGTCAAAATAACTACCAATAATCATGTAATGACACAAAATCCCGCTACGAAGACATCCGAATGAAGACTAACACATTCGTAAAAATGGTCACTTGTTATTACTCGTTTGCATATATCTATTACTATCTTATTTTATACAGCTGTATAGTAAAATAGCAAACGTTAAAAATAGCTAGGGATGCCTTAAGCATATATTTATGGATACAGAATATACTTTGTTCGACCTAGATATCCAGCGTTAGTAGGGTAAGCCAAAAACCAAAACCTGTGGATAAGTATTGTTTGAGATGGGCAGCTTGTTCACGACCAGGCTAGCTTTCATGCATACAGTGCAGTCGTAGTCGTAACTACAAATAAAGCAGTTCTTTGAGCTCCCGGTGGATTATGTTCATATTTGCAGTGAGTGTGGAAGGAGATCCGGGTCTAGCATTTGACTTCACAGCCACACTGAGAAATGTATCAGAGTTAAGACATTCTGTTCCTCTCGTGTAGACGGAACAAGAGACTTTTACGGGGATATATGAATAAATCATGACCTGCTTATTGCATTGATAAGTATTTCAAGACACTTAAATGGATGTTTTTTTTTATTCCAGATTAATAACCTTAACTGCTTAATGAAAGGTGTTATCCTATTGAGTGTCAACTGTCATGGTCAAACGCTTAGCATTCAAGACATTATTCAACTTGAATTTATTTAGTGGCGCTAATGAGTTGTTTTATATATATTTCAAAACGAAATGATTTTAAGGAAATTATATATATAATGTAAAAGCGCTGATTGTTATAGGAAGATGTCAATTTTTAATTTCATCAAGCCAAGAAATGTTACTTGCGTGTTACGACAAAGCAGGTGCATGAATCATAATAACTGTTAATACGCAAGTGTTTGTATTTTATCACACAGTTATTTTTTAAATAGGCATTATAAGAATCCTTTTCAATAACCATTTCTATACGTATAACACACACCTTAAGATGTTGGATGAGTAATAAATACTATATAACTCTCAAATTCCTTTGTAAGAGTTTTATAAACGCTGAGTTATACCAATTGAAAAAAATCTGTAATTTTTATCAATATTTAAAAAAAACTTCCCATACGTATACCTCATTACTAAACATTGTGCCTCTTATGATGAACCTTAACGATCGGACAGCAGCAGTTAGGGATTCTCTTGTAGCGTCTATTAGTTGGTCGGTCTTGTGCATCTTAGATATTCCTCTTGTGCGACATCTTCCACACCTCCAGTAACCACAATCCTTTCTAATTTTAGGTCCAAATAATTTTAGGACTCGTCTCAGGCTTATAAGGATATACTCGCATGCATTTCATTCACGAAAATTTAATGCATATTAAATTTACCAATTATGCATTTATCACAAATTCATTAATTGTTCACTAATATAAATCGTTCAACAATATGTTTGTGTCTCAAAGAATTTTCATTGCATATTTTTGAAATTTATTTTAAGTTTTTTTTTTAGAATTGTGTTAATATAAAATAATTTAACTGATCACCAGATTCAAGCGTTTTCTCAGTACTCCAAATGTCTTAAATATGTTTTGATGGGTGTATGGAGGAAAATGTAAGAGTTGCAATTAATTTCTTTATATTGATACAGTCAGTGTGTTAAGTTAATTTTACAAATATGTTGACAAGACGACCTCCATGGTCTAGTTGGTAAGACGCCTGTCTCTCAAACCGGAGGTATGTGGTTTCAAATCCCGCTGGAATCCAGATTAAAAAAAATAGGATTCCAGTCTTGTTTTCATTTAAGGCCACTTTTACATCTTTCAGGCTGGTTAGAAGAGTTGCCCATATGACACTGTTGTACTGTATACAACGAGAGTGCAATACAATATAAAGTTAAGTGAGAGTCAAATAATAATCAACAAACAGTAAAAAGTATCAATCTTTTTTTCTCTCAGAGTTATGTTATATGTTCCCAGTAAAAATAAGATTTTAGTAAAGCCTAGTTTTCTGTGATTACGTTAAATGACAAGCAACAAACCCAGATCCATAAAGTTTGAGAGTGTCCACTTGGAATTGTACTGCGTTTGTCTATCTTGTTTTTCTTGGTGTATTATATACTTGTGTAAATAAATAAATGGTGAAAAATGGAGAATAAATCGAGTCGAGCAGGGCAAACGCAGAGAAAACAACTAAGATAACAGATTGCTAGCCAGCACTTGAAAAAATAGGCCATCAGCATTGATTTTTGTCTAATTCTGAAGTATTTATACTTCTTGTAACCTTTCATGGGGCTCTCAGCATTTGCCTTGAGCACCAAATCTCACATACTATTGATGCCTCGTGTGTTCCATATTTTTAATGTTTCCGATTTTAAGAACAATCCGAAACTCTTATTTTATTACTTAGCATTTTGAAATCGATAGTGTTTTTACACACGCAATAAAACTAACGTGTAATTCGATTTATGTCTTAACAGTAATTACTGGTACAATTATCAATTTAAAACACCATATATTATTTTTATTCTAGCTTAACATTCACTAGTTTATTTTTATAGGAAATCAATGAAACAAGTCACGTCTCAGATATATTATGTGATATAAATACGCAAAGTTTGATTATACCCATGTTATCTAAATTATTTCGTTTATATTTGGTTTACCAACCCATATAACTGTCATTACAAGTAATTGTCTTCAACTGACTATTCTTCTTGTCTATTGTTTCCTTATGTCTGAAAATGATAGTATTCCTGGAAGAAAGTCTTACTCTACACAAATTCTCTCTATTTATTGAACTAGCTTAACGTCGTTCTGTTAGGACTCGATAACCCCTTTTTATTATCTTCCTACTCGCGGTACCCATGGCTGACCATCATGGTTCCCTAATGATGTGCAACTGAGCGAACAATTCGACTCCTCCACTCCTTCCGCTTCTGAGCCATAATATGTGCAGCACTTAACGAAGAACTAGTTATCTCTTTAATCTGATCTATCTATTAACGTTGGTTGAGGCCGTCTTTTTGCTCGCCGTTCCTCAACACTCAGTTACTACCAGCTTTTCCAAACTGTCTTCATCTCTTTTAATGACATGTCTGGTGTATATCATTATTCTCTTCCTTTGTGTCGTTGAAAGCCTTTCATTGATCTGTAGATCTGCAGGATGGACATATTAGTGTGTCTTGCAGTCTATGATATGTGACGCATTCCGTTATATCCCCCGACGATTCATCTGGAAGAAATGGTGTACTCTGAATATAATCAGATTTGGAGAGGATCACACTATATATTATGCACATTGGTCCCCGTATCATTACTCGAGAGAGAAAAAATAACAAACAGTTTTTAAAAGAAAAATATATTTGAATGAATCAGATGTTAAGGACCCCTGGTCTTGCTGATAATTCTTTCATCAATGTATAGTTATTTCAGTGTATAGTTCCGGTTTAGACTGCAATGTTTCACAAGTTTAATATGTTTTTCGGAGTTGTTTTAGTTGGCTTAAATCATGGCGCACTTACGACTGTAACGTGAACACGCTCACGGCTACCAGTGCAAAATCCAACTAACTTATCGTACTCCCTTCAAGTCTTTTTTTAATGCACCTACTTGTGTTGTCATATGTACCTTGACAAAATCGAAAACCATGCAGGTTTAAGCTGACAAACTCCGTGGCCCCGTTGGTAAGATGTTTCACTTCCACTCGGAAGTTTCGAGTTCGATTCCTGATGGTACCCAAAAAAATACCAAAGGGTCTCACTATGGTAAAAAAGTTCGTCTGGTAGTAATTCTTACTCACACTAAATACGTGTTGTTGCCTGTCCACATGCGCCATTATTTCCAAAACGTGCGATGGTGAACTGTGAGTCACTCTTATACTACATAGGTTCTTGACACGAAGGCTCGATTACTAGGATCGAAGACAATATTTTCTCCCGGCCACGCTGTTCATTATGTATAAATTACCAATTCGAATATCTTAAATACTATACGAAAGAAGAGTGGCATGTCGCCATCTCTATCGGTGTTGTTTGCAATTAGTATTAAATAAAATTGTTTGATTTCCGTAAACATTCTGCATTGATTGCAGCGTCGTTAGTAACCTTGCATTTATTTTATGTCTTGCCTTTATTTTTTCACAATACATTTTCTCAGCCTTGAATCCGTCCACACTCATTCTTAACATTTTTTTACAATCATTATTTATTTTATTTACATTATTTATAATGTCTATTTGTTTGCTGTTTGAAATGCGGCCGTCGTGTTCGGCATTGACACACGGTACGAGCGCCATTTGTAATTCGATTAAATTGAATTAAACACAAACGTTTCAAAAAATATTTTTTTCTGTGGTAATAAAAAGAGGCAATTGATTGTTATAAATAATTGCTAGTGGGGCTAAGTATATCTGACCTCAAATCATTTCGGATGTTTTTATGAATCTGTATTTAAAAGCAAATTGTATTATAAATTAATCTGCAAATAAAAAGTCTATATAATGTAGTGGCATTCCAACTTTTCTATTCTAGAACCTTACATTTATTTGCTTTTGATTGGTTTCAATATTTTTTTTATGTAGGTAAATATAATTCTTCTTATCGTGGCAAGGCACTTAATTATTTCTTTGTAGAATTATGTCACCTGCACTAAGTGCTCCAAGAATCAAGTATCTTTCAGTGCATGACACCGGGCTTCTCGTGAGCTGCAATAAGACTGCATGTTGGCCTATAGACGATGACTATTGAACCTCTTCAAACCTGGCGTCCATTATAATGGACACAGAGTTCATATGCACTTCGTGAACAACTTTGTGGTATATTTCTGTTCCCAGGGATAACAAATGAAGTGTAGGATACTGTATTATCGACTTTCAACGTTTTGGGCGCTATATATTAGGTGTTAACATAAGTTGTGTCCGTTTTTTTTTTCAAATAGAAAAATGAGCACCAAAAGTAAAACAAAATGGTAAAGGTTATATATATATACGTCATACGAAAGAAAATTTTCTGCTTTACAAGATGTTGTGTTTGCTTTTATGTTACATATATTATTTTATTTGATTACAAGCCTTCAAAATAGAATGTCAAGTAGACGAAAGTGAGCATTTTCGACACCTCTTTCTGTTCGCGTTCAATCGAAGGAATAAAGCTGCCAAAGCTGCTCGCGATATTTGCGAAGTGTACGGTGAAGATGCTATGAATGAAAGGACAGCTCGTCGATGGTTTTTGCGTTTCAAAGACGGTAATTTCGACCTGAAAGACATGGAGCGTTCCGTACGACCAGTGGACTTCGATGAGGACCGCTTAAACCATATTATTCATGAAGATCCCCTTCAAACCACCGTAGAATTGGCTGAGCAGATGAATTGTAGTCACATGACAGTATACCATCATCTTAAATCAATAGGAAAAGTCCAGAAGTTCGGCGCTTGGGTTCCACATGTTTAGAGTGAAAACAACAAAAATCAATTGTCGAACGTTGACTTATAACCTTTACCATTTTGTTTTACTTTTGGTGCTCATTTTTAAATTTGGAAAAAATGGACACAACTTATGTTTGTCTCTATTTTTTTTGTTTTATTACAAAAAACGCTTATGGAAAAATGATCAATATTACACACTACTACACATATAATTGAAATAAAATCGATTACCAGTTTTCGTCTCACAGACAGTTTTCATGTCAGTCTTCATCTATTGGGATAGACGGAGAGAATATATCACACTTTTCTACCCACGCACCCAGATTTTCCCTTGTCCACACCTATACACCTTGTGTTAAACATGCCCATCGGTGTATCATATTTCCTATAATCGTTATATTTTCTTCTACCATTTTTTTGCTGTCTTTTGATCTCAAACATATACGAGTATATTGTTTTTTAAGTCTTTTAAAACTCAATATCTCAATAAGGCCAAACTATTTCAAGTACAAATTCGGACATTTATTACCAAATGGCAATCTTTTCCGACTAACTAGAGGCATTTAATGAAACTCTGGAACCCTTTTCAATTAATTTGAGAACCAATCGAACCCGTGACCCCCAGATCAGAAGACATGTTGCATTATCAACTTGCCCACAGAAGTCGTCCTTTTTGTTGATAGTTTAGTTGTATCTATATTTTATTTATTAAATTATTAGTAACGAACCACAATTAGATAACAACAGCCTAGGCACTGTTCGGAACTTAGTGTAATATTTTCCGATGTGACTTTTATATCTTGTAACGAAGATTTAACAACTATTGATCCATTTCGATCTTTATTTGGTCAATTAATATCTATATTATTGTAACAATCTAGTAGCTATTGTTATTTTGTTGATTACAATTACCGCTTGAAAAAGATAAAAAAAATAATTGCTATATTTAATGTATTCTACTGGTATTTTTTTTATAAACGTGGAGGATAATACATTTTTTAGGAAAAATCAAAAGTTCATTTGTCTCGACTTTGAAACAATCTCCCATTCTTTATGAATCTGCTTCATCCTCATTAATTTTTAAGCAAAATACAAGTATTATTTATCTTAAAATATAAGTCATTTCTAATTTGTAAAACATTCCCCTTATCTCTATTATCATGTGCTAGACGTGTACGTAGTATTGCCAATAAATACGATGACGAATTACGAGTTCTGAGCTTATTCCAGTGGATCTTATCTCTAAGGTTCAATTAATGTGGCCAAAGAAAATGTTTTCTCATGACCACGTTTCAATATAAACATATCGTCAGTTCGGATATATTGAAAGACACTGTACGACTGAATGAAATCCAGATAAACATTTTAATCGCAGGACAAAAAACATCTTTTAAGCTTCAGGATATTAAAGTTTTAATGTTTTCAAGAGTATGTTTCGAGCGACAAAACGGTTAAAATGTATTTTTTCTCAGACCGAATACTATAATACGTAACAACATTATGCATTGATATTTAAAGATATAGATCTTTACTTGTTTTTAAGATGATTTTCGGACGAAGAAAGCACATAAAAAAGTCATAAGATTATCATTATTAAGTTTTTACGTTCATGAGAAACCCGTTTTGAAAATAACTTCAGAAAATCAGTCAGTATACACAAACATCTTCAGTTCTTCAAGTGGTGCAGTCACACAAAAAACACACGGGTGGGTTGAGAACAAGAGACGTCTGGTCTTGGCTCTATGATTATTATCAAATAATACCATTCTTGAAACACAAAGGATGGACTATTCGTGTCAATACACTCCAGGATAAAACTTGAAGCGAGAGTTCAAAAGAGAGCTAATATAGAGTTGTTGTTTGTGAGATGATTTAATATTATTTTGTCCTTTTTTCTTACACCTAAAGAATTCAAAATAAAACATTATCACAAAAATGAATTTTGAATCTGATGATTAAGTAGTTTTTGAAATTCTTGTAGGAAAATTTGAACCTATACTTTATTATTACAGAACCGTTTTTGTATCAGGTAATAATCTTATAATGCAGTTCATTGAGAATGGATTTAAATAACATGATAAATGTTATATTTGGACGATATATATTCATAACCCGACCTTAACACCAAATACTAAATCTTCACTTTTTTTACTAAATAAATTAAATTTCATACATATTTTACTTTATTTAAATTTAAATAGTTCCATTAACTCAATATAATGTTTGGAGCTTAATATGGTAAGTCCGACTTTTATTATAATTCATGAATTTTTATGATTAGAAATGAGTTTTTTTTAGGTTTTTGTCTTTAATTTTGTGGAACTTCAATGTACAATATTTAATAGTAAATATATATTGTTATTCTATTGTACTAATTAGATTCAAATTAGTATTTAGATCGAGCTATGAATTCGAACCTAAAAATGATACTTGTCAGTAAATGTAAGAACCAGTAATCAAATTCACTAGCATCAATACCACAAAACAACGAAATAATTCATTATTTATTAAATACTTATTGAACAGTGCACTAAATGGCGGGTTTATTGCCCAATTGGCATATCTTTCAACCAAAGTACGATCATTGTAAGTTCCGAGTTTTAAAGTGAAGGATTTTCTGTATCGATGTAGAAAAAAAACTATATAATACCGAAATAATAAAACAAACAACAATAATCCAAATTTTCGTAAACAAATATTAAATTTCATATTAAATAATAATTCATGGTGATAGTTATTCAAAAAACCGTTAGTACGACTTATTTTCCTTATAAACAATTTGTTAATATAATATTTTATATAAGTTATTCAAAAACATAATATAGTGATTTTCATAATCTCCATTAAAACTTATGTTAACATATACTTTTGTTCTTAAGAATAAATTATAGGAACTCCTTTACAACCCAAACTGTCAAAATACCTTTGTTTTTCCAATAAACCAAAAGATCAACTTTTATGGTCGCTGATGTAAAGTATGATAGATGTAGTTAAACCCCTCTTCATAAATCAGGGTTAGTGGATTGTAGTAAAAGAGATATCATCTTAGTAGTCAATGAGTGGTCAGATCGCTCCTAAGAGTGTTGTAAAACAGATAACAGATCTATCAGTTATATACAACCGCGATTCTTCTAGATGTTGGATTTTATTGGATCCTAAATAATATTTATCTACTATAAGTGTCTCATTTAATATTTTAGACTATCTAGATTTGGCCGCGTAATAATAACCGTTTCGTGGCATTTTCAATGTCGTTTCTTTTCTTTTTTTTATTTTATTATTACGTCCTATCGATGTTGGATGTATTTCGAAGCGTAATTTGTAAATGTAACTTTTGAATCGTAGACGTTGTGAAAAATTATTTCGTAATGATTTTTTTCTCCGCGAATATCTGATTTCGAGTTTTTATACAATATTATGGTACATTTATTACGATATACATTATTATTAATTTAAAAACTTGCGGGAGGGGGTTGGGTTAGGTTCTATCATGTTATTCCTGGCATTGCCATTGCCAACCTCCGATATGACATTGCGAACCTCCGACAGGACATTGCGAAAGAGAAGAATATATTATTTATCAATTTTTTTGTATACACTTTTGCTGTATACAGCACAATCTGGTGGATTTTTTTGTATACACTTTTGCTGTATACAGCACAATCTGGTGGATTTTTAGTCGTATAAAAATCTTTTCTTACCAGTCTTGAGCATCTTCGTTTTATTCAACACATAAAATTGTTTATTATTTAGTAAAAATTGTAATAAAATATTATTTAATGATCATTAAGAAAAATCCATAGTTTTTTTAAAGTAAATGCGTCAATTTTCTGTCAAGCGAAGATCTCAGAACTCATTGGCGCGAACAACTAAGTCATCAAGCACGGTGATAATCGGTAACTGAGTGGGTTAGAGCTGAGACGAGAGCCGCTCTTGAGTCGGCTGGGTCTGCTTTTTGTCAGCCCTCCGCAGCGTGTTATGTATAGCAGACACCTGTACTCCGGAAAGGGTGACCATTTTTTACAAAATTATTATAATGCTTATTATTGTCATTCTGTGACAATTGCTGTAAATATATTTTTTCACTGAAATACAAACGTTCGCATTTTGTCAGTATATTTTTATTTTATTTTATTTCAAGGGCCAAAGGACGTTTCCGATACAAAAAATTATAAAAATAATAAGATTTTTTTTTCATTGACAAATTAACAATGTTATACAATAGAAAAAAAACTAGTATTATACGAATAACAAAGCACACTTGTATAATTCAATCAATTTATCCCGGCATGAACAACTTTTCACTTAATTCCTGTAAGTAGTCAGATTAATATGAAAATCCATACAATGCCCATATCGATTGCCAATAGTAAAATATATATATTTTTTAAACTTTGCATGATAAACGAAATACTGAATAATCTATTTCATTCATAGCGACGTCAACTTGTCGGGAGGATAATAATAGGATACTTAAAAGCATCCTCCGTAAATTCCCTTCCCTAATGTACTATATTTGTAAATTTATCAGTACTTGCTTCAACTAGTTCCTCGATACAAGTTTTTTTTAAATTTATCTATAGTACTAAGGCCACCTGAGAACTTACAACTCCTCTCAAGACTTCTTTATAGCTAGTTCTATTGGGTAACGCCCAAAGTTTCCAGGCTGCCCATCTCGCTATCGATGTTTCGGTCGTCCAAAGGATGTCATCTTAAAAATTGGTTTAAATTTTGAATACCACGTATTAACAGACAAAATCAATTATTTAAAACTTACCACTTATCTCACAAATGATATGCACCCTCTTACATACTAAACAAACTGGTACTAATGCATCAATAATGGAGGACTGGTGCGCTTGTCACTGCAAGATGCATTTACCTCCACTCTGCTCCTTGGCTGCTCCTCCGAAAGGGTCGCCGCGCTGCATTTCTCTGCCGGGGAGGAGCAGTACCGGCAATGCGACAAAACCCGTAAATGCCGCCCACAATAACAAAATGTAAGATGGACAATGATATAAAAATGATTATATAATATTACACTTTCATTGTATACAATACAATCTGGTGGATTTATTGCCGTGTGGAAATCTCTTCCGACCAACTAAACATATATTAAAACGATCCAACTAAACATATATTGAAACGAACAAGTGAAAACTTGATAGAAACCTTTTTTAGTCTCGACTACCGAACCTAGTAGTAAGAAACGAACGCGCAATCTAGGTCACAGAGATCGCCAAAGTTTTCGGCTCATAGAACATTTTGTTTGTTTACTTCCTGTATATATTGTATTATGTGTTATGATATCTCAGTGATATATTTCCAAAAATACGAGTATGAAGCGAGATTTTTTTCTCGTTCCGTACAATCTCGGACAAAGTAGCAAACTATTTCTTTAGATATTTAAAAACGGGTCAATTATGGGTTGAATCCTTTTTTTATACTATATGTACGTACGTACATATGAAAACGTTTTAAATTGAATTGTTTCACTTATCCTTATTCATATTTTATATATATCGATGTAGAGATATCAGAACACCTAAGTTTAATGGTGAGTTTATTGTCATGTGGCAATCTCTTGCAACCAACCACAAAGATATTAAATAGACCTTAAGTGAAAACCGGACTAGAACTATGTATAAAATAAATAGGAATTCCAATTGGAATTGCACCACTAACCCCTGGCTGGGAATTCAGGTATCTTACTAATTAGGCAACTATTAATTTGGTGAAAATGAAATTTCTTGTGAATTTTATAAATTACTTTTATACAACTAAAAAAACACATCTTATCCCATATTCTGGTAAAAGCATGCTCACGAGAATGAACCGCTCAGTCGTGTAAGTCAAAATTTTGGCCGAACAAGTGGCTCAGTGCTCAATGAAGTGAACCGCTATGATAACTAGTTGGATTGGCCATTCGATCGTGGCATGGCGTATCCACATAATATATTATATGGATAGCCGCGACATCTATTATTTCGATTAACGCTTTAATTACGGATAAAAAGATGAAAAGGAATAAACGATGGTGGATTAGAGAAATACACGTATGTTGTCAGCGAGAAGACAGTAACGCGAATTTAATCCAAGAACTAATATTCGAAGATGATAAAGCATTGATTCAGAATTTTATGCGTATGTCTAGAAAAAAACTTTAACATAGTTTTATCCAAGCATCCTCCTTTTCCTGTCAATTAAAGTAATTCACATACTTAGCATCCCATACATTCCTTTTGGTTTCATCAAGATCTATTAACAATAAACATTTCTCCTAATTATGTCGCGTACTACATAGCCGTCCACATTGGGTAGCCTATGAGCACATATTGGCTCACCTATGAGCATGGACAAAAATCAAGACAGCGTGACTCGCGCTAAGCACGCTTGACTCACAGGTTCACATTAACTTGGCTCACCCATATGAGACTCATACGCGTGAGTGTGCTCTAATCAGTTCATGACTTTGATGTTATCTAATATAAAGCGAATTATTGGTCGCCTGATTGCATTGCGCACATTGCACATATGTGAGAGACGGCCCTGGGAATGCATTGATAAACCATACTAGTTTTTGAAGTCTGTCGTCTTATACTACTTCTCATCCCGCCTTCATCCCACCATCAATCATAGTCCCTTGATGAATATGGTGTAATGCAATCATGCAGTACACGGCAGCAACACGTGTAAATGGATGGTTTCCTACTTCTTCGAGAAGTTAATAGTCTTATACAGAGTGTCGACATCCAATGCATATCGTTATACTTAAATGTAAACAAATTTGTGATACGTGCTGGTAACGGTTTAGGCCCTGATGCTATTAATTTTGTAATTTAATTGATGTTTTAAATTGAAATTGACTTGGCTCAAGTAATTCCATTAAATGAAATTGATGTTCAGTATTTTTATTTAATATTTAACTAGAATTATTTTACTTTTCGTACTGTTACGTCATAAATCATGGAAAACCTAATGAAAAATAATTTTGTATTAAATCAGGTTAATACATCACTTAATCCGAGACTGCCTCCTTTCTTAAAATAACCAGAGTACAGTATAGTTACAAAATAATTCTTTAGTAGACCTACGAGTATTAATTAGATGTTCTGTATAGAATACGTTTATTAAGATAGTACACCATTAAATCTTTGGTTGAGTGGTTTATTTTCAGTAAATAGTACATTGTTTTACACTTTCGTTGTATAAATTGCAACTTTGCTTATTACCACATGACATTTTTCCAACCAACCAGAAAAATATTTGAGATAAAAACACATTCATTTTGATTGTTTTTTTTTTGTAGTTTGAACCAGTCACAAACGGGAATAATTATACAGGCAAACCCCTAGTTTATTGCGTCCTGAACACATATCCGAATTGCTATACTTATTATATTACACTTGCGTTGTATACAGTACAACCTAACGGGTTTATTACCGCATGACAATCTCTTCCAAATAACCAACAAGGTGTTGAACAAAACTTAATTGAAAACTAGATTGGAACCCTTTAAAAACTCTAGGTTACGATGGGAATTGAACCTGCAATCCCCGGGCTGTAAGACAGGTGTCTTACCAACTAGGCCACGGGGGTCGTCTATATTTGATGTGTTGCCAGAAAGTTTCTTTTTCTTTAAATCATTTCTTCATATTGACTACATAAAATTAAACATAAAATGAATGATGAAATTGCAAATGACGCATAATAAAAAAATTCAATTCAAATAAGAATATCGATATGATGTTCGATAAAATGATGAAAATGTGCTGTTCGATAAACAATCAAAGCGTAGAGCAAGACGCATTATTTATATATTACAAAATCGTGTACTAATTCTCACCTGAACAAAAATCACAAATGCCATGTATCGAATTTGTCTTTTTCCACCCCGCATCATTATGACTACATCTGTTATTTAATGTTTGATGTTTTTATATTAATTGGTATTATTTCTCAAATAGACACCTGCGATAATATTGACTGTAGACAAAACCCGTTTCGTATTGTTATTTGCTCAACAACCTTTTTGAAAGATCGGTCTATAGTATAAAACAGCGTTTCTCAATTAAATTCATCTTATATGTAATGTTTACATTCTGTACGAAATTAAGGAGATCCTTTAATATTTCTAAAATAGTCCAAATAATGATGAAATATTTTTATTCTTCTTCTTAACGTTCCCCTTCACGTTGGAGGTTGGCAATCATCATTATTTTCTATTTTAATTTTGTCTGCATCTTCTCTGAACAATGTCTCCGTGTTACAGTGGAACCACTCTCTTAGGTTCTTCAGCCAGGAGTTTCTTCTTCTTCCAACACTTCATTTTCCTTGTATCTTTCCCTGCAATATAAATTGAATGATTTCATATTTGTTTCCTCTCATGAAACGTTCCAGAGTATTCCAATTGAGTATTTTTTTGTCTTTTATCATCGTCTGAGGACCTCTTTATTTCACCTCTTTAACATTCTCTTGTAAGCACAGTCATCACTAGAAGATCGAAATTTTCTTTGTTAATTATGAGCGCTATGTCACTTAGTGACGCAATTATGAGCGCTATGTCACTTAGTGACGCAATTAAGACTGAAAAATAATAGAAACTCAGATATGAACCATGTGATTTCATGACCTATAGAGTTTTATGAAATCGAAAATAGAACAAACGTGTCAGATGTTGAGGGGCTGGACTTCTGGCCGAAAATGTCCATTATTTGAAATTGTCTGAGGCAGTACAATTGATTCCCTTCGTGGTGAGAAGATAACTTTGTAATCGAATTTATTTCCTATCTTGATTTTGTGCCCCACAATATATATCCGAAATAGTGATGCGGACATATTGAAGAATGTAGCCAGGAAATAACCTTGCCCACAGCTCTAATCGAACTTACATATTTTAGAACCTTTGTCGTATGTACAATACTTGCAGTATGTCTACGGACGTTTTTTTTTCTTGTAAAACTCGCGCATGCAAATAGGAAACTATATTCGCACACGTCTTGGATTTGCGACTGTTGTTACCAGACAAACTCTTTTACCATAATGAAGCCATTTTTTTATGTTTTCGGATGCCATCGGAAACCGAACCTGTAAACCCTGTATGGGGGAGTCAAGCCTCTTACAAATTAGGCCACGAATATTATGGAGATTTACTGTAGTGTTTGGTCAATATTTCATAAAGATACACTTTGACGGGACTCCAAAAAGGTTAAGAGCCACTAGTCTAGAAACGCCCACATAGGATAACAACATGGCTGGTTCGTGGTTTTTCACAAACAAGCTCAACACACGCGACCACATCGGACTGTTTATTATTTGTCTATTGATTATCGAACCACTTCAATGGGATCTTGAGGATTTCAATGGGGTTCAACGGTATTTTAAATAGGACCTGGAATTCTTTAGTGATTCGAGAAAAAGCACTTGCTAAAAGAGTACAAAAGTTTTAGATATCTGATGGTCGAAAAGTGTTTTAAAAAGTTTAACGGGAAAAATAATAAAATATTTATCAAAAAAAAAACATATAACTAATATTTAAATATTTTCAATATGTCATATAATTTTAAAAGAAAAAAAAGTTAATTGTGCATTTATTTTTTTATGGCGCAACTTGGCAAAGCGAACATATTGATGACCTTCTTGGTGTTGTTGGTAAAACGTCTGTCTTTCAGCCCAGATGTTGCGGGTTAGATTCCCGCTGCTACTCCGATTTATTAAAAAGGGGAATCTAATCTGATTTTATTAAAGGCTTCTTTAAACGCTTTTTTCTAGTTGGTTAGAAGAGATTATCACACGGCAATAATATAACCATTATGTACTTTAGACAACGAAAGTATATTGCAATACAGTGTATTGTCGACACGGCGTTTATGTGTAGAAATGCATTTTAATTTACACAAAGTTTACATTTTTTTTTTACGCAATTCACCTTGCTAAGAGTGCTTCGTTGCTTATAAATTTGATAACCAAAAAATTAAAACGATTTTTCAACATACATACTCAACTTTGTGCATCATTTTTATATTAAATATTAAAAAGACCGAAATTTAGTTATATATATTTTTCAAAACATTTGTTTTTTTTGGGATTTTGTTTACGAAATTAAATTAAAATACAAGTTTTTAATTAATGCAAATTAAAAAAGTTAAAAATTTATATTTTGTCCTCGTGAAAAGTTGCAATTATATAGTGCGTGTTTTATACTGCTGAATATTGAGAAACTTGCCCCATGACAGGATCAACTCAATTTTACTAATTGAAAAATTGCTGTCATTTCCAAATTAGCAGAACATATTATGCACAATAGTTTTAAAAGTAAAAAATAATTTAAATACTGAAATATCACAAAAAATAATTAAACTGCACTCACTATAATATTTTTTACCAATGGTGTTTCTGAAATTATTGGACGCAATTATAAAAACGGGCTCAACCATAATTTAACATGAGTTACAATAAAATACTCGTATCATTCCAATAAAATGCGTGTTTCGTACGAATACTATAATTCCGTAAAAATCATTCAATTCAAGCCCATGCAAAAATATGCCTTGTTTTCTCGACGTTCGCTCGACCGCTACTGTAGTTGTCATGTGATTTGTTCTTTTCTGTTTGAATTGTTCAAGTAAATTCTAGATTTGATTTGATTTTTGGGTGTATCTGAAACTGTGCACATTATTCCACTATATTTAAAGTCTCTTTTTTTAATTGATTTTAGTATAGTAGATAATAGTGTATTTTTCGTCAATTTCACATGTTTATTTTGTTATTGCAACACACTATTATTTCGTAATATTCAATAAATTTATAATGTTTATTTTTGGTAAACGTTCACTTTCTCGAGTAATGTTTCAATTGGATCTAGTCACAGGCTCTTCAAAGGTACTCAGTCAGCGGAAGTAAGATGTCAATAACACTAAATTAACAACTTATTCGAAAGCTACTAATTAATCTTAAAATAATTAAATGTTATTTCGGAGAGGAGAAGAACTTTGAGGATGATTTTGTTTACATCGAAACCATTGATTATTCCGAATCGATCAAATAGAGCGGGGAATGATGACAAACAAGATTTTGCCGTTGTTGGACCTGCTTCGTGGAATGGTCTGCGTTGAAGTGTTAGAGATATGGGTGGTGTGTGTTTTAGAGGTCCAAATTTGTGATGTTATATGAACACTCCATTCCACCTAAATCCAAATGTTTTACTATCATGTATCAAAAGACCTACAAAGGTTTCTTTGTAGTTAGTATAACCTTGTTAAGTTTTCTACGGTTTTCTTACCATATATGTTTTGCTGAACATGTGCAGCTACGGGAAACCTCTAAATGTAATGTTCGCAGTCACCACCTTCCTATTTTTACACTCAACTTGTTTTTTTTTGTATTTTTTGGGTTCAAATTCAGAATTAGTCCGCCATTCAGGAAAGTCTGCTCTCAAAGCGGCGCTATATAAATTGTCCTTTTATTATTAATACTATCTTAAGACAGGTTAAATTTGCGTTTGGCCTTATTTGCAAATATATGTCAAACTGTTTTTTCTTAACGAGTGTGTCAAAAATGTTGTGTTTTTTTAAGAATTTACATGGGAATTTGTGAATATAAAATGTAAAGGCATTTCTTTAATTTTTTTAACGAGTACTATTAATATTGACTTTCTAGTATTGACTCCACACACTTATATATAGTTTTTTTTTAAAAACCTCAATCATAGTGTGCATTTGATATTACATATACACATACATATCAGGAACCTTATCTAAATAAATATATTTTATCTTTACAGTGTGCGCAATCATCCGGCTTCTTCGAGCTTCAAATTCTAGAGATGTCCAATCCTCGATCTGGACTGACCAACGACCTCTGTTGCGGGACTCCACCCCCCGCAGACCTGAAGGCGGAGGTGCCTCCTTGCACCGCACCCTGCAGAACCTACTTTCGGCTGTGTCTCAAGGAGTACCAGACCAACGTCACCTCCGGAGGATGCTCCTTCGGGAATACCACGAGCACCGTCTTTGGGGGAAGCAGTTTTACCATGTCCGATCCTGACAAAGCGAGTCTTCTGCTGCCCTTTACCTTCAGATGGACGGTAAGTTTTATGAAGCTGTTTTTTGTAGCAAAGATTCCACTATTTAGATATCGATCACCATTCTTGCATTTCTTAATTTTTTTTGGGTCTGCGGGATTAGTCGCCTCTCTTCATTGTGCTCTGTCCAAGGTAATTTCCAGAGTCAAGTTCTGTTTACTCATGTCTTGGTTGGTGTTATTCTTCCATCGCTTAAGACTTAAGACAACATATTCCTCTATATCTAGAAACTTCCATTCCCAGCGTTCGATTTCTCACGCATTACGTTGGTTTTCTTTGTGCATGTCCACATCACCGAATCCTAGCTTTTCTTAGGAGTTCAATTTCAGCAAGATCGGGGCCACTTTCAGGGTACCTCTCGAGTCATCGTCGGTCCGTTCAACTCCAGTATTTGATATAGGCCTCCTCTCTCCTCCACTCGTTCCTATCTTGTGCACACTAATTCCAATTGCTCCTAGCCATTTTACTAATGTCATCCGATCATCTTGCTGGGGGTTTTCCTACATTTATTTTCCCTGCCCTGGTCGCCATTTCAGCACTTTACCACAGTTCTACTTCTGGGTGGTAACCATTTGCGATTTCGGTATGCATTATCCATTTATTCGTCTTCCGTTCCCTCGGTAAAATATTCAGCATTCTTCTCTTCATGACACTCTGTCACCATGAGCTTGTGCATTCTTTGTTTTGCGATCGTTGCCGTCTCACGTCCATATATCAGTACGTGTGTACTGGGAGAACTCACGAATCGTATAGGTCTTTCTTTAGATGTCTCTGGTACTTCTGAAACTTCAGATTAAGGTTAGTTTACCAAATACAGCCCGGGCTTGACCGCAACTTTTGTCAACTTCTCAAGCGTTGATATTTTTGGTATTTTTGTCCAATTCAATAATACAAAATATTTCAATCTAAAATTTTTCATTTAGTGTATCGCTCATCCGAAAGCTATGAGTCGTTTAGCAGTTACATTCTCGTACGAGAAGAGTTTTCTATGACTCTTACAGTACTCATAGTCACGTTTTTCTTGTAAATTTCAAGCTTCTTATATTTCCCATTCGTTGAAATGTCGTGAGATAACCGTCTACAAAGTTTGATAGACTTTCAACTAAACGATACTGTATGCATTGCATATATTTGTATTCGAGAGGAGTTTCTTTTACTTTAGGATTATCTCAAATAACAGTTATTTAATCGTCTTAAAGAGTTCTGTCATGTTGGCAGGAATGTGAAGTTTAAACGAGCTCTCGACGTGAATATTTTAGTGAACTCAGAGCAATACTCTAACTTTTTACAACCAATGAGAAAATAGAAAGAGGAAAATTAAACCTGTTTATTTTTATACAAATTTTGTGTTTATAAGATATTGAGAATTGTACGAAATCTTATTCAAGTCATCAAATTATATATTTAATATGAATTTAGATTTTTTACTTTGTCCTCTTATCTCGCCGAAAATATTCAGCTTCTTTTATAAACTCGCGTTTCACTCAACGAGATATTGTTTATTGGCTTTTCTAATTCATCGCTTTTATTTTTTACGTCGTTCTTTAACAGTGATACTCAGGAATCAGTTAGAACTCTTAATTTCAAGTCAATAGTGTTACGTTTTTCATTCCCGACATCTAGTTTTTCTCCAACATCCCTTCCATTTTTCTTTGATATGTGATATCTCAATTTCATGGGTTTTTATTTATTTAGGTCGTTTTTGAATTTCGTATAAATTAATAATAATTTGAATGATTTTACGACCATGTTACTCACTTAATTTACTTTTGTCTGGTCGGTTGTACAGTGTTACTATTTTTTTTAATCTATTATAAACAATAGATAAACCAGAAAATTCTTATAAAAGCACTTTAAAAATAGGCTGTTTAAATATATCAATTCATGTTATGTCTCAATAAGCTTTACATTTTATTATTCCGGTTACGACCCAAACAACAGAGACAAGTGTGACAAATCAACAAAACACAAATGTAACGTCTTGATCAGAGATTTCATAACTTTAAACACGATTAACCGCTCTATTCCCCGCATCCGTCACGACGTGGCCAAGTCAAGAAGTGTAAAATTCTTCATTATTGTGGCCATCGTCTGCGGTCCCATTCGATGATGCGACATGGGCAGACTGTCAAAACACGATGGCCAGATCCAATTTCAGACTCTCAAGTGGATTAAACCCGTTCTGTATAACGGATTGATTCTTTCACCACGCAGTTAATATATTAAACCACCGACTAACCGGGAGCTTACTCATGCGTTAGATAAGGTGTGCTCAACTTGTGGATTTGGCGCCACTTGGATTTGGATAGCACGTGTAAGGCACGTGGCACAGTATTCATTGCTTATTTGTTGGTTTTCTTTTATTCATCAGTATATTGGACTACATAGGCCATTCATATCACTCTCCTCCATAACGTCTACATTACGACTTAAGTCGATTTTGTTTTTATCTTTTTTCTGTTTCAACGATAGTTTATTCTTCTTATTACCATGAGAAATTTTATTATATTAGTTTACTGTTAAATATACTGCCGAATTCAATAAAGGCAAAAGAGGGCATAAAAATTAGGTAGTGGATCGAAGCGTGGTTGTCGTTGCGACAGGAATTTTAATACTTGGACTTGTACTATATAAGGAATTATTTGTAGCAAAAGTTTATGTGAACTCTTGAGTATGACGTGTTTTTGATGATTGTGTGCCGCACATTATGGGATGGACTTTTTGGTCTGATGAAGTGTAAGGGGCATGATTCGCGTGATATATAGATATGAAATTGAGTGTCACTGTTTATCGAACTGATGTAAGTGTGTAACCGGGTATTGTATGGTCAAAAATCAGAAAGAAATATATTGTTTTTCCATGTTAGATATTTTTCCATGTTAAGCCACGACAAATGAAAGACATCAAACCCACATCCATATAAACACGTGTATTCATATGAAATGTTTTTTTTTTCACGAATTATGTGTTGGTAAAATTTCTCGTCATATATAAATAAAATAAATATTAAATTTGGCTTTAAATTGTATTTTAATTGGCTCAAGGGAAATTATCCTCAGTAAAATATTTAATTATAGTGATTTGAGCCTTACTAAGATATTCGAACGTATCGATTACATCTGCTGGACGATTTTGTTACTGGATCTTGAGTAGTCTGATATAGCACAATGTGTTTTATCAATTTGTTTGCAATGTCAATTTGTTTCACACGTGCAGACGTGTTCCACACATAAGTTTCATATATGTTAACACCAGTTCATCAATGGGTATCTGGTAAAAAACTACCAGTGCCATATATGAAGAGGCACGTTTCTGCAATTACGACAGCGTATTGGTACACATTTGGACGTTACCTTAAAATATTTTGTTCATTTTGTAGTTAATTACGAAGCTTTGGAAGTCAATTATAAGTATTTTTCTTATCAGGTAAAAACCGTTTGTCCTTAACTGAACCGATTATGTATCATAGTTTCCATTCAAAGGAAATGCTTTTTTTGTTGATATTCAATTTATCTTCCAAATAAGTTTACTACGATATTTCTGAAATTTATATCATTCATCAATTTATTATTAATTAATTCATATAGAGAAGGTATTTTATAACTGTCAATTCTTTTAAAAAGGTTAAGTCCCCCTGTGTCGCACAGAACGTCTAATGCTGTGCAATCAGCGGTGAATAATGAAGTAGTGCCACGGTAGTTGGCCCCTGAAGGTAACACTTACTACATATCAACGTATGCATGCAAAAAAAAACAAACCACACGACTTTTTTTCAGTTTATTTGAAATATTTAATAATAAGGTCACAATCGTATGTTTGTAAAAATATCAAGGCAAACATTTTTTTCAGCCTATAAAAGCCAATAAAAAATATCCATACAAACCCGTACATAACACAGTTGTGTACGAAAATCTATGAGCGAGAGAATAATTTTGTATTACTGTCGTATTATCTCTGAACGTATAAGATTTATTTTTTGTAACTCACGTATTTATTTCTAAACGTATTATATTTATTTTATGTAACTCTAGAATTATTTCTCAACGTATTAGATTTATTTTTCATAATCTCGTATTGTTTTCTCAACGTATTAGATTTATTTTATGTATCTTTATTATCCTGATATCATTGCACGTGGATGTTTCCTGCCTTTCTGGTTTAGGTGAAAGGAATTTGAACTCACCAGATAGCTGGTAACAGCAATGGAATAGGTCTTCGGTCAGAAATTTCTACCTTGCGAGTGATCTTAACGTGTTTCTTCGAGGATTTGCTCTTCCACGAAGATTGTGGCGTACCCTGTACCATCTTTGGTGTGGCCACGATTGGAGTGCACACGCCTTTCATAGGCAGGGTTTCGTTGATTCGTTGTGCTCATATGGATTGGTCCAGACTGTCGGCCACATCATGGAGAAGTGTCCAATGTATTCATTCTCGTCAGTACTAGATGAGATTGGTTAGGCTACTACCGAGGCATTATAGTGAATCAGATACCTAAAAGTTCGTCTGTGAGAGAGAGAAACTACACGAGACTAAAAAATAGGATAGTGGAACTTATTACATAATTTAGAATTGGTGTTTTACGAATGTATTAGTTATATTGCTTAACTATGTTTTTGAATTATGAAAAAGCGAGACATATCTGAATAACACGAATGAAATGAAATTCTGCTAATTAGTGAAATTATTCAATATAAAAGATCGATTTAAAAAAAATAATTATATGAGAGTATTCATGACAAGGTGCATGGACATGTCAGAAGCAAAAAATAATGCCATGAATGAATGAAGTGAATATATGTTCTCTCTGCCTCAATAGAAACGTGTCGTGATGGTGATGATGATCCTATTAAAATGTTCTTTCATACACTTTGTTTGCTTAATAGTAGTTATTTTATAAAAAAAATTATTTATAAATAAACAAAAGTGAAATGAAATATAAAAAAAATTAAGTACGTTTAAATAATTCTAGACAAAATAAAGTCAAACCCACTCAGTGATATATTTTTTATGTAAATCATATGCTTAATAAATAAGCATATTTTTAATCAACTCTAAAATGAATAAAAATATAAAGAAATATTCAATGATTTATATCTTTGTCATAAATCGAATATATGACCAGAAAATTCGATCCAGAAAAAATGTTTTTTCTTTGTTAACTCATTGGTTGCTTATTTTTTACGAAATACTATACATTTTATTCCATTTAAAAAAAACTTAACCATTGTATTAAACAATCATCGTCCCTTATGAATATATTTTCAATAATTAAAATATGTACGTACGTAATATACGTGTGGGCCCTTCATTAAATTCTTATTTTTCAATTATGCAAACGGCCCACCGACCTGGGCGTAAGAAACCAGGTAATTATTTTATTCTTACAGATCCCATCGTCCTTTCTTGAGAATCTTGTTTTCGCAATTACTTTACGCGATTTATCCTCCAGTTTGCGTCTTAACTGAATGGATTTCAGACTCAGTGTCGTGGCAGGAATTCTTAAGTATTATTAATTAACAATCGATGATCATGTTCAGTTTCCGAGTATTGATCCTTTCGTTTATTACGATGTTATCTCCACTTCGTTAAGGTTCGTTGAAGTTTCGAGATGTCAATTAAATGACAATGCTTGTTATGATAGGTTTTTTAGTCAACCGAGATTTCGATTTTCAATAGTTCAAGTTTTTTTAAATGTAGTACTTCGCAAGTTTTTACACGAAAATGAATACCTTAATTGTTAATCAATTTATCGACGTAATATATGTGATGATTTCATATTCCCGATGTGTCAAGGGTCTGTGAACATTTGTCGAAAGATTTTCAAACATGTCTTCAAGTTAGCCTACAATATCTTCTCAAGTCTCAATTATCTCAACAGATTGAGAACTATCATCCGTACCCAAAGCAGAGTCTTGCTACCTCAAAACCTATCATTTTCCCTTAATTTACTATGGGGTATTTGTTATCTCGATACTTGTGAGGAGTTGTATAGACTCCAAAATAACACTGTATCAAAATATCGTGCCAGATTTTAATGATTTAATATAAGAAGCGAAGAAATATCCACGTTCTTTCAATCGTCTCTGTTGGTTCATTCATGCTGTACTTAGTATTTGCATGGGCAGTCGCTCGACCTGGTGCTGAAAACTTCCTTTAAATTATCTCAACCTCTCTCTGTGGTTTCGTATTTGTTTTCTGATAGTACCTACAAAAAACGATAATGGTTCATTAAAAAAGTTCATCTGGTAACAATACTCGTATTTATGCGCTATGGATGTATACGAGTGTTGTAAAATTAGCAATACATTTGATGAAAAACTGCGAGTTCCGTGTTTACTCTAGTGGTTCTTAATCGGATAACCGATCAATGGAGCTGAAGATAATGATGTCTCCAAACCACGCCTCAATGTACCCGAGTCATTAATTCAAATATGTCGAGGAGTACCAAATGAATAAAATAATTTTATATATAATTAAAATATTATATCGTATATAAATCAAAACTGCAGAAAAATAATATGACAGTTCGTCGTTTAGATACTTAAATTCCAAGTATTGTTAAATTATAATAAAAAAGCCAAGAACGAGCAATTACGTATGCCAAAATGACGTTGTTTTATGACACACAATAGAATTTTCAAACGTTTATTTTACACAATTGTCACATGAAGCGTATTTTGAATATTTGGTTCTCACGTCTTGAATCCAACGAGATGGCATAAATATATCTCCGACATTTTTAAGAACGAAGGCAGACACGTATTCCAGCCGTTGCTCGATCGTTTCCCGCTTTTCAAATGAAGACACAGTCCAATTGATCAACATTGTTAACCCAAAGTGAAAAAAAATTATATATAATAAATAGTCAGTATATCGAAAAGATAAGTTTTGTCCACTGTAGACTGATCTTTAAGTTCCAACAAGTCTTACCGCTCTACCAAGTGTCCTGTTGCTTTTCCTGATTTGGTTTCTTGAAGATCATCTGCTTGTATCACGATGGTTTTATTTAGTAAGGCATGTCGGTTGGAGGCGATTTACATACATATGTTTCATACATCCACCTGTCTGTGATTCTCCGAAGAGGACGGTTCGATCGATTCGACAGTTTTAATTCTGTGCGCGTTTTAACCAATCTGATTGGGCAATATAGATCGCAAAATTTGTCATTGATAAACGATTTGTTTTTCTGTACTGCGCATCTGGGCTCGCTTTATCAGGATTTTCTTTAAATGATCTCTTAAGGAAGATTTATCGGTTACCTAGAATGCGGAACTTCTCGGAAGTTGGGCGATTGAAATTTATACTCGTAGGCTGGCTTCATTAGCATTTTATGGTCGAAGTTTAATCAACTTGAGGCCGAGATATGTAATAAAACGTCACACTATTTTTCCGGTAGCATAGATACGAGTAGGCAGAGAAGACAACATTAAAAGTCAAGAATCTCGATCTTGAAATCTGTTCTTCTATTCGTTACACACATACATACATATACGAGGGTTGCTACTTAAGTTTTGAGATATGGCAACACCAGTGTAGATACGTCAAATCTGACATCAGCATCGTAAAGTTTGACGTTTTTAATGGTATACGTGCTCAGAAAGTTTTGTCACACGAGTGCTATTTGTGTTGTTTACAGTGACTTGAAAAATTAATCTCGGCCAAAAATGAAATTAAATCGTGAACATTTTCGTGCGATGATTTTTTATGATTTTCGACGTGGACTAACTCAACAACAGTATGCCAATCAACTCGCTTCGACTTTTGGTGCTAAAGCACCATCTCGGGCCACTGTGTTTCGCTGGTTTTCCGAATTCGATCGTGGATGTAGTTCGCTCCAGGACGAATTTCGTGAAGGTCGTCCAAAATCGGTTGTGCCAGAAAACATCGATGCTGTGCGTGAATTGATATTGCAAGATCATCATGTGACTTATCGTGAGATTGAGGCATGTTTGGGCATTAGTTCCACTCGCATACATTCAATATTGCATGAACATTTGGCCGTCAAAAAGATTTGTTCGCGTTGAATACCGCATAATTTGACACAGTGCCTTTAGTGGAACGTCGTACGGTCAATTCTGAATGGTACACCACCATTTGGTTGCCAGAAGTGTTCGAAAAAATTAGGAAAACCAACCGACGAAGACGGATCATTCTATACCACGACAATGCGAGCTTTCACACATCGGCTCAAACAAGTGACTTTTTGAGCACTCAAAACATCGAATTGGTGGGTCATCCGCCGTACAGCCCTGATTTGGCACCCAATGACTTCTTTTTGTTCCCGAACATCAAAAATAAATTGCAAGGTCAACGTTTTTCGACGCCTGAAGAAGCGGTTGATGCGTTCAAAACGCAGGTTTTGAAATTACCTCATTTGGAGTAGAAAAAATTGCTTCGAAGATTGGTTCAAACACATGCAAAAGTATATTGATCTTCATGGAAAGTATTTTGAAAAACAATAAAGCCATTTTCGATGATAAATATTTGTTTTTACTTGTCTATCTAAAAACTAAGTAGCAAACCCTCGTATACCATCATGTCACTTCACTGTCGGGATAGGCAAATAGGTGAGAGCGCTAGACTTTCCAATCGCGACACACATCTTTTGTCTCTTCTACATCCATACACCTCATAGAACTCCCACGATTTTTTTTACACTTTTTACGTTGTATTCTTTTAAAATATTATTAACTTGAGCCAAAACACCTTTCACTTGGTCTTCCTCTACCACGTCTTCCACTCACATGTGCACTGTATATTTATTTTGTTAGTCTTCATTCATTCGCTCATGCCCAAACCGCCTCAGAGTGCTCTTCTTCATTACTTAACACATCGCTCTTAAATTCACATTCATTCCTAACCACTGTTGTGGACTATCATCTTAGAATTTCACAAAATTCATTCACAGATATTTTTCTTCGCTTCTCTTAAACAATTTACTTATCAAACTCTGCAGTTCATCTTCATTCTCCGCTAGCACCACCATATCATCAGTATTAAGCAGTCCGCATATACTATCATTGGACATTGGTAATATTTTTACTTATTTTTGATAATTCTTTATTTCAACGCATTATACATTATCCTACACGTTATCTTTAGCAGTTCACTTGACTCGACTTCAGAACGAACTTCTAAGCTCAATCAGATGTATTTTACTATTTTTTTTTAAATAAAGTAAAAAATACATTACTTATCTCAAAATGTTCCTCGTCACTAACTAACTCCTATACAATTCCCATCCTTATCCCTACTTGTATTGAGATTTATATTCTGTTTTATATTTTGTTACTTGATTTTAAATATTACATAATGTTTCCAATAATAATTATAAAACAATAGCTGGCTGATTGGAAAAAAATCTGCAAAGCTATTAATTCCTCAGATGTATAATATTAGGTACATAAAAATAAACTAAATAAATTATAAATCGTGTCATTTATCTGTTGAAGTAGACAAAGAGAGCAGAGCGCGAGACTTTCTATCGCAGACACTGATTTTGGCTTCCTTTGCATTCATTCACGTTAAAAACATAAACAAAGATTGAAAAAAAAATGGCTGAATCAAATGGATCAGATTTTAAAAGAAGGTTACTCATGCCTCCCTGTGAAGTGACTCAGTTATACCTACAAAGTTTACTAAGGAGTTTTATCCTCAATTTATTTATCGAAATATGGAAGATGTCAATATCAGAAAATTCGTTCAAGAAGGGCATTCCGTTTGCGTGTAATGCTACTTTTATGAGCTTAGTTCGTGAATACGGCTCCAAAAACAACCTTACTTCACGATGGCGTAAATGATTGTCCAGCACACTAAACAAAAGTCAGCCATTTTTTCATTTTTATATGTGTAAACATGTGCGTAGATCTCTTATAATACTTAAAGAGTAATATCCAAGTACACCCTTTAAAAAATGTAGGATACAGCCCTAGGTAAAATCCTTACTCTTTGCGATAAATATGTCGTCCTTTTGAAGTTGCGCAACTATCAGGGAGGAGCTCGTTCAACTATAATGTATGACTGTGGAAGAGGCGAATGTTGAGTGCTCGGATAGAAAAGTTTTGAGGTATGTTATCTCTGTCTATCTCACAAGAAACGCGGTGTGATAATGTGTATATGTGCTTGCAAAGATGATAAAAAATTAATGCATTTCTCATACAATTAACCTGATTACATATTGATCCTGTCAAGTTCGTGCGAATGCCAAGAAGTTGTGCACGCTTCAGTGACTTAATTAAAGCGCTTCAATCACGTGCTCGTTATAATTGAATATCTGGAAGACAATTACATACATTTAAGGGTGCGAGCTGCGAACAGAAGATAGTCATCAGCAAGTAAGAGGAGGTCGCCCCGGGCTGCCACGGAAGTGGCGCGCATTCGGATCGGTACAGGGCGCGCCTAGCACGCGCTCATTAGTTGCTGAAACCGCACCTGTTCTCGGTTCTTGTGTTCAGCTCTTCCTTGCGGCTATGACCACTTTATATTATTATGAACCGCAAATGGCCAGCCTGTGGACTAAATCGGTTCCAGCGGGAATATTCCAACCCACTTCGGGAGTCTCGTGATGACTAACAGTTTTTGAAGAGAAACGTGTCTTTTATTAGTTTGTAAATATTGTAAATTAAATCATTTCAGGATAGAATATGCTTTGCAATGTGAGCAGATACTCTCAAACATCCCTTATTTTTTTTATAAATAATCTGCAAACATTGAACAATGAAACATTGAACAATGTTTTCAGAACTATAAATAAGACGTATGTTAAGAAGTTTTGTTTTGATAATTTAGTATAGAGCTGTTTCCCGATCATCACGATTATATCACGCGTCCTGCCTTATTGCCGTCTTGTTATCTATGTTAGCATATAAGCTACAGAAACACATAAATTTATATGTAACATGGCCTCAGAGTAAAAACAGCCTAGTGAATCCACTAGGAATCGAACCTGAGGAGCCCGCTTGCCTAGAATTAATGTTAACAGTAAAACTACGGAAGTCATTATTACGAGTCATTGCTTATCTGAAAAATCTTTGCAATATGTTTTAATAAACTTTTATATTGTACTGGATTGCACTTTCGTTATATACAATACTAGTTGCCGTTGTGACTTGACTTGTTTTATTGCCATGTGACAATCGCTTCCAAATAACCAGAACGATTTTTAAAGAGACCTTAAGTGAGAAACAGACTGCAGACCTTTTAAAAAATATCCGATACTAAACGAAATCTAACCTGCAATCCCCAGACTGGAAGACAGGCGTCTTACCAACTAGACTACAGAAGCCATCATCATACGTTTCTTAGATATTTTACTTTCGATTCTTATTTTGAAAGGAAAATTACTGCAAATTTTATTTTTATAGATTTCAAAGTTAAGTCAATAAAATCGTTAAACGTAGATAGAGGATAACCTAAATTTTCCTTTTAAAATACAGTCTAAATAATATCTGCCCTGAGCCGATAATAAAGATTATAGTTTATTTATATATGTTATAATACCAGATTCAATTACTTATGGATTCACTTTCGGGGTGGTTTAACAGTAAGTCAGTTTCACTTTTAAATATTATTTTTTTATAATTTATTACAGCGCTAAAAATCAACTTATAAAGAGCGATATATAAAACTGCCTAACAAAAGGCTACAGCAGATTTAAGCTTACAATAGTGTTTGATATTCTTGCCATTTGACCCTTGGGGTTTGATTCACTTAGCTTACTGAATCTCATTAGTTTGCACACAATAAATCTCTATACACAATGGCATATTCAATCCACAATATGGATGATAATTATGATCGATCACGAGAAATAGCATATCGCATCGTGTCCTATTGTCAGACATATTATATTGTAGTTATTATTAATTACTACTGCAGAAGAATCTTCTTATTTGTTAAGTTTAAACGTTTGACTTTTGCCTTAGAAAGCAACATATTTTAGTCAAACATTACTTTCGCTTATAAATTTTGAGTGTTTATTCTCTGCCTCTTATCATGGGAAAATTGGTGCAGTAGTTTGCATACAATAACTCTTCAAAATAATTTATTTTCGTTAGTAAAGTTTTGAAAGTCGTCAAACTTGTTGTTGCCATGTACTTTGGTCATATATTTTGGTCATCAAGGCGATAATAACAGTTAAAAGTCAGGTGTTGTCGTTAAAATGAGTTGATATTTTATAAATTTTTCATGAAAACACTAAAATTATTTCACAATGTTTATTCATTCTTCCTATTTTAATTAAATGGTCAAATAAATTCGTTGCTAATAAAATTTTAGTGCGCCTCCGTTAATTTCACCTGTCTTAGTAACTAAATGTTCACCTTTTGAAGACATGTTACTATAGTTTGACCGTTGAAATAGTTATGTTAAATATCTCCAGGAATTTTAACCCATGACCAATTTTTGGGAATATATTCAAACAAAAATTATAAAAATAATGTGAAACTTTTGGAAATGTATTTCAAAAACCTTATACTCATTGGCACCTCCAAGGACTTTGAAACTCTTTGTACTAAGTAGAAGAGCATTTTGAGATTGTTTGAGAATAACGAATGAATAAAGAAAGACTAAGAAAACAAATATACAGTGCAAATGTGAGTGAAAGGAAGACCAAGGGAAGTATGGTTAGATCAAAGAAATGATATTTTTGAAGAATGAAATGTAAAAGATTAGAAAAATCCAAAGAAAAGTTATATGGATATAATGAAGGCAGAAGATGTGTGTCGCGATAGGAAAGTTTGGCGCTCTGTTCCCTGTCTCCCCGACAATGAAAATGCATGATGTTGTATAAAATTATGTACTCGTATGTTTGTATATACACAGGGCGATCGGACAACAGTAAATTCTTTCAAAATATATACCGGACTGAAATTCCTTCTTATTATGTGAAATACTATACATAGCTCAACATTGACCGGTACATTATCTGACATAATTGAGCGTTTTAAAATATTTTGATGTTAACATCCCTATATAATTACTTTTCCTCACGATGCATGGTTTGTGGGGAAATAAAAAATACCTTTCAATACACTTTGCTAATGTTCCCATGTTCATTCCTTTTGGGAACCTTCTGCGAAAACGGTGAATGAGAATAATACACTTGACATGTTTTCTCCAGCAATTTCGTTTTGTTATTCAGTTTCTTTCAAATCTAATTGGAATAATTAATGTAACTGGGATAATTAACTATTCTGTCACGGAATCCAGAGTCCAACGTAGAAGAATTATGCTGTATTATACGACATGGCGTTGGCTTTGTAAACGAAACTGAATGCAATGGGACAGGTGCAGTTTATATTGTCACTGTGTTGTATATAAGTCAAAAGATGGTTTGTTTGTTTGTCTTGTAAATTCAATTGCAGATTCTTCAGTTATATGTTTGTTTTCAACTTAAAACACTTTCGAGTAGACGATAATACAAATAGTTGATGGAAATATTAATTCAAGGGGATCTGAAAAAAAAAATTGTATGTGTATGTAGGGATATTCGCTCACATTAAAATGATTTGCGCCATCACTGTTAAAGCCAAAATAATATTATAGAAGAGTCAATATAATATTTTAGATGACTAACTAATTAGCTAATTTAATTTTTAAATACTATGACTAACTAATTAGTTAATTCGATATAAGTTGAAAAATTCCTCTACTTGGCAAAATATGGCATTTAGTCATTCAAATCACTCACCGAGGCAACACTTAACTGGGAACTAGTTACCTCTTTGATTTGATCTATCCACCTTGCTGAAAACTGTACTGTTGCTCATCACCTTTCAATACTTCTTGTCATATGTTTATCTCTTTTAGTGAGAAGTCTAAAACATGACAGTATTATTTTCCTGCATTACGTTGACAGCCTTTATTGATCTGTAGACTCTGGAGGATGGACATATAGGTGCGTCTTACAGTCGATGAAATGCGAAACATTTGGCGACAAAACTGTATCTCGAAAATATCCAACATAGCTATTTTATTATTTTTTCTCAGCGTCCATGTTTCCCCTCCATGGAGTACTTTGAGAAAAAAAGAAAGTTTTTACCTGACGAATTATGGTGTTGAAAATTAAAGACCGATTGCATTAATTAATTTAACACTTATCTGGCGGATTTATTGCTTTAAATTGATTTCTTCAGCTTCAATAAAACCAGCTTTAGTTATTATTATTATTGTTATCCTCCTATTATTGTTGTCTTTGACGTAGTATACGAAAATATTTGAAAAAAAACTAACATAAATTAAAATAAATTATAAATGTCGAGCAAAATAGTGATTAGGATAGACATTGTATAGGTAAGGACGAAAAATATTTTAAGGTAAATAATACTCTTTTAGTTAATTCTTAAATATCGATGAGGTTAAGCACATTTGATTAAACCACGAAGACCGTTCTAAGTCGAGCCGAGTGAACTGCAAAGTATGATGTATTGTTACATAAAGAATGCTGTTTTCACTAGATTGGAGGTAAAGTCCATGCTCCGAAAGTATGATGTATTGTTACATAAAGAATGCTGTTTTCACTAGATTGGAGGTAAAGTCCATGCTCCGAAAGTATGATGTATTGTTACATAAAGAATGCTGTTTTCACTAGATTGGAGGTAAAGTCCATGCTCCGAAAGTATGATGTATTGTTACATAAAGAATGCTGTTTTCACTAGATTGGAGGTAAAGTCCATGCTCCGAAAGAAAATTTAATTTTTCACACATATATAGCATGGATTCTTTAACTTTCCAAAAAAGAGGGACAGAACGTGGAGATTTTCAGAAAAAAAATCGAATTAATATTATGACCTGAAGCAATTAAAAACAGGATTTTTGACACCATTTATATATATTTTTTCAAGTCAACGCCAAGTATTTCAGTCAACACGACCAGCAAAGGCATTCGTTGGTACGAGCAGAGTAATAATCACCCACGCTATCCATGCACCTTGCACTTCTACTTTCGCGAGAGTCCGCCTCGCTGCACCTCGCCCGCCTGCACCGCGCTGAGAGAAATGTCACAACTTTTACCGTTACCCCTCACTTGACCTCTGATGTTTCTTTTTTGGATCGCCCCGCGCCCTTCTGCAACATTTTCGGAATATAATCGATAATTTATACAATTGAACTTGATCTTAATTTAACAAAAAGAAAACAACATGTGATGAAAGCTTTTGTTTACATCGACTAACTGAGCACTTACGAACGCTTTTTATCTCTTTTATTTAATAGGCAGTTTATTTTCATTACTTCGTGATGATGAACAAATGGCAGATGGCGTATTGAAGACGTTTGCAAATAATTTATTATTTTCAAAGAGTTTTTCAATAATTAAGCTTTAACATATTTTATAGACAAACTTATATAACATATTTTATATATAATATTTGTATAACATTATCATCATGTCTGACGATTTCCATTACCTAGCTAGTAAGACGCTTGAAGATTTCGGGTTCGATTTCCGACGGTACCAAAAAAAAAACAGTTTTGTGAAAGTGTTCGTTAGCTAACAATACTCGCATGTATCGCGTACACATGTGTGAGTATCGTTATCTCTTCACGTGCTGTAGTATTACCAATACGTGCAATGACTAATCGCGAGTTCCATTCCAACTCCAAAAGTTCTTATTCTAAGGATTGATTACTAAATCCGAAAACAATTGTCTCTCAACAACACTCATCAATATATCCGAAACACCAATACGAATGTTGAAGAGTACTAAAGATGAAAGAAAAAAAGATCTTCATCTTCGTCTTGTATCTTGGTGGTACATTATTCTGAGGCATTGACAAATTGTCTTGTTTCCATCTATATGTTCAAGCATTTCATCAAATCTATATAGATTGTAAATTGTGATCGTCTCAAAGTTCTTACCTAGTCAATTATTTATGCCACACACAACCTTGCCCTAAAACTGACATTGCACATGCTGCACATGCAATTTCTATGCACTCATTCTTTCGCATCTCGCCCAAGAGCCAGCATCTTACATCTCAAAGCACGCACGTCCTTACAGAATGTAAATCGGCAGCATTATGTAAACAGCTAGATCATCATTAGATATGCAGTTGGTTTCCAAGAAGAGCGCATCCGATATTTGCGAGGATATAGCACTGTGCTCTGTGACCCTTCATACATTTTTTAATAAAACTCAAATTCCCACACTATTCTGTCAACAGATATACGAATCCCAGTTCAAATAAATCTGGACACTAAATTTAATATGTCGATAGGTCCATTGCAAGCCATTCAAATGTTGATAGTTGAGATATCATTTAAGACATCACACTTACGAGTACATGGTTAAAAAAACGGATCAATTTACAAGAACTAATATCACGACTTCATATTTAGTCACCTTATAATCTCCATGCTTCACCATTCGTTCAAACATAAGAATGAAATTTATTGATCATATAATATAAAGTGGTCTTTTTTTAATTTTTTGACTGCTTGTTTCGAAAAGACGACAGACTGGAGAAGCTACTTTTGGCGTGTGCACGATAGTATGAAAGAGCAAAAATAAGGTAGAAACCTTTTTCATTAATTATTATTTAGAACATCGTCTCTCAACCGGATCGCAACATCTAAAGAGGTCTCGCTGAAATATCAGGAGGATGAGAAAATAAAAATGCTTAAATGTACAAAAATAAAATTAAACATTTTCTGACAAAAACGAATATGTTTATTTCATAAAAAAATACAGTCTAAAATCCAAGTCATTGTTATACTTTGTTTATTCCAATGGTTGCCTCCGTCTATCTTTTATATTATATAGCTAGTAATTGTTTGTAGTACACAGCGGAAAGAACGTAATAATAATAAACTTTAGGAATAAAACGTAATTAATCTAGTGACTTGTTCTAGATTGACATTGTTACTATGAAAAAAGAAATGTATCAATTATCGTCGCGTAATACAATAGTTGCGTTTGTTTTTCATTGCAAAGTGTGTCTATACATGGATCTACATAAGAAACGCACACCTGATAAGGTGTATCGTCAAGTATAATATTTTTGCGGCCACGTGCACATGCATCAACAAGATAATAAGTTTTTGCAAGGGGTCGTGAAATCTTAATTTTATTTTCCTATCATTTTGGGGGGTTGCAAGGCTAAAAATATTGAGATACAGTGATTTAGATCAAGCAAATTTTAAGTCATTAAGATGCACATGATTAAAAATTAATGAAAAATTGATTAAATAGTTTTAAAACCTTCTAACAATGTTCATCATGTTTACTCGTATACACATATTTACTCCATGATCTTCAAATCCATTTCTACGCAATACATTTATCTATGGAGTTTCATGTTTGCCGCCAAATATAATAAATTCAAACTAAAACGAACGTTATTGTCGACTATATGAAGAATTACATTGCTCTTGAAAACTTTAAGTATTATACTTCGTTTAAGCAGAATATGTTTATGCTGCGTTGGATTTGCAAATAATATACGAGCTTACTCTTATTTATGATTAAAAATGAAGACTTAATAATCTTTCGGTCTCATCTTTCCTTTGGTCGCTTCATTCTGGGAATGAATGAAGCATATATTTATGGTAGGTATGTAAAATCGGTCTTTATATGCTGAATAAATGTTTAAATTGTTATTCTTGGTATGTACTTGAATAAAATATTGTGCTGCGTCGCCGCAGTGCACGCAAGGCTATTCAGGAACGGGATTTCTATCGGGATATTTATGATCTTTTTCCTTCGTTCTTTGACAATTTAGAACTTCCTAGAAAGTATTCGGTTGCGATTTGTATCGTGAATATTGGAATATTTTCAAACAATCACAGTGTTTTATTTTTAATTTGAGTATTTGGACTATATTTTTATAACTATAATTTATATGTCTAAGTTTCACTTCCATACATCAAACGTGGAAAAAGACTCAAGAAAGCTGAATAAATGCTCTAGCATTGAGAAGAATACATGGAGTGACAATGTATGATAAAGTACGGAATTAAGTGATTAGGAATGAATCGAATCTTAAGACTGGTGTGTTGAGTAAGATGAAGAAGGGGATGCTGAGATGATCTGGGTATGTGGAATGAATGAATAAAGAAATACTAACAAAACATATGTTTAGTGCCAATGTGGAAGAAATGCAAGGAAGGGATAGACAAAGCAGAGTACGGCTGGATCAAGGGAATGATATTCTGAAAGAAGGAAACGTAGAAGTTGTATGAGTTGTGTATGTGTGTAGTTTTGTAAATCTTCACATATTTAGAGGTTTTGTATGTGTGTAGTTTTGTAGATCTTCACATATTTAATAGTAACATATTTAGGGATAGTGTGTGTGTAGTTTTTATATATAATCATAAATTTTGATAAGAACTGCCAAAATGGGGTGTCTTCAAATGCTATTACTTCTTCTTACAGAATCTAACGAACAAGGCCCAAAATGTAATGGCATAGACAGTAAAATACGACGTGAAGAAGAAATATTAATAAACTGCCTGCTACTCACTGGCTTGCTTCAAAAGCAACTTAAAAAACATTATTTCTCTCTTCAGTGACGAAAACTGTCTTTCCCTGTGCCTTCCCTCCAATTCATTGGTTTCATTTACATAAAATGTTTTGTATATTTTATTTTATTTCTCTAATCTCGACATTTAATTTGTATTTTATACTCAAAATGTAATTAATAATTTTTGTTCAGGCATTTTTAATATATTTTTCTGTTTGTGTGTAATCTAAAAGGTTTGTAACATCTCAACCAACAAATGGCACAACACGTGTAACTCCTGTGTGGTTGATTGGAAGTGGTTGCTGTAGAGCAATAAACCCGCCGATAGTACGTACTTCTATGCAATAAGTCCCAAGCAAAAACGCCTGAGTCGTCTAGTTAGTAGATTTATAACCGCAATATAACAGTTTATACTGGTATTAAAAGATCTCAAGGATCCTAGTCTTATTTAATTAGTTGTCAAAAATCAATCTCAATCATGACAAGAATTAAACAAGATACGTCAAGTATGGACTTTGATTAATTTGTCGTTTATCTATTATTCCCGTTCCACGTCAGCGGACGATGACGCAGGACTCTCTCGTCAGTAATGAACGTAATTAATCCTCTAGATTATCAAGTCTCTCCCACGTGTCCGATGTGACGCTAATTCTGGGTGACTGTACTTGCACACTGCTCCTTCGAACATCCAATTTCCTCATGATATTACTCGAGTTAATCGAAAACAGCCGAGTCCTAAATAAGCATTCCTTAATTTTCCTACATTCGTACTTGTTTATTCTTAGAATTTATCGTCTTCGCATTTTACCAGAAAACACATATGAAATTTAAACTTGAAATTTGATTAATAAGGCAAGATAACCTTGTGACTTAGTTGGTAGAGCACATGACTTTGTTTGTTCAATTTTAGATGGAACCCTAAAAATGGTCTGGGTTTATGCATAAACCCTTTTAACATTTTCCTGATTTGTTGGCTGAAGTTACTACATGGATATAAGCCTGCCAGGTTGAACTTGATACAAATTAATATGATGTAATACAATAAAACACAGAAATTTTTGTTTGATTACTTAGTTACTCTTATGACATATTGTTTTTCTGTTAAATGGTACCACCGGTAATTTTTTTGTATATTTTATATATCACCTCATAATTCCAATGTTGTTTTAAGTAAATTGATTTATTTGTTACACCTACGAGTATATATCAAACACAGTTATATATGTACATATATAATAAATCCATAATGATGAAAGTGTTTTAAATTAAATGTTGTGTTCAGAATCTGTCTTGTTAGATATCTTGACATTAATATTTTCGTTCCGGTCCAGATCACCTTTTTTATCTAGTCTCAAACAGTTTGTGTAGAATTGAATAAGAACATACTGGGATTTCCAAAAAAAAAAAAAATCATAATTAAATAAAACATATTATTAAGCGTTCAAAACACAAAAAGAGAAAAACAATTAACAAAAACAATTAAAACAAACAGGTTAAGACAAAATAATCGCCTTCGTCACTCCCATACACATTATGATCAATAATTTATTTCACATTATTGTATTATAATATATTCCATTTTTTATTTCATAAATTATAGTCTTTGCTGCATTGCACCATTCAACACCCTGACTGGAATAAGCGTATTGTTTTATTACTAATCAAAATGGTAGAAGCTGATAGTACTCGTATATCTCTATATCTATCTATGTTATATATCTATGTTATGTCTACATAGTATTTCAATATATGGGATAAAATCGGACCACATGCACACTACCGCGTAATTATTGTGGGAAGACCGAAGGTCTTTGAGTCACTGACTACTGAAAGACGACCAGCTATTTATTTTTGAGAAATATTTAAATTGATACTATAAATTATACTAATTATCAGGTTTTTTTTTCGGTTGTATACAATGTAACCATATAAATATTTCATGAACCAATGCTGGAACGTTTAACACAAGTTTTATATTAATTTTTCATATATCTATTTATTATTCTTGTTTCTAATTTTGTGCATTTGGTATGGCGAATATTTGATTGCTATACAATCTACGAAATAAATTATTTGAAACATTTAGTAAAAAAAACAACAGCAAATTTTTGACAAAACACTTTTCTACTTTAAAGTCATTTTTAACACAAACATTTGGCAAAGGCTATATATAGTATTATATTTGCAAATATGTATATATCTTAAGAATTTATCTAATTTATGATTATAACTATGAACTAACTTAATTAAAATTTCCTACATGTCATTTTATTTTTAATGATCTTAATATTTAACACATTTTTCATAAAGTTTTGGAATATTTTATTTCAAATATTTATTTGATTACAAATAACAAAAAATATATTTACCAAGTCGTGCTGTTTAAAAATGGACTAGGTGAGTTTTCGTCACATATCTCTCACAAGATGGTTGCAAAAATAAATGAATGCAACCATTTCCGGTATTCTGTCCTAGCCAGGATGCGAACCGATACGTTGTGACATCTATGATGCACGCCGATAAATTAAGCTTTCAGAGATTGATGCTGGGTTACCTTGGGATCGGTACATACTTTGCGACTTGTCACCAGAGGTGGTTTAAGAACTACTCGTATATTCGGTATATTCTCGACGCAATGTAATCCTACCCAAAATATAAATACCACAAGCAAATTTAAGCTTACAAAAATCTTTATTCACTTTTCCAGTGCTATAAAAGTAATTTAACAAATTGAAGTAGATTTCTTGCAACTTTTTGCTATGTTTTTTTATTTCTTAAAAACATTTTTTTTAAATGACTTAGTAAAAATAAAATCCTATATTCATTTTTTAAAGTGATTTTTGTATTTATAATCATCACCGATTTACACTTTTCGTTCGTGGTTGGGGATGCAATTTCGCCTGCGCAGATCTCACCATATCTCGATTTTTGACCAACTCTCTCTCCCCCACCCAGTTCAGTTTCAAACCCTAACACAACCACTCTATCTACATCCTCCAACTCTTTTTGTGTGACCTTTTGGTCTTCTATTTTCTGGTTCTCTAATAGTTTTAACAAATCAATATGGGATTCTGATTTAAATTTAGTTGAGACTTCTCAATTTTCGTTCGAAGTTTCGTTAAGGGTTAATCGGATATTCTTAATTCTTATTGTGCCGTTAAGCGACGATTAGCTTCTCCACTAACTTTCCAAAATAATAACCTAATCCGAGTTAAAATCAACGTGCGCGTTGTTAAAATACAAAGAAAGTTGAAAAAATAAAACTTGAATTTAAACATTTTTAAATCGTATTAAATACATACGAGTATATTCTGCAATACTTTCAGGAAAATATGTAAATTATTTTTGTCATTGAGAAATAATTTTTATATCTATGCACAGTGTATATACTCGTATATACGAGTATGTATGAAAGAAATTAAAATATATCAATTTCTAAAAAATAAAAGTGTTCTATATGTTCGCTTTATTTCGCTACTATTTAAGATCCGTCCCTGATTCAAAACTCTATTGAATATTTATTTCCTACGTTCGAGGGAATACATTTTTCCAGTTTAACTAGGCGGATGAGAATGCAGACTATTTCTTTGCCGTAGAAATTAATGGACAGGACATTCAGTCGATTATTATTTTTTATACAAAGACGCAATATCTTCAAGGATTTACAACAACGAAACATAACGAGACACCACTCGTATTGCAGTAAGTTTTACTCTCGTAATTTTTTACAATGTTAAATCTTTAACAAAAGAAAAAAAATATTGATTTTCACAATGAGTCCTGGAAAATGTTTATTTATTTATTTTTTAAATAAACGGTACTTATGTGTCATTTACATGTCGTCATAGTAACAATTATAAAACAAAAGAAAACGTGTGAACACCTTTATAAAACAAACAATTCAGTATCGATTATCTCGATTTCGAGGGAACAGATTTTTTTAACTATCTCTCAGAAACAGAAAAACCTAATATTTAATTGGAATTAGTCGTAAGTTCTCGGTTAAATTGAATTTACGATAAGTGTTAACCATCAAGCTGGGTGCATATTTGCATCGAGCTCGGCTTCAATGAGTAACCAATTGAAATCTAGATTTATAAATTTAGAAAATAAAATGTTCCGAGACAAAAACGCCTAGATATATCTGTAACTTATTCCTTTTTTTAATCCTTTCATTACCTTTCCAACACATATTTTTTTAAACTATATTGCCTTTCATTTTATATTCGTATTTCTTGTACTTTGTTTATTTAAAAAAAAAATCTGAAACGAATAAATTAAATACGTATTTCGTTTCTTAAAATGTACCTCCAAGATAAGTTTTGCGATTCCTCTGCTTCCTGAGTCGCGTTGTTATTGACAAGATTCAGTAGTTCATGACAATTTATACAGTGGTATTTAAAGAGTACGGAATTCGAACTTAGTATTCTTGGCAGATTAAAATATAACACAAAATACAAATTAAATGTACGGTTAGAAAAGTGGTGAATTTGGTCATTATATTAGGAACTTGCTCGCATCTGCATGTTTAAAAAACATTTGTTAAGAAAACTACAGAAAACTTACCAAGAACAGACGACCTATAAATACACCTTAGTAGAGATCTTTAGATATGTAATAGTACCACATTCGGCTTTCTTATCTTTTATCCTCAAGCCAGGATATCTGTCTTGACCATGTCTATTTCGAACACATGTCTCGATCCTTCTCGAAATGCGATCAAACATTTCACATCTCTGAATCTCGATCTGTATCTGTATGAAAAAATCAGTTTATTTTATAACATATTTGTTTTAAACAGTAACAATTTCAGACCAACCAGAAAAATGTTAAAAATGCCTTTAGTGACAAACGAACTCGTAATCTCCGGGTTGAAAGACAGGCGTCATACCAACTAGGCCACGGAGGTTGTCCGTAAAATGAGATTTGTTTAAACGGATGTTGGATGAAATTGAAAATGTTCTAGGAACACATTTAACATTGCCATATTTTTTTCGTTTTGGAAGACGACATAGGAACTTTAAGAAGATATTGAAAAAATAATATTATGTGGACATGATTTTGATGTGGTTGTTTTGATTATGGTGCCGTTGGAATTGTATAGGTAATAGCTGGGATTTAAGTATGTGTAATGATGTGAATGCAGGGTATGAATGTTTCAGCTGAGTGTTTTAGTATTTACTTATTAGACTAAGGAATGATACCAGTATCAGGCCTTGTCAATTAAGTGGTTCTCTATATTAACAAAATTATTGGTTTTTAGCATTGTTATGTCATTTAAAAAAATGTGTTTAGTGGATAGTAAAAAATATTTAAAAAAACGTAAATGCTTTTTGATGGGCTTAGTATAAATAATCATCCTCATTGCCACATAATTATTTTTTTATCATAAAAGTCACAATCTGCATCATTTTTCTTTGTGTTCTGCGTGTGCCCCTTATTCGCAAGGTTTTTTCTCCAATTTGGGCACAGCGTCCAGTGTTAGATTGTCTGCATCATTACATCTACCATTTAAATGACGCATTTCTCAAAAGACAAGTCTTCAACGGTTTAAATCTCTTGTGGTTTATTTTTAGTCTCATGTTCTCATAATTTCCAGCACCGATTTGTTTTGACCTACATGTTAAACACGTCAAGTTAGGTTCAAATCACTTTAGATTTTCCCCATCCAGTTGCATGATTTGCCACTCAAATCTCCCGATCATCTTTAGCGGATAATAACAATGGTTAAGCGGAATGACGGCAGACTGTGAGGAGACATCCGACCTCTGAGACGGTCCAGTCGTGAACTGTCATGTCTCAGCTATCAGCTTTCTGCCTGTAACATTGTTGTTAACTCGGAAATGACCCATCAAATTTTATTTCGACTTATTTTAAGATTGTGTAACAGTTTTTGATAAACTTACGATCGATATAATCGAATTTGATGTAATGTATTTTATAGATAAAATGTGACTTTAAGTTAGGTATGTCTAGTATGAATAAAAATCACATTTTATAAAAGTATTAGTATTTTGTTTTAATTCTCCCCTCTCCCCTCTCAACTTTCATCTTTACCTGGATGGGCAACATAATATTGTAAATACAATTTTTACCTCTTTTGTTAACACAAACTCAGAACCCTCAAATATTTCAAATATCATACGTTGTAAATACGCTCTTATTTTTTTACGTCATCCTTTATTGTCTATATAGTGAGACTCTGGAATCAGTTACAAACCAATGTTAGACTCGCTCCGTCCTTGGCATGCTTTAAGAAGCGACTGAAAAAACTTTTAATTTCTAGTCAATAATATAACATGTTTCATTCGTGACTTTTTTCTTTCCTCTCCACCATCCCTTCATTTTCCTTTGATTGATTACATCTCACTTTATATGAAAAGGAATATTCGGGTGATTGTTCGTCTTTGTGGGGTCTGTGGTTGTATCCTCCCGTATGTGTTCATGGATTTCGTGAGGATGGATAGTCATTTGAATGTTTTTGCGACCATGTAATTTGCTTCATTTACTTTTGTCTGGTTTGTTCGAAGAGTAGTTGCAATAAAGAGTATTCGCCCACCAGTGCGATGGTGACCTATGAATTACTTGTCTAATCCAATGGTTCTTAACCCGAAGGCTCGATTAGTGGAGCCGAAGACAATATTGCCTCTAGGCCACGCTCTTCAAAATGTTAGTATCATCAATTCAGATATATTGCGGTGTAGCATAGCGTTTGAAATTTTCATTCATTCGTATGGTATCCTTCAACATATCTGAATTGGTGATTCAGACATTTTGAAGAGCGTGACCGGGAGACAACATTGTCTTTGACCCCATTAATTGTGCCTTCCATCTTAGAACCACTGAAGTACACATGGTACTCGTGTTTTATCATTACACATGTTGGTAACACTACCGCACATGAAAATACATCAATACTTGCATATGTCTAGCACGCGTGAGTATTGTTACCATATGAACGCTTTTGTCAGTTTTTTTTGTGTAATCGAGAATTGAAGCCAAGTGGGAAGTCAAGCGTCATCATACGATTGAATGAATAAACCCCGATATGGAAATGGCGTGATGGCATGTATGTTTTTACAAATATCAAGAAAAATACAAACATCTCAGTCATTAAAACATTCTGTATTTTTTTTCTTATTATTTTCGCACTTCTAAGTGCCAATAAAATCGCCATTATACAAGCCACTGATGTTCAAAAGCTCGATAAGTCCTCCTGGTTTAACCGATAGTGAGGGCTCGAAGAACTTATTTCGAGATTAAGTACACCTATTCCAAGATAAGGCGAGCCTATTTGAAGTGGATAAAACCTTTTCAAGATCGAACCAGCTGTTTTTGCGATGGCAGGATGTGTAGTTTTTGCAATCCTGATGCACTTTGGCCTTGCATTATACGGGGAGTATATTCAACCCTTTAAATGCCCGAAGTTGATTTTTCATTTTTCAAAGATCTAGTAAAATATGACAAAACTCATGTCAAACTACGAAGAGTTTGAAAGAAAATAGTTTCAGACTGATTTTATATAGAATTTGGAAGGCACGTTCAACACTTTTTAAATATGATTTGATTAAATGATTTACCTCGTTTTTTTTTAAATGGTATCGGTTTTATGTATTTTTTTCATTAAGCGGACTACTTAATCTCTAAACCTTAAGCTGCTTAATAATTGTATATTTATTTTCATTATTTTGTAAACATGGTTATACATGGTATATCTGGCGGGGTTATTGCTATACAGCAATTTCCTCCAACCAACGTGCTCATCTTGAGACGTTAAGTTGTTTTAATCCATGAAAGATTTTACAAAAAAATCTTTAAATAAATGTTAAAAAAACTTACTAATCTCAAAACAATAACAGTAGAACTACTAGAGGAAAGGAATTGGTTCAAGGGTAAGGAAGAAAAAACAAAGGATAATTTAGAAGGAAGGATAATCTGAGTAATGTTATAGTTTTTCAATTATCTATATATAGAACGTAAATAAGGATGGTGCACATCTGATTACTCTTTGAAATTGTTCAACACTTTTTTCACAATATAATTTGATTACACAACATAATTTGATTAAATTATATTATAAAAGCTATCGAACCACTTAAAATTATGCTTACTATATAATTTTTTGATTTGGAGATATTGTATGAACAAATCGACCAGATTTATAATTTGCACATAAGTATCAAATAAATAATTCGTAATATTGGTGCGTGTTTTGCCATTCATCCTATGGATGAAAACACACCATGTTGGTAAGCTTGTTTGCTGTTTAAGTATATTGACTACGCTGCAAGTAATTTTTCTTCTCCCGTGACATCGAACCTCAACCTTCCGTATTATTTTCACACGTATGTCGTCGCCAGAGAAGTCCTTTTGGGCAGTTCCTTCTTCGTTGGCAAATAATTTCGATCTCATAACATAAAATATTTCGATCTTGTGTAGATCAGGCTGATGGGGACTGATTCTCTCCCCCACAACAGTGTGGGGATGTAGTGAGAGCGCACTGAACTGATGAAAACACCTTCCACATTTATCTTCTTTATTGTCTATTATTAAACAACCAATTTGCCTAATGTTCGTTTGCCCATCTCATAAAAGAGTAAGTTGTTGTCGTTTTGTAATTGATTTTTTTGCATGTTGGGGTAGACTCCGCTCAACATATCCAAACCACCTTAACGTGTATTTTTCACCCTACTTAAAACATCAGTTTTTAGCTTACATGATAATTTATTTGCATCGTCAACACATTTCCTCGGCTCCGTTTTTTTCACGTCCACGTTTCACTCCCATGCATCATTTTTGGCACTAATACGCTGTTGTAAACTGTATTTTAAGCAATCTTGATGTTGCTTAGTTTGAATTAATTTAGTTCTATGATATTGTTTGTTTTGAATTAAATTTCCTTTGTTTCCTATTGCAACTCCCCATTCAATATTCCGCGTTCCATATTTCCGTCGTTTAAAAACGTACTTCTCAAAAAGCAGAATTCTTCAAATCTTTTTACATTTCATTGTTTGTCCAAATAACGTACTTTGATTTTTTTAGTATTTTATCAGGGGTGTTAGAACTGTGAATAAACTAACGGAGATTTTTAATGACTCTTTAATAATTATCAAAACCAGCTAAAAGTCGAGCTTTGATTCGGTTCGATATATTAAAAGTGGGCAAACTTCCTCAAGTTGATTTTTTTATAAATTCAACTGAATAAATAATTGAATTAAACCAATACTAACTTTGATGTCGACATACCTTATTTCTGAAAAAACACAGAAGTCTTAAAATTTGGAATGTTTTAATTATAATGCAGACAATTAGAACAGTTAGTTTTACTTATTGTTCAGGTAAATGTTGTTATCTTAATAAATAACTCAACAAATCGTTAATTTTTTATTTGTTCTGTGTTTCGTTAAAAGGAGGTGCCAAAATGTATATGTTATTTTAATGACCAACCATTTCATTTCATGAACTAATTTTTCGTAATCAAATGTAAGTTTAAAATGCGAATTTGCAATGCTTGAGTATGTTTGTTGCATGGAAAATTAATTTATGCACATTTGCGTGCCATGCTAATTATGGGTATGTATTTTTTTTGTTGTGTTTTTTTTATATTTTTGAAGAAAAAAGAATCACAAGTGTGGGTCTAATGAGAATTAGACGGAATATAGGTGGACTTCGCTTCGCTTGTCTGTATTTAATGACATTCTCCATACATTCATAAAGATAAATAAAAAGCTCATGTTCCATTCAGCTCATATCTGAGGTTTGGTAGCTATTAGAAATGATAAAAACTACGAATTATATGTTTTCTGTATATATCGAACGATCAGTAAAATTTATTCCAGTTAAAGATAAAAAAAGGAATTTATTGTCGGTGGACAAGGTCCATTCCGAATATGCGAATTAGAAATGCAAAAGCTAACGGCATTTTTGAGATTTTTGCTAAACGCATTCTTCACACTGAATAAGAATTCCAAGATCAGTCAAGTCCTGTATTTTTGTGGTTTTGCAGTTAAAGTAACTTAAACGTTGGAAAGTGTTAATATCGGAGCAGAAACCGGTTTTAAATGTGTTCGTTATTGGGACTCAAACGTGACATCTTAAAAACATTGTTTCCATTCATTAAGCTTATAATATTTTTTGTGTTGTCTAAAAAGTTATCTTTAAATTTTTAGTGCATTTCTCCTATCCTAATAGATTACTAAACTGACTTAAAAATATTGTAAAAAATACTAAAATTTGTAATAATTCAAATATTCCACCAATTTCCTATCCTTAGACTCACGTTAGATGAAAAAAAAACTTGGTTTGGACATATGGAGAGAATAAATGACAAATTAATTACTAAGCCGGTATAAAAGTCAGAAGTACAAAGTACGTGTACCATTTGTGTAGAATAAGTTAAAATGAGATAACCCAGAGTGTATCAAGGAGACCAGATTTAGGAAGAAACTAAAAAAAGTGTATGAATTACAGAACATTTTTCATGACGAGATGTATGAATGTGGATGAGACAAACTGTGTGTTGATATGTATACGAGTATTTGTGTGTAGTTTTGATAAAAGTGGTTAAAGTGCCTGTGAGGATAGTCTTCTCTTAAACTGCAGTATATATATTGTCCCTTGATAGCTTTTATTATATTATTGGTAAGGTTCTATGGAAATGAGTGCATTAATATTAATATGATTGTTTTTTAGCATTCTCTGTAACAATTTAACTATTTTATCGTAATTCGATTGTAAGAAATGTCTAAACTCTGAATTTATTTCATATATTTTTAAAGCTGCTCTCTCAAACAAAACAAACACGTAACACGACATAGCATATATATTTGAAATAAAAACATAATCATTTAAAACTTATCCTCAATAGTTTTTTGGACAACGCTTTGAATTGGATTTCATACAATAAAATAAAATCGAAAATAAGTCAATTAAAATTATCAATTTTAAAACCTTTTAATAACTTCAATTATTACAGTGAAAGGGTTTGTACATGTTTTATTTAAAACACGATCAGTAAACACATTTTCTTGCAAAAATATTTTTATTGAAAGTTAATGCGGCGTGTTGCACAAAGTTGCGAACCTCGCCAGTTCGTAATGCTAGTTTATTTGCAGTTAAAAATATTTTATTCATTATACCTGATTTTCTCTCGGTACTGTATAAGGTGGGAATCTACCCATGCAATATTTTATTTTGTATAAATTTTTTTTTTAAAAATGTCTTTTTTAGAAGTAGGATAAGTTGGAGAGGCTCCAACACGTTTGCATCCGATTTATATTAAACTTAAGGTATACTGACCAGATGTCAGAATTTCGAAACCGTGTCAGAGTTTCGAAACCGACTTTAATATCTTAAAATCAGGCAGCGATGAACCTTCGTGTTCTGTTTACATTACTTTGCGGGCTTAACAATCCCAGTTTTCCTTCATATCTTCGCAAAAAATCCTGTTTGTTTTAGAAAATGGACGTTCTTTTCGATCCGATGATGAGATACTCCTTTGCATAACAACATTCCACACCATATGTTATACAATTCATTTGCGATATACTCGGCGCGACTGTGAAATTAATTATTGATGTAAATCATCCTTATTTACGGAGAAGAAAGAATAGATTTTTTTTATATTACTCAGAATATGCTCTACTTCTACCATTATTTTTTTTTGAATATTAGTAATTTATTTGAGTTTTTACTTGAATTTAAGAGAATACTTTTTCTGTAAAATTTGTCAAATATTAAAACAGTTTAACGTATCCAAGATGAGCTAGTTGGTTGGAAAAAAAATGATGTATAGCAATAAGCTCGCCAGATGTACCATGTATAATCATGTTCACAAAATAATAAAATTAATAGCCCGCTAGAAGTACCATGTAAAACCATGTTCACGAAAGAATAAAAATAAACAAAATATACATTGTTTTCTATCCAGCGATGTTTATATAATTTGAACATAAATGGGAACATGAAGTCGAAATTAGAAAATCAGAAAGAGTTTTAAGGTATATGGATGTTCCTACTGCACTGAGTATTAGTAAACCAGAATTATGATTAGTTTTCATATAATTTTCATTATGTATTTTTTAATTACGTATGATTTATTTTTCTAAGCAGTGATACAATTTCGTGGCAAAGTTGGTTGGTTAGACGTCAGTCTCTTAATTGCTTCCTAGATATTTTTTAGTATTCCAGTCTTATTTCAATTAAGACCACGTTAACATATTTTTGGTTAGTCAGAGGATATTGCTACATGGCAATACAGCATCCAGGTTGTACAGTATACAACAAAAGTGCAATACAATACAGTCTTTCAATTTTTAGAAATTACCCATTTCCCATCTTTCTGTTTATTTATCTACATTTTTTATCATCTTTTTGGTATCTACAAAAATATATCAATGGCCCTTAGTGATGAAATTAGAATTTTATCTAATTTATTTAATAATTTCATGAAAATGTTTTTTCAATTTTAAATAAACTGTACCTATTTAATGAATGGGCCCGTATTAAAGTAGGCATTTATTTACATGCATATTAACAACACTATTTAGTGCATGTCACATATTAACATACTTCGACATACATACTCGTACATTAAAGTGCACAAATGTATATTCATAAACAGATATTCACAAAAAAATGTAGGTATGGGGCTGGAAATTTTGTTTGGTGTGGAAAACATAAAAAACTGCTTAAACGCCATATTATTATTTAAAAGTTGAGTAGATAGTGTGATATCAGTGTAGGTTTCCACCCTCTTTATACAAACGGAAAGGGTGAATTATTGTCTTACATTGGCACATAGCAGTATTTTAAAAAATTACGAAAACTGAAATAATTTCATTCACTTCCATTCCAATGCAAATCTCAAGAATAAAAACACCATTGAAAATATTCCTTCAAGAAATAATTTACTCTGGAAGAAGTCATTCATAAGGGATACGTGAATATATACTTAAATGTTTTTTTTGCATATGTTATTTAAAAATAGTTAATCTAATGAAGAAATAAATGTACCATTGTTCTTGACTGGATAAATGCAATAAATGTTAAAAACAATACGGATTCTTAGTTATGGATTACAAGCTGAAGTTATGAATTTTTATCGCACTCTTTACTGACTGACTTAAATGTTTTTCTGCGAGATCCTTAACTAGAAGCAGGTAGTAGTAACGTGAAGGAATGACACCAAGATCAATGGAATGTAAATCTCAAGCCATTCATTTTGACACCGTGTGAAAAGCCAACGTCTGGAGCAGTATTTCTGACGAATTAAAACTTTTGTGAAAAGATGTTTTATTAACTTTTAAAATCTATAAATACACTCTTGGAATATTTGGACATCATTTCTGAGCATTTTTAAGTGGTATACGAGTATGTATGTTTTGAAGAAATAAAATACACCCATCCTTCGATTTACGCAGTTGACACGTTCCAAGAAAATTCGTGTAAATCAAAATCCCACAAATTGAGGAAAGGAACTAAAATTATAACATTTGTTTCGTAATATCTTAATCCGGGTAAATTAAGATACATTGTAAAACATCTACAAACCTAATAAAAATCAAAATAAGGTATTTTTATTTTTTGGTATAAATACTACTTAATGGAATATGCAGTAGCTATTAACTGGAAGCTTGATATTATTTATATGAACATCATCAAATTAATACAGCTCACTGTCTGGGAGTGCCCAAGTTTGAGCAAATAGCTATTAAAAACAGGCATTGGCTCTTAAAGCTAAAAAAAGGCAGATGTTCTGTTAGCTAACATATCATAATTGATGTTACAAACATGTTGATGAGCTCGACTGAGAGACAATATTGCCTGCAGTCCTACTAATCGAACCTTTGAGTTATAAATAAAAAATATTACCGTACCTAGACAGGCAACAACGATCGTACACATCTATCGTGTACGAGTATTGTTGTTAGACGAACTTTTTAACCATACTAGGACTCGTATAATTTTTATATTTTTTGAGAACCGTCAAGGATCGAACCCTAACCCTCCACATGAAAGATCTGCATCTTACTAACTAGGTCACGCACGTCTAGTTTGTTTCTGCGTAGTCCCAATTTTTATTAAAAAAAATGTTTGTATATACGAGTATATGGACTATGAATTATCTTTCTGTATTTTCTGCTTGCTTGCAGCACACATTTGCAATAAGAATTAATCAGTCCTGACCATGAAATAAATACCTTGCGTAGTTAGTGCAAAGCTGCTGTGGCAATCCGATTGTAGACCCTGAAAACATTTACAGTGGTCCCCAGATAGAGCGAAGATATTGGCAGTGGATAGATGTTGGCAAGAGTTGGGTGTTAGAGTGGTTACATGCTAATTAGTGGTTCTATCTGGATCGGACTGAACAGAATACGACTACGTGTTGTGATCGCAGATATTTAAAGGAGAGTGAATCGAGTTCAGTGTTAACATACTCGTATGTTATTTGAGACTATATACGTGCGAAGGTTTCTAAGATATTCTCAATAGTAAAAAAAAGGAATAGTAACGATTGTTGTGTTTATATTTTACCCTAACGTATATCTAGACGTATATTATTTCAGAATTGCTAAACATTAATTTCAGAGCTCTCTAATTCGGGATTTGAACCCACTGTTATTGACAAATTGATTAAATATTATAAACAATAAAATAAGTTGAGTGTATAGATACGAACGCTGGGGGGGAGGGGGTTGCGGCCATTAAATTGAATACCTTCCCTCATTTTCATATGTTAAGAAATACATATTTGCTAAGAAAACTGCAGAAAACTTATCAAGAAAAGACGAACTACACAGAAACCTTTATAGATCTTCCGATATGTGATAGTAAAACATTTGGCATGAGGTCGAGTGTTGTGTTCATATATAATCACAAACTTAAATAAGACTTTCCAAAAATGTTTTCTTTAAACGCTTCCTAAAGCTGCACACGCTACCTATATCTCTAACAATTTGAGGTCGACCATTCAATGGCTAAAACCGTCAAAATACCCCACCCTATTGGATCGATTTCATAATTCTGAGATATTTAAGAGCGTAGCTGGAAGACAGCAGTATCTTTGACACAATGAATTAGACTTTTGGGTATAGAACCACTGGAGCAGCACGGAATACACTGTTTGTCAAAGCACGTATTTGAAATACTATCCCATCTGTGAACAGGCAACAACACTTGCACATGTCTAGCATATGTGAATATTGTTACTCAGTTTTAGGTACTATCAGGAATCGAATCCGAATCCTCCGGATTCTAATCAAGCATCTTACGAACTAGGCCATGGAGGTCGCTATGAAAAGAATATTTTTGATCCTTAAGATTGAAGTTCAGGAATATGCTTTGTCAGTTGTTTGAATTTTTAAAAGCTATTATTTTTACACAACATAATGAGATACTTATGATTTGTTTATAAAATATGTTTTACAACATATTCTATTATTTCGACTTTTTTGCATTGTGTAGTCGTACTTAACATACTCGTATATGGATTGTGATACTAGGATTAACATTTTTTGTTGATTAAAATACGAAATTCTTCTGGTGTATAAATCTCGTCTCTCAAGATAAAAAAAAATATTTTTGTTTTTTAACTTATAATTTACTTGCTTTGTAAAATTCCTATATTTAGATAAATAATATATGTTTAAACTGTGAAGAATAAACATTCTAGAAAACATTTGACAGTATAGTATTTAACTTGAGTCTATCTGATTAATGTTCTGGTCAATTACATGATATTTCCAGCGTGAAATTGAATTCCAATAAATTTAAAAGCAATTCTCTTCGACCAATACGTGACTCTGCAACAGAATTTCACATCAGGTGAACTAAAAACTGTTTAAAAAATATGTGAGAAACTTATTGTAGATCTGACGAGCATTTATAAACGACTTGTGTTGAAGATTTAGTTGAAAAAATAATCATATAAATTTTCATTACCTAAAGTTAAATATTTGTATCATGTTGGAAACTAAATGAATTCTGATACGAAATACAGTATAGACCATTGGTTGATTTTCAATCCACCCACACTAGGATGATTTGTGCCGCCACATCAAAGTCACTGATGCAATTATATGAGTACACCCATATTTCGCTTTATGGCCTAGATACGTTCCGGAAAAGTTGGCCGTAAAGCGAAAAGCCGTATAACGAATCAATTATTTTGATACAAACCCATACAAGTTCAATTGGATATGTTCCAATTTTATATAAAAAAATAGTTTTTAGTTCATAAAGAATTTTATTCTTTTTATTTCCTATAAAAATGCTCACACAAAAATAAAAGTACAAAACAATGTAACAATAAACAGAAATTAAAAAAATAAACATATAAATTAAAATACAAAAGAAATCATATGCACATATGCATACATATAATAAAAAACATAATATAAAATGTTCAAAAACTGTTTTAATCTGATGACGAACATTAACATGAAGAATCAGTAAGCTATAATATGATGCCATCATCACTGTCCGCTGTTGTGGATTGCTACACCCAGTAGTTTAAAATATTGGTCCAACGTTGTCTGCTTCGCCTTGCAGTGTTTTGTAACAGGTAATGGCTGAGTTTACTCCTCGAGACACTTGAGCGCTGCGTTCTTCATCGGGATCATTTTGAAGAAGGATGTTCATTCCCTGCTCGAAATAAGAAAGCGCATACGACAATTTTTTTGCTGTTAAGTGTTGGCATATAGCAGGCTCTGGCTCCTCATCAAGTGCTCGTTCTATTTCTAACTGGATCAGTTCCTCGTTCTCAAAGAGGTTCCCTGTCAGCATCTAGAAAATCAATCAAATCACCTTCTTCCAAATCCTCAAAACCAAGATTGTTTGCTAAGTTTAATATGTTTTGTCGAATTTCAGAAAGAGAATTAACTTTAGGCTCATTAGTTTTTATGCATTCTGGCCATATTTTTTTTCAAACGTGGTTCATTGTGGTTGATTTTAATTCCTTCCACGATTCGCTAATGTTGTCTACGGCACCTCTGATGCTGTAGTTTTTCCAAAACTGTTTTATCGAAGATTTACTATCGGTTTCGTCAATAAGGTTACGAAAAGTTCTGCGTAAATAATAAGCCTTAAATGTGGCTATTGCACCCTGATTCATTGGCTGGATCAGAGCTGTTGTATTTTTGGAGGATACTCAATCTCCACGTCTTCAGATAATTCGGATAAATTAACCGGGTGCCCTGGAGCATTATCCAAAATGAGCAATGCCTTGTTGCTCAAGTTATTGTTCTTCAAATATTTTTTACTTCTGTGCAAAAGTAATTTTTAAACCAGTCTTCAGAGAGAATCTTAGTCATCCAACCTTTCTTGTTAGGTCTCCAAATGACGGGCAATTGTTTCTTATTCAACCCTTTAAAACACCTTGGATTTTCGGAAAGATATACTAAAAGTGGTTTTAGCTTAAAATCCCCTACAGCATTAGCACCAAGGAGCAAAGTTAATCGTTCTTTTGACACCTTATATCCAGATGCAGACTTTTCATATCTTGAAATGTAAGTCCTTTCAGGCATTCGCTTCCAATAGAGTCCTGTCTCGTATACATTGAACACTTGTTCAGGTCGGTATCCACCTCTTTCAATAATTCTTTTCAAAATGTTAGGATATTCTTTAGCTGCGTCATCATCGGCACTTGCTATTTCACCTTTCATTTTTAAGTTGTGCAATTTGTGACGATTTTTGAATTTAAAGCATTTTTTGGCCGTATAACGAAACATTGTGGGCCGTAAATCGAAAAGGTGTCATAATTTTAAAAAGCCGTTATAGCGTAATGCCGTATAAAGAGCGGCCGTATACCGAGGTATGGGTGTAATAATGATATAATAATATGATACAATTATATGATAATAAAAACAAATACAATTTAAAGCTTCATTAATAAATTTAAAAAAAATAACAATCGATCTCTGAGTGGTAAATTTATTCGAAGAAAAAAGAAATGCAACATTCAAAGCGACAAAAATGTGGTGTTAAGTAAATCAAATATATCAGGTAAAAGATAACCGAAAAACGCATGATCTATTGTTTCGTAATCCAGACCACACTCGCTGCTGGGATCATTCAAAATACCTATTCGGCAAAGGTGACTAGCCCCCTCATCTACAAGCGATACTTGACTGATACTTCCATCTTGTTCATTCTCATTACATTAAACCATGGTTTAAATGGGATTGATTGTTAGATTGATTTAAATCTACAGCCTTTATTTACACCAGTTATATCCCAATCTAACATTCAGGTTTTTTTGTTGCAAAACTTGAAATTGATTTCTGTATTCATAAACTTCCTAAATTTTATATCCAAATTTTAATATAAACAAGCTCATTGCAGTATTATTTAGTAATCATAGATTTGCAAATATAGAAATTGTGATTTCAGTGAACAGGGATTATCTCGGAGTATAGATGCACCTCACGATCCAGTGTCAGATCTTCCACATTCCTCTGCAACGCCAGAACAATTGTGTTGAAGCACTTGCATTTTATCGCTCACCGAATACGTGAACATCGTTATAAATAAACCCAAGGATTTCTTCTACCAACTCTGGGAGATTCTTTTAGACTGATTTGAACACAAAATAAGAGTTTTCTTTTAAATCATTAAAGATGTGTACTTTTCAAAAATAATCATGTTGACTTTTTGTTTTTTTATTCATTTGCAATATATGATTAGAATTATTATTGACAATTTTTGTGCAATATTCATATAAATTCGTTACAATGGACAAATAATAAGAATAATTTAATACGCTAATACTCGTATTGGCAGATTAAAAATAATACAAAAAAAACGACAAGTCGAAAGGAAGATGAGAAGATTGTGGCTGCGATCATCAGATTGGAAATTGTATATGTTTAGATAAACATATTTGGTAAAAAAACGTAGGAAAAGTTACCAGGGGATGACGAACTGCAAAGAAACCTTTGTAAATAGATCTACCGATATGTGATTAACATATTCGACTTTGGAACAAATAAAAAGAAAATATTCATTTACAATTTTTGTTGTATACAGTACACTTTTGTTGTATGCAATACACTTTTGTTGTATACAATACAATTTTGTTGTGTACAATACACTTTTGTTGTATACAATACAACGTGGTAATCTATGTGACTCTCTCTTACAAACAACTAAAATATGATGAAGCCTTAAGTGAAAACCAAACAAGAACTCTTTTTATTACAATTAGGTACCAAATGGAATTAATCCCGTAACCCACAGGTCAGAATACAAGTGTTTTACCAACTAGGCCGGAATACAAGTGTCTTACCAACTAGGCCGGAATACAAGTGTCTTACCAACTAGGCCGGAATACAAGTGTCTTACTAACTAGGCCAACTTCTTTAGAGAGAAAAATAAACAAAAATCTGATCAAATATTATTTAAATTTATGGTTCGCTTTACTTGCTTCTCTATCATTTATGTTTTCTTTGTATTACCATAAACAAACGTATTATTTCATTTTACAGCATCAATATAAACCTACTTTTGATTTTCTCCTTAAACGATGTACATAAATATCACTTAGAGATTCTTTAACTATGAATTTAATTTGTTTCCTGGATTTTAAACCTTAAACAGTTTTCCCATAGAAAGCATTTGAAGTTAAGTTTATGGTCGGAGTAATTAATAATGAATTAAACTCCACTTGATCCTGTTCCTCCACTTCTAAAGATCTTTTCTAGCGTTTTGCGTTGGCGGAAGACAAATGTACCTGCATTGTGCGCACATACCGGGCATCGTGTTAGCATGGCGCAGTTAACAAATTGGATCCGTATAAAGAACGTTGTTTCTAAGACTTTTGGACACTTGCTGCTGTGTTGGTAACTGGTGTTTTATTTTCTTCCTTGGATAATAGAATTCTTTCCTTGATATTATTATTTCCGAAAGTAAGCACGTTCACAGTTGCCAATTGAATTGGGTTTCCACGGATAAATTACTGTGCTGTTTAAGATTTCTTACATATGATTATAATATTATACTCGTGTATCAACAGGTTTACCTGCTTCTTGGGTGTTTCAATCACATGCATTTTCCTTGTATAAATCTAGAGATTTGTGATTCATGTTAGTACGACTCATCAAAATTTACCAGAAAGCTCTATCTTCAATTAGAGCAAGTTGAGGAAATGTTATATCTTGGAAGCATGTTCACATCGGATGCCTGCGTAAAGTGCGTCTTTGAATAGAGAGTAGCAACTGGCAATATATAAATGGTGGGTTTTACTTTGTGTTTACCGACCGGAGCATTTCAAGAAAAACAAACTGGCTGTTCATAATGGAAGCTTGGTCACAATATCACGATATGCAAATAAAACTTGAATGTAGCAAGAAAGTGATGATAGTTTCATAAACGCGTGAGAAATCAGAGGTTACGTAGAATGGGTGGGGAAAAAGATGTAGATGTGAAAAAGATGAAAAAGGAATGATTATATAAAGAAATAATGTGGATTGAAAGAAAATTTTGTGATTAAGATGAATAAAGGAAAATTGAAATGGATTGACCACATATAACAGATTAATGTTGAAAAAAGTAATTAAGAAGGTATGAAAAGCTCATGAAGACCTAGAAAAACGTCTATTATGGAATTTTATCGACGATTATCATTAGTTTGAAATTGAAGGATCTAAAATCACTTTGCTTATTTCTTGTTCTAAGTCTTCTATATCATAAAGCATTTGACATAATTTCTCATACTTAACTGTACTTTTTATATCCAGAATCACTGTGCCATCGTATCTCAATTTATTTCCATGATGAAGTCATATTATTAACTTCACCTTTACAATAAAATTTCTGTTAGGTGATATTTAGTCATTAATCCATTTTTACGATTCGACATTTGGCAAGATTATTTTAATCATTAATATAGCGAGGCAATTAATGAAAAATATCTTTTATATGACCAATTAAAAAAATATCTGGGTGGAGCTGCGCCGTGGGTTCCTATAAATTTTACCATCGAAAGTTGTTAAAACATTTGTTCCGAGTTGAAATATTACTTTTTTGTGAGGGGCAACAATCCATACTTTATTGTTGCTGGTTGCGTGTATATTTCAGCGACGGATTGTTAAATAATTAATCGTCTTAAATTATGTGTCCATTGTTGTATATTTGAATTACTTTGGATTTGAACAACCAAATTTTGAATAAACTTAAACAAAAGTGTTAGAATCTATACTATTCTATTTCACTTAACTAGAACGATGTTAAGTAAATGTTACGTGAAAATCAGACTCAAACATTTAAAAAAAAATCTTGATACCAACGGGACTCACAGCCTTCGCAGGTTGAACATAGTCATCTTAGCTATAAATCCACAAAGGTCCTCAATTATTATACGATGTTTAAAAAAATTAAAGAATTAATCAAATATTGTTTGAAAGGATTTTTTTGATGATACAACATACAATGATAACAAATTTTAAAGGTAGCAAGACATATTTAAAAAGGCCCATACATATATATTCAGGACTCGACAAACTTTGGATTTTACCTGTATCTGTTTTTACAATCTTTCATCAGAATAATTATTTCAGTTTGTGTGTCTGACTAAAACACGAGAAAAACGTAATACAAGTGTTTTTGTATCCAAATGTTGAATGTTGTTTTTTTATTAGAAAAAAACCTATATTTTGTATCAAATGTATTTTATTATTGCACACGTATGTGTAATTTTTGTTTAAGTGTCGCTTAACTGCGTGTGTGTATATATATTATAATATAGTATACTTTGTATATCTTACTCTTATATAGATTTTATAGGTCTACACATTATTTAAATGACATTAAGATCAAGAATAAAAAAGTATATTTTTATCAAAAAATCTAATGAGAAGTAACATAAATAAAAGGTAACTTAGCTTATTACTGATTAAAAATATTTAATTAAAAAATAAATAATCAGTGTGGGGTGGTTGCGTTTGTTTTTCATTCAAATGTTTTTGTTAATATTCATCATTTCAAGGGTCTTAACCTCTCAGTGAGTACCGCCCCAACGGTGGGGCCATGAAATACTGAGTCCGATAGCGTATGGCCAGTGCGGTTGGGGAGCAGTGATTATTTCTCGAATATTCCTAGATTATGTCAGGATTTGGACTACCAATGACAACTACTGATGATACCACACAATTAAATAATTTATCGGTTAGTTACATGTTTTACCAACTGAACACACGATGTTTTAAAATTTTCATTAATATCGTACTACTCGAGAGGTTAAGACTAAAAGGGTTGAGAAACAATGGCATGAATTTAATCAAATTGACATTTTATTTTGCGCCAAATTTACATTCAATTCACTAATTTCCACCTTTCATTAGTTACTTAAAAATCTAGCATTATTAGAAAGAATTTGTTAAACATAAAATAACGATTTTATCATAACAATGCTATGAAGTGTCGGAATAAAGTGATTATATCATTATGAAATAAATATAATAGTTTTCTTGTCTTTAACTCGAGAATGTCTCGCACAGTGCTCAGTTATTCTCAATTAAAGAAATCTCAAGTTGTAATAATGCCATAACTTGGTCACATTACTTAATACGCTGTGAGATAGTGCTGTAAAATTCTTTATTTATAAAAAAAATACAAATGCTTGTAATATTTTTTTACCGTACTTCTTCAATTGTCGATTTAAAACCACTTTGAAAATTCTATCAACTCTTTACGTTAACTCATATTTTTTACCTGACGGGTATTTATAAATATTTAATAAGTTTACGCAGACATGAACTGCAATTTTTGGTTAAGGATTTAAGTAAAATGAAAATCTCAAGTTTTTGTTATGAGAAAAATATTGTCATAGAATTAATAATAATTAAAATAAACAGACAATTTCTGTAACGCCGTTTATGGAGCTGACTGTAAGATCTGTCGATAAAAGTTATTTGAATAAATATTTATTGACAAATTAAAAATATAACCAAAAAATGCAAGTTGAGTATAAAGATAGAAAGGTGGTGGCTGCAGTCATAAAATTTGGTACATTCCTACTTCGGCACATATTTAGTTATATATATTTGGTCAGAAAACCTGTATGGATTTATAATAGACGAAATATGTGTGTCGAGATCGCAAATTCTGACGCTGTGTTCTCTCCCCGTTCCCCGACAGGGAAATAGCATGATATGTATGTATATAATAATAACAACAGAATTTTGCATATTTTTTTCATAGGTGACCCATCAGAAGTGTTAAAAAGTATTAAAATAAACAATAACCACAGTGAAATAATCCTGCCATCTATGTCATCTTTTTAATATTTCATTAGCGTTTCCTTAATTTGTCGAAATTCGATTATTTTATCCGAAATATATTCCACGGTGAGCTACTCATGCATTAAATTACAATCAATATTCAAAGCGGACGTCGCACTTGTCAATTTTATAGTCCGGCTAAATGATGGTATTACTGTCGTCTGCCAATTGACTATTTTCCAATACAAATATCTTTTATTATTTTTTTCGCTTTGTGTATATTACCGAATATTTTATTCAATTTATTTATTTTTTGGATGAATATTGACATTATATGCTTCTTGGTCAGCAATATTTAAATATTCATATTTTTTGTTTTATTGAAAAATATTTTATTTCTTTACAACAAAATCTTGTGGTTATTTTCAATAAGGCTTTGATTTGAATTTCTCGTTACAGAATTAATGACATTTCAGACCTTTAACACATGTTCCATTATCAAAAATATATTTCCAATATGGAAATACATATTCTTGCCTGATTGCATTTTATGCAATAAAAGTGTTTATCTAGAAAACAAAATATTCTTACAAGGGATAAATTATGCTCTTTAAAATCAGCCTGGGCTCTTTGTCGGAAATTAGTTTTTTATAAGCATACGGAAATCATATTGAACAAGGCAAAATATGTGGAAATACTAAAAAAGTACCAAAGAAACTAGAATATATATTTTGAATTAATCGAGCATGAAATCTAGGAAGGGAAGATTAATTTCTTCCCCTTATGTTTGATCCATGCTCGATTTTTTATAACTGTCTGTTAACTTTATAATCGATTATTATTATAATCATCATTTTAGATTGACAGTAATTATGCAGTTAATATATATGAAGTTTAACTATTATACATTCATAAAGGAAAGGCAGAGAATAAGCAAGAAAAATTAAAAGAATAAGCAAAGGAAACGAAACACTTTGGAAAGAGCACTTATTGGCTTGTTTTTAGGAATTTGTCCAGACGATTTTTAAATTATTACAGCACTACACTATTAAACAGTTTGTCCTTAGATTCCTCAATTCAGTTAGCAAAACAATGTTTCTTTCTATTATGCCTCTTAAATGTGTGTTTTGAGTAAAATAAAATATATGCTATCAGATAATAGGCGGCTATCGATCATATTGGCGACTCAAGATCTTATAACATTTAATCAAATCTTCACATTTCGCCATTGTTGAAAATCAGGCAACTTCAATAAACGCAATACATTCTTAGTAATTCAGATCAATCAGACAACAAATAAAATGTGAAGTTAACATAATTTTAAAATGTGCATTTCTAACGAATTTTCTGATATTGATTGATATATTTTGGCAAATAAAGTGAGATTGAACTTACTCGTATTAATAAATTTTCTAGGCATGTTTGAACCACTTCACAGCAAAGCGTTGTATTTATTTTTAGACATTAAAAAAATTTAATATGCATTTTATTTTATGTAATTGGGTCAAATCTGCATGGTATGTATCGTAAAATAAAATAAAATGTGATTTTTATACTTACGAGTAAGAGAAATGTAAACGTTTTTTTTTTTAATTTATAAACGTGTTAAAATGAAAACAAATTACTTAAATACATATATCTCTTTTACGCATATTTTTAACGCAAACACCTTATAATAAAGAAAATGTTACTTTTTATTTGAACAAAAAATCCATAATGTCTTTCGGTATCAATAACGAAATCGAAATTATTCTATATAAATTCATTTATAATTAACTTCTTGCAATATTTATATCAGACTTCGCATAATTATCACATAAATTCAAACTGAATCTTATATATAGTCCGCCATCAAAGTTTACAACACAAAGACAAAGGTGCCGTTCAACATTTAAAAATTATACGGATTTGGATGAAGTGTTTGTTGGAAATTCTATGTAAATTAACGCTTTGGGGGTCATATAATGGATTCGGTTCTTAATGAAGGTTGGCTGGCGTCTGGATATTTTTTTATAGCGTAAAACCTAATTTTCCTAAAGCTGTGGTGAATTACTTTTTGGAATAAAATGGCACGTGGCATTCAGCTAAAAAACTACTGTTCAATTTTATGCACTTTTAATTTATCGGTTTAAATATTTTATTGTTTAACATACTCAAAAAAATCAATGAGATGCCAATTTTGGTTGATGACCCACTTTGTGAATAAGGGATGAAATTATAATATATATTTGTTAATTTGATCAGCTACAATCATCTCCACTCAAAAATAAGATGCCAAGTAAATAAAGCCGCGGCTGTCTCCGAATGCTTGAACTACTCATATGTGATCTGGAACAACAAATACATGAGATAAATAAGCTTAGTGCAAATTTACAAATTCAATCATAACTTATGGAATATACTCTAAATCATATACAAACAAAACAAAAAGTATGCACTTTTCTAATCAAATGAAAACCTTCAGAACTATTGCAGCAAAACAATAACAAAAACTCTTATCCGTGAAGTATTCGATTGACGGTCATATGACTAATTGCATATAAAATATTATTTTTTACATAATAATAGTTCATAAACAAATCTGCACGATCGAACAAATGATTTCTAAACATTCTCGGAAACATTAATTAGATTCGTCCACCTCCGTGGCCTAGTTAATAATACGACTGTCTACCAGCCAGGAGGCTATGGGCGCAATCTCTCGATTCCAGTCAAGTTTTGACTGATAGCCTCTTCACAATCTCTGGTTGGTTGGAAAAGGTGACCACATGTCAACAAGCCCGCCAGGTTGTGCTTAATATAAATAAAGTATAATCTAGATAAAATTAATTTGCTCAAGATAGCTACACGCTAAGTGTGAGTTGGAAAGGGTTCGCGCAATATTAATAATGATTTCCCAGTTCACATTAGAACCATTTGATAAGTTAAACGAAAAATTCGTAGTTCGATACTTGCGACAATCCTTTAACTTCAGGTAAAAAAATCTGGATTTGATTTGTTTGTGATGATATAAAATAATGAGTAATTAAATAGACCAAAGCTCAATTGCTGAAAGATGAATTATCGTTATCTGATAACTTCCATTGAACTGACGACCATTTCTGATGTAAATAACTTTGGTCTTCAAAATGAAAATGATTTATTCCAGTTCTACACGTCAGTCCCAGTTCACATCTCACGGAACTTATCGTCTGATGTATCGGCAATTTTGATGTACAACGAAACCATTTGTCAACCGTGACAATCAAATAAGTCTCGCGCATTTCTCCCGATGTCAGAACCTGTATGGGTTTCCGCTATTTTAGATTTACAATTCATAGTATAATAAGAAATTATATCTCCTGTATAAGTTTAAATCATCATCGATTTACAAGTATTATTAACCTTATTTCTTTTTTTTGTAACGATATACATGTTTACTATCACGCCGTTTCATATAATAATATACATCTCATACAGCTTCTACGAATTCTGTTTTTACTCACATTTGCCACCACGCTTTTTACTAACATTTGCACTGTATATTTGATGTGTAATGTTTCTTAGACTTGATGACATGTACTTAGTAACACTTTTACATAATAATCACTCCTTTTTTCCCATAATTCCTTTAAAAATATCCAAGTTGGTGATTCAGAGATATTGAAGAGCGTGTTTGGAAGGCAATATTGCTTACGACCCCAGTAGTCGAGTCTAGAACTATCAGAGTAAGCACGCATCTCGCCTTTCGGTTTTTATTAGCAATTCTACCGCACGTGAAGAGGTAACAACACTTGCATACGTAGTCGACGTGTGCAAGTGTTGTTACTGAGATACTGTTTTTAGTTTTGTTTGGTTACTATCAGGACTCGACGTCGAAATACTCGTGTAAAATTCAAGCGTTTTACCAACAAGGCAATGGAGGCGTCGTCAATTTGCTTAATTACAGGAATCAACAATTGTAAATGAACCACATAAAAGTTCCCTAGACATGATGTCACATTTCATACAATCTATATTTTACTTAGTTTGTAGTTCATTGATTAATTACATAAAACGATTGTACTTTTTTAAAATTAGCATCGATCATTCATGAAGAAAATAAAGAGCTTGCTTGAAAAACTTTCGAATTTGCCGAATCGAATGAAATATCCGAATTTCTTCCAGCCCTAAGTAACATAGGCCATGATTCTTGTTACTAAATTCAATTTTCAAAATAGAAAAAAAATCTAAAATTGTATTGCTTTTGGACAATCACAAGAGATAGCAGTTTTTTATTGTAAATTGCTTCGAGGCTTTTAACAACCAACCTCAGTTGATGTACCCGAACATTGAGGAATTTACATCCCAATTGAAATGATACTATAAAATAAGCAGGAATATATTTAGCAGCGCTTTTGAGTTATTTTGAAGATTACACAATCTAAATCTATAACAATATTCTTTCTATGATAGAATACAATTTTTGTAATATTTTACCAATTAAATGCGTTTTGCACTATTTAAAGTTATACTTGTATTTAAAATGAAATATTTTAATGCGTTAGATCTCTAATTTTCATAATTTAATTATTTTGTATGAAAATATATAATAAATTTTGATTTATGATCGTTTAAATTTCAAATGTTCTTTTTGTCATATTTATTAATGGCTGTATAATGTAAAATAACACTCTTGGTGAATGAATGAAAAAAACAAACAAGAAGAAGACGAAGTAATCTGTTCAAGAAGGAAACGATTTTCGATGTTGAAAAAGAACAGAACGAAATTTAAATACACGTGATACTATTTTACATACACTAATGTCAAATTATGTCGCTTTTTTCATATTCAATAACATTTATAAAATTCCATTTACTTATATTATATATAATATATTTCGCTAAAATGAAAATACAACAATACGTTTTAAATCATTCATAATGAATAAATTAAATGTATTTTGAAAAAAAAAGTAAGAATAAATCTAGATTAATCGTGATAAACGTATCAACTGTTTTACATAACAGGATATTAAAAATACATTTGTTTCCGATATCAAATTTATTCGATACAGGTTTTCTTATGGATATTAATTTTTTACTTGTTGCAAGTCTTTCTATTTTGCCAACTTGGCCATGCATCCATGATACGTCCAAAACACTAATTGGATATTTAATCAATCGACAACATATTTTTTACACAATTCATCCACAAATCGAAATAATTAATAAACCTTAGATTCCAGTTGTACTGATAAAGGTTTAGATTCTAGTTGACTTTTGATCTCGCTCGTTCCCTCCCTGACACTCGAAGTGCTTCTTTAACAACTTTTCGATTGGTTGAAAGAAATGACCACACCACAATAAACCCGCTAAGTTGTATTGTATACAGCGAAAGTAGAATACATTACCATTCTCTTTCAATTTCCGCAAGCCGTAAACCGAAATTGAGACGTTCGTTCTTCTGGTGGTCCATGGATTCTTAGCACCCGACGCCAACACCACCTTTCAAAAGAGCCGTATAAGAATATTTGAAAGATAAGAAATATTTCGGACTAGCTTTGTCTTAGTATTTATTTAATGTATTGTTTAAAAACAGATTGATATTGAAATAACTTCAATCTTAAACACAACAAGCATGTTCAAGGTACTATTTATAAGTTTAATATCGTCAAAGCTGGGTCTCGTAGTTAAGGATCCCCTCGCCATTTCAACGTCGTATCAGTTGGAAAGTGAAGCTGTGCCGTGGAGTTTTCTTCTCTTTTTTTTCCGTTTTCTTCATTTTTGAGTGAGTAAACCGTTGCATATCAGCAATCTCGAAGTGAGACGATTGGAGCACATTGGCATATTTTTTATTCCTTTTTTTTTAAGAATAGATATGACCAAAGTCATAGGCATTATTTTACTCCCGAATACTAAGCGGAAAATATACCTTTGTTATGAGTTTTATATCATTTGTGCCTATAATGGACTTTTCCAAAAATTTTATTAACCACTTTTTATATGCGTAAAAAGAGTAATAACTATTTTTTACTTTATTTTATTCACCAAATAGTCATACCGCAACCCTTGATTTATCATCGTAAAATATATATTTCATTGTTAAATCCCATTTTTTTATTCTTAACAAACCATACAAAGTGATGAATGTTTCCCTAAATATCACAAAAATGTGAGTTGGATCGTTTTTGGATGTATTCATTTATATATTCATATGAAACGCATCTGTATCTGTATCCACTAATAAGTGCGAGGTTTATTTCTTTCTAATTGTACTATAATCACTTTCAGAGGAAAATATTCAGATATTATGTAATAATTATACTGAAAATTTGATGTATTGAAATATTTGCAATACATAATTAATTAGCAATATGATGAAGCGTCATAATATTAAACAACTTTTTATTTTAAGTAAAATTAAAAGATTAGGTACCATAAATTTTTTTTATTCTCTAAATTATTGTAAGTGTTTTTGGTAAGTTATGGATTTAAGTTTAATGACTCTTGAAACACATATGGCTCTCTAAAAGATATCAACATTCTTATCAGATCAACTAAATCTGGCAATGTTCAGCTACTGAGAGGCGATTGACATAACATTCGTATCTAAACAGCTTTAGATTGTATCGATCCAAGATCGATTACAATACGCTATCATTTCATCCAGTTTCTGAATGTTTCCCATCATTACTTTTGTACTATCGTCACCATCATCGATTTGATACATTTCTTTGGTGTCTCTAGTCTGGTTTCTCTCTCAATAATATTTATGATTATCTATGACTGAAATTCTTCTGTCAGATATCTATCAAAAGCAGGTAGATTTGTCTATGCTGCATAGACGTCAGTCGATTAGTTTTAATGTACGTTGGGATAGTTTCTCAAGACTTCCTTTTGTCTACACGTCCATCATATAAGTTTTAAATTGGTTTAAAAATAATGGACTTTTGATATGATCGGATTTGTTTCATCCCGACATCCGTTTTACATTTGACAGTATGAGAAACGTTTAAAATTTAGTTCTCTCAAACTCGATATTCCTAATCGGGCACAAGCAATGTTTGATTCGTTTGAACGTTCATTATTAATTCTAATTTTGGACGAGGCTTCATATATCTTTTCGTAGTTTAGCCATAGGATATTTAGTAAAAATGTATTGTAAATAAATTTCCCTTTTTTTTTATTTTTTAAGCGTTTAGACTGAAAATTCATGTTGAATACTTTAAGAAAGTAAAACGCTGTTTTATGCCACCACAAATTTATTTAAGATCCCACTAGTTTTAAGTGTCATCTAACTTCTTATTAGCTGATATATAGCAATAACAATGAAGCAACTGTTCTTTTCCTTTCTCCTGTTCTTTTGTTTCCTCTCTTCATCTCCTTCTTAAATTTAAGACAGGTAGTATCAGCAACTTAAAAATATGTATATACTTTAGTCTTTTAAACATTTCCCTGAAAGAAGAGCCGGAAGAGTTAAAACTAGCCTGCCTAATAAGGATTTTATCGTAAAATAAAAAGGAAGTTTAGTCCATTTCCCGGATTTGGTCGTGTAATTTTTTTAACCATTGGTTAAGTAAATTAAAAAATAAAACATAAGATAATAATACTATATTCTTAGTTGGAAATCTTAGCAAAATTGATAATGCCTAAACTTAGTGAGGTTGTGATTCTAAAAATAAATATATTAGATTTGATAAATTTAAAACTAATTTTCTAGAATTCTGAAGTGTCAACTTTTTTCTTGTTGAGAGTTTCTGGTTTTAGTTTGTGTGAATCGAACCATTTTTATGGTATTCAACTCAATGAGCGAATCTTTCCGCACATAATATTACACATTATGATTATAAATAATTTATAAACTCTAGTAAACGGAATTGAAAGTAAAAAAATCATGGTTTGTTCTCACGAATCAAGTTAAACATGATTTTAAAGTAAAAATGTCCAACAAGTTCATATATTTATATTATTTTAACTGTACCTACCTGTTTTTTTTATGGAGAAAAACCTATCGAATCGTGACAGACACTCATGTTAAACATGAATCGATTAAATATTAAACCATTTGAAATTCAAACACAATTATACACTTTCTGGTCCGTCTGATGTGAATGGGTCCAAATGGATTCCTGTTTTCTATTTGGACGTCTGCCATCTACCGGCGATTGTCACAAAAACTTTTTTTCACTCTAATGCCTCATTTACAGGGCCTCTGCTAGGATGCATTGTTGCCTTAATAAGACGTACTTTGCGAGTTAACAAGTCATATATAATAAAACATAATTAAGTTCACGTATGTTTTATATTATCTTTCAGTTTTGATCTGTATCTACTCGTATATTTGAATATGCAGAAAAATTGTTTCTGACTATGTTAGTTATAAGTTATAGTAGCTATAGTATATGGAATGTTTTTCACTTTTGGCTAATCCATAATAACAGAGAAATCTCCAAACATTGTTTCTTATTCTAACCATATATTTTTCATAAACCTTCTCAATAAAAAACAACGTGGAACCTATAACTCGTGTGTTTTTATCATCGTTGAAAGTTCTTTTTATTTTGAAGATTTATATAACTGAGTATTTTGCATTTTCTGTTCTGAAAAATATAATATAAAGAGTTGATATGTGTATCACTTAGTAAGCGACATATGTGAATCGATTATTTCACTTTGAGATAATGTTTCACTTTGAGGTAATATTTCACTTTGAGATAATATTTCGCATTGAGGTAACATTATGAATAGTACAAATAGGAACACATTGAATTTTTACTCTAGACCAGTGATACGCAAATAAATGGTAGGCCGCTGATTATTTGTAGTACTTCGTCCAATTTTTGGTGGCTCACACCATTATAACGAAATGTATACACGAATAATTTTTTTGTGTCCTCACCCTGGGTTTTGGATTCTATAACAAACTTCGTATTCACTTATATTTTACAAAAAAAAAAACGCTTCATACCCATTAGACATCTTTCTATTTTATCCGCGTACTTCCATAGTCACGATCAAATCACTACTATTTTTAAACCCATTTTTTGACATCCAGTTTGATAGTAAAATCTTCAATGCAATGTTATGTCATTGTTTTATTAATTTTAATTAATAAATTGACTCTCGATCAAAAATTCTTACGCACGACTGTTCTAGGCAGTATTTCTAATTCAACGAACTACTGAACCAGCCCTGCTAATTCAGTAGTCAAAGATGCATATCGGGGTGCATTAACTGGCCGAGATAAGCGGCCGATTAGTATTCACGCTGAGTGCCGCTCATAAATATGTACGTGAATGCCTTCCGATTTTATTATTCCACGAACCGTCAATGAGACCATTGTAGATAAGGGCATGTACTATGTATACAATAGTTATTAAGCTAATTTATTTCATCCGCAGAATCTTCGCAGTTTGATGTGTAAATATGACAGATTTAGACATTGATGACTTTGATTTTTAAAAGGTTTGAATGCAAATCATGGTGTGCGCACACAAAAAGTTCATTAGACCTTTTACATAATTAAATAAATATGGGTCTGAATAAAACATACCGTCTGATCACGAACAACCTCAAACCATTCCAATTAAACAAGGTGCTCATCCTTGCCAGTATTGCTCCTTCAAAAATCAGGAGGAACATAAACAGTTCTGAGAGATCCAACCAAATGGATTACTCGAGAAACCCTTATACATAAACATCAACCAGACCCTAGATTCAGTATCATTAAGACCACTATGCCTTTAAACAACTACCTGATGTTGCAAGGATGGACGAGTGGAAAAAAACATCCGACCTCAACGAGTATAAGCATTCCCACCTGGCTTTGAACTTGGAGAGCTTAGAAATTTTTTAACAGGATCCTCGGGAGTCATTGTAATGTTTCAAACAGCGACTTAAAACACTTATACTTAGACTAATATTACGTGTTTCATTCCAGATTCGCATTTATTTTTTACCATCCCTTCCTTTTTCAAACAGTTGATGACATTTCACTTGTTGCTGTTGTTTGCGAATTTTGTACAAATGAGCAATAATTTAAGTATTTTTTTTTGTGATAATGTAACTTCCTCCATTTCATCTAGTTGTTTAAAGTGAAAACGTAGCACGATCAAATTAATCAAACTTTGAAAGAAGAAAAAGCGAAAAAAGTTTACAATAGAAGAGTATACATGACGAGTTGTATGGACGTGGCATGAAGTGGTGATCTATACAGATAAATACAGCCGTTCAAAAAGTCATGCTCTGTTCTACATACCAACTTTCAGAACCTTATATTATGGTCCAACACTCAGTTACGCTTGGTATAGAGATATTCAACCAACTGAATGACACTGTGGGTATACTCGTATTCTCAGCATTGTCGAGCAGTACGAAATGAATCCTGACTGTTATTCTTCTTTATAAATTAAATTAATAATTTCAAACCCACTTTTGTATGTAACAAAAGTGAAGCATGAAAAGTGGCTCAATAAAAAAAACCTCACTCTACTTTCATAAACATGCAGTTATACCTCCAAAAACTTGGAATGTACATAAAATTCATTTATTTATTAATCATAAAAACTTTCACACATCCAGTTTAAGTTCAATTTTCTGTGCTGTTATTTCTCAATATATTGTGTAACTAGGCCGAACCGAGGACTTAGGATTTCTTTTCACGCTTTTCACTAAAAATCCCTCTCTCTCTCGTCGGCGTAAGCGAGCCGCCACGCCACACCGACAGAATCGTGACCAGATTTACTCCCAATTTATCGTCGGCCACCTGATACAGAAAAGAAAAATTACACATCATAATCTGGTATTAATTCCACTTTATTATTATGGCCTGTTATCGGTCGTTCAGTTTTATCTTCATCAAATTTTTTCATGGTGTTGAATTTAAATTTAGGAGTTCGATGTTTTCCTCTAGTTCTCAATAAAGTGTTTTTAACTTCAAGTTAAAATATTATATAACTAAGTGTTGAAATATTCCATACGAGTAACGGCTTCTGTGACCTAGTCGATAAGTCAAACCAGGCGGTTAGGGGTTCAACTCTGGTATATTCGAAATAAAGTTTATGAGCATATGGTATATACAATATTTCCTTTTTTCTCATCCATCCCACTCCATCTTGCTATGGAAAAAATAGAGTTCTCATCAGATAAATTTCGGTGTTAAGAAGTATAGACCATTTTTTCATATCTGTATAAGTTTGGCCATTACAGATTTTGCCAAACCTGTACATATATTCAAACTATCTAAAAATATACAATATAAAACTTCATTTCACCAGTCTGAAGTAATTGCATTTTATATGACAACAAATATTGACTAAGTACAAGTATCGCCGTATTTGTTTTTTAACACAGTATGAATCAAAACGTGAATTTTTACTTAAGACTCAAACGATTTTTATAACAAAATGAAGATATAAATGACTTATATTAACATACGAAATTGTTTGTTTATTGAGAACGTTAAATTTTATAGATCAATTTGCATAATATATCATAAAAAGTTAAATTTATTATTTTTTTAATAATTTCAAAATTTAATTAGACTTTCATACAATGTTGCTTCAAATTTTATAGCTAAATTTTGTTATCTCATCGCCATTTTGAATTTCTTTTGTTTTTGCAGCCATAGTCAACTGTTTTTTATCACTCGATTTTTTTACTATTTGCTTTGAATTTACATAAATTCAACGTTATTTCTTAATTTAATATTTAATTTATTCTTTGCTTAATTTTTTGTTGTTATTGTGTTTTATGTTGTTTTAGCGGCAACGTCTATAAGTATAATATATTTATATCTCTGTGGTTTTGGTATGTATGCATTTACCTACAATTAATCTATATCTCTCCATTTACTTGGGTAATGGTTTTCAATAAAATAACGCGTGAATGAAAACCACGTAAATGGGACCGTTGAATGCTATGTAAAGTAAATTAACCTTTACGTATTTCCAAATATTTGATTCTTACTCAGTTAGTAAAGTTTAAGTAATTTTTTTTAATAAGGCTTTATATGTGATTATTCAGAATTTTTCAATTTATTATATTCACACGTATGCGTACAAATTTTGTTGCCATACGAACTCTTATACCAGACTAGGATTATTTTTTTATTTTTTTGTACCATCGGAAATTGAATCCGAAACATCCAGGTGGAAGACAAGTGTCTTATCAACTCGTCTAAAAAGTATCCGTATTAATTCTAAATCAACTTGTGAATTCCGTTTTTAATTTAAAAATCAATGATTGCCTTTTTTATGAAGAGTATAAATTTTTTGTTTTGAATGTATATAAAAGATTTTATTTAACGAAATAAAACACCTTTTCCCACAAGCCAGGGTCAATTTATTAAGCTCCGGCAATATTTGTGATTATCTTGTTTCAAATTTACCTTTGGTTGTGGCTTTTAACCGTCTCGGCAAAAATTTGGGGCGGTTCAATATGATAGAATATTTTTTATGGAACACGTACTCGTTTTTCATTAAAAATCTATGAGTTATCATCATGCCATTTTCATATTGAGGTAAGCATAGAAAATTTATCTCTGCTTCGTTCGATTCTGACACATATTCTTCGATTATGCCACGTCTATATACCTCGTCAGATATACTCTATTTTCACTCTTTCCAAATTTGTTAAATTTCGTTGTGTCACGTTTTTCTAGTTCTCAGATTACTCCCACATTCTTCACTACTTTTTAGATTATTTTTGTAAATCTTTAATCATTCATTCTTTTTTACGTAGTCGAACTATGTCAGTGTTCCTTTCATCATTTAAGCACTTCATTTTCTTTCAATCAGCATTCTTTCCTAATGTCTTAATTATTTATTCGGTCATGTATTACTTTTCTACACATTCAAAACAACGCTCTCATTTCTACCACATTTATCTTAATTTAATCACTTTTTTGCTACGTCGAAAGTTCGTTTTCATATTCTAATAGTGTGACCAATATTTCATTATGGGCAACAAGCTTTACTTCTCTTGAAATGCTACTGTCGATAAAATCTTTTATTTTGACTCTTTTTGCTTTATATCTGATATGTAGGAATTAAAACCCAACCGATTTCTCATGACTAGGCTTAAGTGTAACGTATGTACAATAAATTCACAGACATCGTTAATCCACAGTGACCTAATAATCTAACGGTGCTAAAAATGATGGAATGGAACCTTTCATACTAAATTATTGTATCTAATATTATTTATTTAGTTTTTCGATGCGCGTGATTTGACAGTATTTCATTAATTAGTATTACATGTATATTTTTTCCGTTGGTGTGTTACTTTCTCTTTATCATACTATCAACTTTGAACCTCTTGTGTGGCAACCCATTGCATGATCTGTCATGTCTCGGTGGTGGTTACTTTGAAGCTGCGGTTTGGGGTTCCACTCCCGCGCAGATTGCGCATTGTTCTTCTGCCAGGAGGGCTTTTAATGGTTATTGGCTGCAATCCACTACCATATCGTTCTTCTTCCATTCAATTCCTTTTCTTTCCTATTCCAGATCAACATAGTAGTTTAATGATCTTAAATATTCAAGCTTTTTCTTAAATTTCAACTTTGGCCTCATATATAATACGGATGAAATTTTACAAATCTAATATAGGAGAGATTTATTGAAATGTTATATGACACTTTGTATGCACAACCTGGCGGGATTATTGCCATGTGGCAATTTCTTCCAACCCACCAGAAATATGTTAAAGAAGTCTTAAGCGAAAACCAGACAAGATTCCTTTTTTTTAAATCTGGGTTTCAACGGGGATCGAACCCTGAATCCCCGGCTTGAGAGACAACCATCTTGCCAACTAGGCCTCGAAGGTCGTTGTGCGTATTAAGAAAGTATATTAAAAAATATATTGTAATATTGTATTACACTTTTGTTCTAGCCTGGTGGGTAAATTGCCATAAGATAATCTCTTCCAACCAACTAGATTTTTTTAAAGACGTTTTAAGTGAGAATCAGACTAGAATCCTCCCGGGCTGGGAGACAGGCGACAGGGAACGAGTTCAAGTCTGGTTTTCACTTAGGGTATCTTTAAAAAAATCTGATTGGTTGAAAAAAATTGTCACATGGTAATAAATTTGAGATTTTTGAGAGCTTTTAAAATTATTGACATGAAACAAAGACAGTTTCTTCAGTTAAGCGTACTCGTGCATACAATTACCAGTACAAAAATGCCACTTTATCTCTTCGAAAAACTGAATTGGGCTAGAAACTTTCACGGCTACGAAACTAGAAGCAGAGAAACTCTTTTACTTATCCCAAACCATAATCTAACACTATTCAAAGGATCCTTCTCATACTCAGCCAGCAAATGCTGGAATGAGTTGCCCCAGGCCTTGAAGGAGCGGGTGAATAGTTGTACCTTCAGAGATGCTCTAAAGTGTTATCTTCTGGGTGGTTAATGGGTTTCTCAGTGGTTAATAGGTCTCTTATTTGCTTTTTTTTTTCTTTTTCTTTCTTTTCTCTCTTTTCGCTGGCTGTGAATCGGGGATTGTGCGTACGTGTTTGTGCGTTATCTTCTCATTCATTCTTTTAAAACTGCTTAACTATTTCAACGTATTACTGCCCAAATATTTCAATGTTGTTTCAACTATTTCATTTCCCATTTGTCATTTTATAAAATTTGGACTCCTTTGAGGCTTTTCTTTTTTTCGTTCTTGCTGACAGTTAACCTGAGGTGGTATATGTGGGTTTACTTTTTTTTTGTTTTCTGCCATACGTTTTTGTTTTTTTATTTATTCTTTAATCTAGATATGTGGGAGTGTGGGATGGAAGCCCCCCGATGCCCTTGCGGTCGGGCTCGCCCTACATTGGTGGGGTGTATCTCGACCGGGGGAATGTTTGTGGGATGAGCCCGGACCTTTTAATGTCTTCTCTCTTGAATGTATTTTTTTTGTCATCTATTTATTTTCTGTGTTTTTTTTATCTTCTTGTTCTACGTGTTCAAGGGTGGGGGCTGAAAAACATCTGGTGTCCCCGTAGCTGGGCTCGCCCTAAATTGGTGGGCTGTATCTTGGCCGGGGGATGTTATTAGATGAGCCCAGACCTTTTGATAGCTTCTGTTTTTTAATGTATTCTCTTTTTAATGTGTTCTTGAAATGTGTCTAAATGTATTATGCACATACTATGTTGCTATCAATAAACCTGTATTTATTTTTATTATTATTATTAAATTCGCCGAGTTGTACTGTACCATATACAACGAAAGTGTAAGACAATACAATCATGAAAATTCTTTAGTTGACCTACAAAAACACCAACTTAGATTTTCATTTGTATCATCTAATCGCATAACTTGAATTTAAAAGCAGTAAGGACTAAAAGTGAATTTGGCTTAGGAATTGAACTCGTAATGTTTAAAACGAGTAATCAACACACGCAATGCATCTGACCACCGAGGACAACAAACTTCTGCCATTTCACCAAATGTCTTTGTGGTCAGTATGTCTTGAATATTCACGACGTGTTGATTATTTTTCGTCACATATGTAATATTTTTTTATTATAACCCGCATATTTTTTGCGCGCGAAAAAATCTCTTTAAAATGCCATTAATATTTTGAAATAAGCAACATACTGACTTTTTACCACTTCTCACAACCATTAACTGCTAAAAATGACGTTTGATTCTTTATACAAATCTCGTAACTAGTAACATCTTGAACGTATTTTCTAACGTTTGGTTTTAATCTCACTTTCTTATTAATGTCCTAACGGACTTTACAAATGATTAAGCAATATGCTTAAATTCCACCCCTTTACTTTATTTTAGATATATATCATACACAAGAATTGCTGTTAGAGGAAACAAATCTCATTCTTTTGATTTGCTGATGTTACTACAACGCATTGTGGGTTCTTTTGAGGAAATGATAAATCTCTTACAGTTTGTGGAATTTTAGAATAAGAACCTCGGTCTTAAAATAAATGAAATGATAATGTGTTGGTTTAACCAACAAAATCAGGATCTTACGTAGATGAAGATTGTGAACCTGAAATTAAAAAAAGAACTGCGACGGCAAAGAATTCGTTGGCAAAACAAAAAAGACTTTTACAATTCCCGATTTTTATATTTTCTTATATAGAGCGGAGGCCTGGACACTCAGGGCAAAAGTGAGAAAAAGCATGCGGAGATACCTTACACTGAGTGACGCACCAATCTTTCCATTATTTAGGATTCAGAACAACTACGATTCTTCTGCGACGAGTACTTTAATTCTTTGGTCATATATCAAGAAAAGGAGAGTTTGGAGAGATCTGTGTTGAGTACACCACCAACCCACCCGATGGACAAAATAAGTCAGGAGTGCGACAGAGTTTTCTGTGAAGGCAGCTCTCCAAGATTTTAAATATAACGAGATATGGAGAATCTTCGTGGGCAGGGCTGGGCAAATGCACTGGAGATGTCAGGACCCTCAGTCATATATAATCAACCAAAAATATATATTCAAGAAAGATCTAACCCACACACTTGATATTTAAATTGATGATTCACAATAGGTTGCCGGCTGGCTGACTGAACAATAAGTTCAATATCGTTAAAAAAATATAATGTGCACTGGATCTTGCATGTAAATGCCCATCTATCCTTTTGTCTCACTTGACACTGGCGGATACTGCTTCATATATGGGAATTCACAGTCATTATTCGGGAAGTCTTCTCTCAGGTTCACCAACTTTTCTTATTTTTGCAATGATTTAAAATAACCGAATTCATCATTATTCAATATAATATTTAAATTTTATAATACAATACCGCGATATCTTCAAAGCAAGCTCTTAAATTCTGCTTGTATTTTTTTATTAAAATTACCGTAAAGCTTTCGAGACCGTCTCTCGCGGTCAGGGTGACCGCAAGTAATTGAGCGAAACAAACGAATCCTCACAATTCGCCACGCGAGACACCGCTTCTCCGCCGTCTACTAGTCGTTGTGACCACTCTTGGATCAGATTACAAGACTATTGGCGGAATTAAACGATGCGTATTATGGGATATTATTTAAATCGATTAGCTTGATTTTCTGGCTTTTTCAGGATACATCAATGGTTTCCATGCATTCAATCCGTAGTGTGCAACATATCATTATGTACTTTTCTGGAATTTCCTAAACTCCTGTGTGCAGCAATATAGGTTGTCTTATCGTTGGCAGCTATAAAGTCATCCTATGTTAGCTGTAGCTCATGCCCAACTTGAGGCAGGACCTCAGATAACCATCTTCCACATGCACCCTGCGTGTCACCCTTTTACATGCATTATCATCTTTGTTGATTCTCCTGGTGACAGTCCTGAATATATTGAAGGCTTTCTATATAGGAAAATACAGGTCCTGTTGAGGATTTGCATTTTTAAAACTTCATTCACAACTCTCAACCGAATTTTGAACTCGATGTTTCCAATCGGCAACGCTTTAAAGGGTATTTAGCTCCGTCGAAAATGTGATGAAATTAATACTTGATTTTAGGCATGGAGCGTTGTGGTGTCTGTAAGCTAGAGCGCAGCTAATGTTCGGTTTTAGTTTTTCTGTTTCGTTTTTCAGTAAAGCTACCTAATCAATTGGATTAAATGTTAATGTGGTGAGAAAACAGATAATCGAAACGGTTCGGAGCTTAACCCAATCGAGTGCCTATATTTTCACATTTATTCTATTTCATCGCTAGATTACATACAATAATTGAATGAAAAAAAGCAAGAGGTAAAATATCGTACGATTATATTTAATTTGGCATCGATGTAGGGGTGATAGTTATTTAATGTATTCGGTCCCTTAATTTTAAGTTTTCCGTTATTATTTTACTTCAACATCCGTTTGATTAATTTATGTTTCAATTGTTTATTATTGTCGGGGTTGATTCAAAATATTTTAAATAACATAGAAGGCTTGAAAATTAAAATACTGTGGTTCATAAGTAATTATGCCCTCAATACGACGCCATGATTTCGAGAAAAGAAAACATACAAATGATACAATAACATTTTATGATTGTTACAAGGTATTAAATAAATAAATGCGTTATCAATGTGGAAATTATATAATAATAAGATATTAATAAGAAGATGCGATATAACTACACCATCATCACTCAGACACTGAGAAGTTGATCTGTTTCATCGCATAATCATTTAATAATATCGCTCATTGAGATACGAGAGTACATTGTTTCCGTTAACCGCACACCACAAATCACTTCTTTCTTATCACCCTTAAACGTTTCTCCGTGTTCCTTGTCCATATTCCATTTCGGTTAATATCCTTGCGGTTTGCAGTGAGCATGAAACCGATGCACAGATTTTAATACGGTTCTGGGCATTTTAATACGCCCGGATGTAAAAAAATGAGGGTCTCAGTTTCTCAGCAATATGCATTAAAATAAGCTGTTGATTGAGAAAAAAAGGCATGACAAACTGATAAGATTGCCATTTTAAATTTTATTGAAGGTCTGAATACTGAGTGGCCAAAACTGAAGATCATGAAGAATGATACGTATTGACCACCAACTACTTTCAGTATAGCATATATTCGTCGAGTGGATTAAACTTAGAGAAAAAATGGATCGAGAAATAACCCAATCATAGCTGTTTCCGTGATAGTATATCTAGTGTCATTCTATCCAGTATTATTTTTTTACTTTTCGATTTCAACGGTACTCCAACGAATTTTGTTTCTTCTACGTCTAGAATTCCGCCCTTCCTCTAACTTAGTTAATATTGCAATACCCGCTTTAAATTAATCGCTTTTCGAATCCTACATTTTAAAGTATGCATTTTATTACTTGTCAATGTACTTAACAGAGAATTGAATTTTTATCGGTGGCTCAAATTTCAATCTTGGAATAGACTATTTCAAATTTAGAATAAATGGACCATATTGGTTTTAATTATTAATGAAAATATTTCAATCTTAGAAAAACTGAACAGTATTTGTATTGATAATGTAGCAATGCATTTATTTTTAAGATAGCTGAATGGACCAAAATTCATACTTATTTTGAAATTAATAAGTCATCTGATTTCTGTTTTAAGCAGGAAACGCACTGCCGTAACATTGACCGTTCCTCTTCATCAAATAACCTCCGTTTCTTGTATCTTCTTGGGAATATTGTAAAGTAATCATGTACCTATTTTATTTATGTTACAAGTAATAAGATACAATTCTTTCAATCATCAAAGATGACCGTACCTTGGATTTTATTATCTTGTCGTGTAACTCATGGCAGAGCATCATGACTCTCATGATAGCCCTTGACGATTCCTCTTTATTTCTGTGCTCAGCAGTTCGAATACCAGTTGTTAAGCGTAGTCCTGTTGCGTCTCTCACTTGGTCAGTCCAACACATTGGGACTATTCCTCTTGTGCGTCGTCCTTCTACGCTTCCAGTGATCACAGACCTCTTGAAACTATATCTTTGGCCACAATCTATGTGTCCAAATGATTGGGAAACTCGTCATAGGCATATTTCGGCAACCGGTTAGTGATTTAGTCAACGGAGGCATTAGTTTGCCTTGCCGTCCATATAATTTGTAAAATCATTGTCCAACACTTAGGACAGTAATTACTAATTTCCACCTTATCGCATACACGGGGTTTGCTAGTTCCTTATTTGCATAAAAAAACTCCTTTGAATCCATCGTGAAACTATTTTAAATAAGAATTGAAATACAATTAACACTTTAGGTGATATACATTCGGTGTCACCACCACTTCATCTCAAAGACGTTACAGTGGGTCATTTTCGGTATGCGAGCCCAATTTCAATTCGGCACGATCGTTTCACGGCAATGCACCCCAACAGGGTGTCAACTCGAGCGAATGTGTTTTATTTAGAAATAAAAAACAGAAATATATTTTTTAATTGAACGGAATTGGATGTTTTTGTGAACAAAGATAAATGTGATAAAATATTGTGTCACTTATTTTTTGCTTTTGATCGAGTTCACCAACTCCTACGTTTGAATGTTAACAACGTGTTAATATTAATATCACTTGACACTGTTTTGAAATTTTAATTAACTCTAACAATGATGTGTAGGTTTGAGATTGGATCTTTGAAGATGAATGCTTAGTTGTAAATAAATATTAAAGAGAAAATATATTGAAGCCTAGATCCGAAAACGACCGAAGTTGGTAAAAAAGATTCATTTGAATTAAACACCTATTATTTATTATCAATGCATTTATACAAATGATTTCAAACAAAAAGTGGGATTCACATATTTTGATTAAAAAAATGTTCGATCAATTGTGATAAAAATACATAAAAGAGGAAAGGTTAAAAAGGCTACAATAAACCTGAATTAGTCTTAAAACATATATAACAAGCCAAAAACGGTTTTAAAATTGTACATCCTTATGGCCAAAAATCAATGATAAAATTATAAAATTTTGCTAACCATTTAGAGTAGTGTTAGGAAAAAATATATATAAAAGCTTTATAAGATCAGTGTGGAGCCGAATGTTAGGCGAAAAATAAATTCCAAGAACAAATATGTAGTGATACTGAAATGCTCACACTGTCATGGATTTCAGGGGTAAGTAATAAAGATTATATAAGGATTGACTGCGTGAAAGGTCCCCTGAAAATTGTTCCGATATCGCTGAAATTGAGAAAGGCCACGCTTCAGTGGAATGGATATACACGTATACAAAGGAGACTAGATGAACGTGAAAACCAGACACTGGGTATGCAAGTTCATGGAAATAAAGGATGACGCCATTTCAATGAGGAACGGATAGCGTCAATCAAAACACGAGTGATTTAAATCTGGCTCCAGATATAGCCTTGGACAGACCACGCTGGAAACAGGCTGGAGGGAAGGTAGTGTAATGATGGAGGAATAATAGTGTTAGGTGACTTCAGGCACGATGGTCGGATGATACGCAAAAAGAAGCTGGGATATACACAAAACAGACCTGCTGAAACAAATAATTGTGAAAGCTAAAGAGGAAGGCCTATAATTTAACATAAAAAAACATATTTTAAGTCATAAATTGGACCGATTTAGAAAAAATAAAAGATGCCCACAGTGGTAGATACTAACATAAGTCTTACTTATATATTGCCCAGACAACGATGATATGTAATGAAGTATATTTAAGTCATGTTATTTAGATTAAGTTCATAACTGAAGTCGTCAACCCTGCGGTAGTATTCGTCACAAACAGGGCGGTCCTCGATCCGTTCCGCCGCGTCCCGCCGCGCATTATACGTATTTCTTCACCACGGTCACAGGCGGACGGCGGCTCTGTGCTGCACCACGCTAAAATGATTTAGTGACTGGAGCCCCCCCTCGAGCTAGAGAGGTCACTAACTTGACAAGAATTTTCCAATTCTCGCCTGCAAATGGAAATACAATTTTACTGGCGTGTCACAGGGATGATGTCTTGGTCCAAACGTTTTACTTATTCTAGTTTTCCATTGAATAACCGAAAATTACTATAAATTTAAAATTAATTTTTAAGTAACTTAAATTTGTAATTATTTTAAAGTTCATTTAAGACTTGACAATACATTTCAAATTTTCAAAAGCACAACAATGTTTTAAAAAAACGTTGATTTGTAAAACAAGCCATAAATAGATATCAACGCAGGAGTACACACGAAACCCTCTTTTACTTTTATTTCAGAAAATAGAACAGATAATGGAAAAATTAAAGAATCAAAGTGATAACTAAGTTGCAGATGAATATAATAGCTATTATATATATATACTATTTTGAGTTGATCGTAATCTTAATCCTCATTACTTGAGCATAACTGAAGCGAGTGATTACTGTCTTCGCTAGATCTGTTCATCGCGTTTCTCAATCATTATTATACATACATATAGTACTATTAAGCCATTTCCTTTTTGGCTAGGTAAATAAAATAGAACGGCTAACTTTCTTATCGCGATATACGTCCTTCGCCTCCTCCACATCGATACGATTTCTCATACATTTTTTTTCATATATTTACCCTTCATAATTTTATAAACTTGCTCCAACTATACTTTTATCGGTTATCTTCTATCCCCACACTCATTTATGCTTGCATTGTATATTTTTTAGTTAGTTTTTTTCATCAATTTGTTCAATATGTCTAAACCACCTTAATTATTATTCGGTCAACCCACTATATATTCTTCTCAGTTCTATCGTATATACTCGGCTCCTTTCATTCATTTTTCATTTCCACGTTTTACTCGAATACATAAATATTGCCACTAATACGCTGTAGTGAATCTTAATTTTGCCAGATTGTGATCTTGCATTCATTTTCCCAAGATATGTTATTTAAATTTTCCAAAAAAAAAACTTATTATCTAACAAAACCCTTAACATAATTGGTCCGCCTGTATGAGTCAAACGAATATGTACTATATTCGAGTGGAAGAAAACCCTTCGATTATTGAAAGATTAAGAAGATCACTCTTAGATTATTTGAAATGAATGAATGAACAAAGACTAAAAATACAAATCAATAGTACAATTGTGAGTGAAAGACGAAGGTCTAAGGCAGGAGTGTCCAACTGGAATCATTTGGTGGGCCAAATAAAACATTGCTAGTCTTTCTTTCATGGGCCAAACATATAAATATTTTATAACTTTATAATAATAATATGACGTTTTTTTATATTAAAAATAAACGAACGAATTACAATCGAAATATTTTATTAATTTGTAAAATTAATGAAACATTTGTTTTTTATTATTTGATATTTTTTTAATATTAACTGGTAATTTGGACCCAGGTAATAAATTCGTCACTCACAAAATTAATAATATGTGAAAATATTCTAATTAACGTGCACGGAATTTGTTTTTTATTTTATCAATTACAAAATGTAAAATGTATAGAAAGTTGGTAACCTCCAAAGGGCCACACAGAATCTTAAATTGGGCTACATATGGCCCGCGGGCCACGATTTGGACACTCCTGGTCTAAGGGTTGGATTAAGGAAATATTTTGATAGGAAGAAAAGTATGAAGTAACAGAAATCGTAGAAGCTATATAAGATAAATTGTGAATGAATATGGAACATACGAAAAATGTGTGTCGAGATAAGACATTCTATCGCTCTCTCTTCTCTGCCTACCCCATCAGGGAACGGGGTGATGGTATGTATGTGAATGAGAGGAAGAAATCCTTAGTCAGCTAGGATGGATTGAGCAGAGAATTGGATAATCGATATTCCAAAAAAGTTCCAATATAGCTTTGGCTATTGGGTCCGTCACCCTAGATAATGAACAGAGCACCACGGCCACGGTCGGGCCGGTGTTTGTATGTAATTAATCTGCGGCTAACTACCACTTATCCGCCTCGCCGCTCCACTACCCACGATTAATACACCGTGGATAATCACCAACGAGCCGGACTTCTTTCTTCTAGTGCATTTTAACATTATTCTGTATTAATAATCACTTTCTTGTATTCTTTTATGAATCTCTGTACATATTGCTCAGAATATTATATGTTTCTCAGAATCATCTTGTCTTTGGTTGAAACGATTTTATTTCTGAGTTCACGCGATTGTAGTAACCAGTTCTTGAAATGTAAAATAATTACCTTATTAATATACTCGTATATACATATTTTTACGTGTTTCATGAAGTAACGCATTTCTGAACAATCGTATAAGACAGGACCAGGTGTAATTTTATTGAAATATCGTTGACGAGAGTACTCGTATATTAATTGTTATAAGTCTTCTTCTTCATATACTGTAAAATATATATTTTTCAAAACTCTGATTACGTATGTGGGATTTAAATCTTAAAATTTCAAGTTCTTCAGAACTGAGTTGTTCATTATGTTAACATTAACAATAATTATTGATTCAATTATTTAATGGCGTTAGTGACCAAACTCACTTCAAGAGCGTTTTTCTCCACTTTTTTTATCATGTTACATGTACTAAATACATCTTGTTACAAATCTATTATATGTAATACATCTTGTTACAAATCTCCATTTCTACATACGATTGATCTACAAAACTGATCTGGTTTTAAACATTTTAGAATTTTCTTTGATAATTCGTTTAGGAATGGTCGCACTTTATATAACTTCTCAAAGTCTGGTGAATTTCTTTCAGGTTAAAGCGAATTGTCATTCAGATGTACGTGATTTAGGAGCTAACTAAATATATTGACATGCATAAATTGACTAATATAACTATCTTGAAGATCAGGACTTGAACTCCAATAATCTCTGTAGCCGGGCAAGGGTTTTATACACATTAAATCATTTATTCCCAAAAAAGTATTAATTTCAGTTACGTTCGTTGGCTTGAATCTTTTATTGGTTTTTAGTTGCATCTGAGCAGCGTAAAAGTTTGTTTTAATTTTCAGGTTGTTTTGCTATATTTCCACGGGTACTTCTAATGTACCACCAAATAATTTATTTATTTAATTAACGACACAACAGCGTCTTTATATACAAATGAACATGTGACAGGTTATACACCTACTTAAAATTATTGACAAATAATACAACTTTATCTTAAACTAACATGAAGATACAAAAAGCAGTAGTAATAATAAATTACAGTCATTGTTTAAAAATTATTTAATAATTATATGTATATTTAAGTTCAATATATGTTATGTATGTATACCACAAAATATTACCAAACTTCACCAAGCAGACTTACGTAATTGCCCAAGACTTATTTTATAGAGGTAAAGAACTCAGATTTGTTTTTGGTGGAATAACGCATACATAGAACAAATATTGGATTTTTTGAGAATTTTGTGGGAATTTAGATATAGAAAACACATGGCCTCATTAGTAGAACCTGGTGCAAGCTGCTTTGCAGAATTAAAACCTTCCTACATATTGATGCAGGGTTACTCAACTCTAGAGGCAAAGTATTGTGCTTAATGTTTTGTTTATATTACGTTATTTATATTTATAAAGGAGAGCACAAAGTTAGTAGCTATTTCTAAATATTGTTGTGATATTCTGGCGAATACTATATATACTTATATTAAAAATATCTAAATTGTTGCAAAACTCGTTTCAAAGTCTTTGCGTACGAATTATAGAGGAGTTGATTTTATAATTAATGTAGCAATTTTCGGTATAAAAGGGATTGAACTGTCTTGTGGATCTAGTGGGAATACGGAATGAAATACTTGCGAGTAAGTGAGGTGCATCAATCACTGAGTGAATGATTTTGTATAGCAGTACTATATCGACTGTTTTTCTTCTGTCACACAGCTTCAAGAGTTTCATTGCATTTAATAAGTTGGGATAATTTCTTTGTTCATGTGGTATTCCAAGTTTAAAGTTTATGAATATTTTTAACTCTCCCGAGTGATTTTGTTCACATGTTCTATAAATGAAAGTTTTTCATAAAATATAATTCCTAAGTCCCTTATTTTTTAACCTAAATATAATGGCAACGACTTACCACAATCACTGAAGTCAATTTATCACAACACAACTATTTTTAATTAAAATTTAATACAAATATATAACGTTTTCTTTGACACGTAGCGTACCCACGCTGTCAAAATTCAAAATGGCCGACATAAACTTTGTATATTTTTACGCCTTAACACATCGGCGCCCTTGTCGCAACTTTTCAATAAACGTATTTGAAAATTTAAAATGTATTATTTATAAAATTTATTATTTATTATTAAACAATAAATTATTTAATATTTTTTTTATATAGATTTAATTATTTAATATTAATTCCGAAACGTCGAAAATGCAATGTGAAATAACTGTCAAGTTTAGTTCGTCTGTGTCGCTGCGGAGGCGCAAACGTTATTTTTTCTGATTTCTAAACTTTTTTATATACACCGATATATAAATAAAAATATATAAACATGTCTGTATACGAATGCCAACTTTTGTCAAAATTTCAAAGCGATCGGTATCGGAAATTAGACATTTTCTATATACGAACATTTACATTTTTATTTATATAGATTGATGTGCATATATAATATATACGAGTATGTACAAAAAATTCTTACTGAAATAAAATAATATTTTATTGATAAAATATAAAATAATATATGCTTCATTACACTTGCCTCGAAAGTCCTGAAAAGTTATGCGGGTCGCTTATGAAATTAAGAGACAATTGAAATAAATATCTTTTAGGTCGTGTCTTTTGTAGAATTCCTTTACCAAATTAAAAAAATTAGAACGAATCGTCTATGGTCGTGTTTTTTGCTTCTCATTTCGAAATTTGCGCGTGATCGTGCTTCACTCGGGCAATTACTCTTATTATTCATTGCCAGAATGGAAAAAGGCAACAATGAAATATTTAGACGAGCCACTCCATTATTAATAATGCTATTTGCGATTATTCAGACTAAGAGGCTATGTCGTAACAATGGTATTTAAAATCTTTCTTTTCAAAAAGAAGATGATTACTGGAAACTCAATTGCATATAGAATTTCGACATCCCAATATTTATGCGCTCATATTTTTAGCTCTTTTGTTCAATAGATTATCGCTACTTAACGATCAATGTACCTTTTTTAGAGTTAAAAACCAATTTTTTAATGTTTAATTTTTACTGTAATTCTTCTAAGTATATATTAATTTTGTGAGATAGATTTTTTATTTGTTTTTTTTTATTGCTGTTTGTGATAGATAATTTATGAGATTTGTTACAAAGAATAATTTTACCTTTTATTAAATTTGGCGAATAAAAAGGATATAGCGACTAAACCACGAGTAACTCAAAAATTTAGAATGATTAACAATGTTTACAAGAAATGTTAACCTATTTAAAATTAGGTACACATATTTAAGAAGTGAAACGCGTTTAAACGACATTTATAAAGAATGATATAAATTGTGTGCATAATTCAGCTTCAAGTCGTGTAAAAGATATATTTGCCTTTTTTCTCGAAACCGCTTCGTGCAGACCATATACACAATAATTTCGGTCATTGCACTAAATTTTCTAGAGACTTAATTTTTACCTGTATGCTTAAGTCACACTGTTGCATAAATATACATCATAATTGTATATGTAAGTGTTCCATTTTTGCCAATAAAAAATCTAATGCTTTAATTTGGTTAAATCTTTAATTCATTAAACAAAACAAAATACAATGGAATAATTTTATTTTCTGTGTTCCGTACAAAAAAAAACATCTCTTAATTTTCCCGCCGTTGCACTTATTTCCTATCGCCATATTGGTCCGTGTTACTAGCGTCACGGAACAAGATGTTAAGCGAAATATAGTATTGGCATTGAGTTAACATTCAAACACGATAATGCTGGCGTGGAATTATGGTAACACCGAATGTTAACAGATAAGAATGTCGTGTGTGTTTAACGCTGTGCACCGAGTTATGGGCGACTCATTGCGCGGGAAATCTTTGCATATTTCTCAGGACGTTCCATGTTCGAAATGCGAGCTGAATTCCGCTCTGAATTTATCTGCGAAGGGAATCGCATTTTAAAATTGGAACGAAATGAATTTTGTTACAGTTCTCTTTTCTTCAGCAATTTAGAAATGATTTGTGAATTTAACTAAAAAAATTGACGCGCTCATTTTGACATTTTCTCAATATTTATTAGTACATACAGATTAACTAGGCAATCCAAATGTAGTTATTTAGGTACAATGTGAGCTAAATATCTATATATTAAGTAGGGTGAAAAAAACGATGAAGTGCTTTCGACATGTTGAACTACCGGATGACGAAATACTGACTTAACAAATCTTAGATGCTAATATGAGTGAGATTCGTGGTAGAGGATGACTTGGATGAGCCAAGTGAATTAATTTTTGAATGAAGAAAAGATACGGAACAAGAGAAATACGAGTATAAAGAACTGTATTAGAAAATGTATGGATGTGGAGATGGTGAAAGAAGAACGCCATGATAAGAAAGTTTGGCCCTTTTTACTCTTTGCCTATCTCGACAGATAAACGGCTTGATGCGTTTGCATGTAAACATTTAAAGCCTGAAAATGTATATTTTGTGGTTCAATTACTTCATAAAATATTCTGAACAATACAATTTTCAACAAATTTAATGCGAGTATCTAACCATAGTTTAAATGTATGTATTTTTACGGCCTAGTTGGTAAGATTCCTGCCTTCCTATCCGGGGGTTACGGATTCGATTCCCGTTGGAACTCAATTTATTATAAAAAGGATTTTAGTCTTGTTTTCACTTAAGACCTCTTTAGCAAAATTCTGGTTGGTTGGAATATATCGGCACGTGACAACTCACTAATTATAATTTTTTTTATGTGTGTGTCTAGTTATTTTTTCTTCGAAAATATTTTCTTTCCTAGATTGGGAATGAAAATCATCAAAAATATTTAATGAATCAATATTTATAATATATGAAAAATGTTCATTTGCTATAACTTGAGATTTAATATAATTTGTTGGATATAAAATAACATGAATAATGCTTGTATTATTATTTTATCCGCAGGAAACATCTTGTACGCTACTAATTTATTGTCCAACATGTTCTTTTCTTCGTTTTCTCAGGCGTGACAATCCATCTTCCAATTTGAAGCCTGCCACGTCGTGTTAATTAGCATGTTTAAACATAAAAAAATATGCTCTTTACTTGTATTAAATAATAATGTATTTCCAATAGACGCGGACGGTCGGCTACCGATTGCCTGGAGCCTCATACAATTAACAACAATAAAGCCTTTATGCTTATTAAATAATCCCAGGCCTCGGGCTGTTCGGAATGCTTCGGAGATGCACCCGAAGATTTCCGAAGCTTCCCGACTCCCCCCACCCCACCTTACACTACCCCCTCCCCGAAAACAACCTGCGTACCGGAATGACAGGTTTTCCAGCATTCGATGGTACAGAGGTCCGAAACCTTAGAGGTTTTGTGCATTTTTTCACTAATAGAAAATTTTAAAAAAATTCTCGAATAATATTGAAATCACGTTTTTTACTCTTCTGGCAAATGTCATCATTACCATCAAGCCATGTCCATATTGAGGTAACAAATATCCACTTCATACTATCCTGGCATACATATACTTCTTGCGCTTTTGCCACGACTATACACCTTGTCATGCATGCTCTTAATGACCGAATTAATCAATTTTTTTAAAAGTGAAAGACTTTTCACTCTAGAAAATAGAAGTCTTATCATCTGAGGTATTTCTGCTATTCATGAGATGCGATATACGCATCAGGTCATGACATGTGTTCCTAAAATGAGCTACTACTCTACAATCCTAGGAAAGCACGGGCATTTTTCTCATCTAGATTTTGTTAATATATGACTTATTATTTACATTTGAGGCTAACACTGTGGACGTTCAAAGACATTGTAAGTTGTTTCGTAAATTCCTGTTTTTACTTTTTAACAATTTAAATGGTAAAAAGAGTTTTTTTACTGAACAACTAACAATATATATGACGTACAATACATATGTCATAGACATATCATCGCATTATTTTTTCTATTAGGGTAGAAAGAGAAACTGTGCTCCAAACTTTTCTATCACGACATACTTCTCTGTCCTCCATATTCTCAAACAACTAATTTTGTTTCTCTTACTCGCAGCATTTACTTCTTTCAAAATTTCATTTACGTGGTCTAACCATACTTTTCGCAATCGTTCTCTATTACGATTCCAATTTATGCCTACATTATAAATTTGTTTTGTCATTCTTTCATCACTTGTTCGTTCAACATGTCGATACCACCTCAGCATGTTATTTTCATCACCCTTCAGTTTTTAACTCACGTTCATCCTTAATAATTAAATTTCTAATAACTTCGGTCATTTTTATACACAAGACAAAAATCTAAATATTCTTTAGAATCTTCAAAACTTAAAGACGAACAGTGGCTAGAAAATTATAGATTTGGGTCCTTATTTTTACATATTAGTCTTTTATAAAAAAGCGTTGTACAAAACGGTTGCGAACACCTGCCCGACCGACTCATTTGTAGCGCCCAAGTCTCGGTTACCATTTCATTAACCGAATAGAGATTGTTTTAATATCGAGGCACCTTATTATTGGTCCGCACTCCGCCACCCTTCACCCTTCCCGCACCCGTTCCATTGTCTCTCGGTCCATAGACAGACTAGCTAACCAATAAGTCAACAATATATTATTTATCACAGTGTACAATATTGATATAGCAATTATTGGTTGACTGGACAGTATAATTCATATATTATAATTTCGAAAACCGATAGCTTGACACAGCCGACTTAAAGTTTTAAATTATAAAAGCCATGTAAGTTTTGTAAGCATTTGATGTATTTGATTAGCTGTAAAATAACAGGTTGGCTTTAATTATTACCTTTAAATTCGCTTAACTATTATTCAAACCTTTACCATTTAATAAAACCATACTCACATACTGAGCTATTAAAAGTATCACCGCTTGCACACGGAATGACCTTGTTGAACGAATTACACTAAATCTCTATCACGGTAAATAAATTGAGGATTGAGCTTCTTGAACACTTTGTAGGCATAACTGAGCTACTTCACAAGAAAGTATGATTAATTATTGTTCTGTTATTATTTATAATTTTTTTATTTATTTAATTAATAAATGTCGTAAAAATTTCATGTCCATGTTTACCATATGTTAACTTTTTTGTTTCCACCGCTTGAAATACTAAATAAAAAAAATACACACATACATATCATCACGCCGTGTCCTCTACGGGGTGGACAGAGAGAACAGTACTCCATTTTTTCTATTCATGCACACAACTTTCACCTCCTCATCCTTCATACATCTCGTCATGCACAATATTTTATTATTCATACTTCTCATTTTACCTTGTTTCAAAATCTGGTCCATTTGGTCCAGCCACGGTTTCCTCTGTCTACCTCTACCACGCTCAACTTAGACTTCTAACTTGTATCTCTCGACTTATCTAAACCAATTTAAAGCATTTTTCTTTATCCTACTTTAAACATCTATTTTATCCAAGCATTAATTTTTATTGTCTGCATTCCGCCTCCTTTCAAACATTGATAATCCACATTTTTTTCCTAGCGCACGCATCTCCACAGCATTCGTTTTACTTTAATCCTTCTTCTGCCATAAATAAATAATATACCAATGTTATTAAATGGCAAAAGGTCATTTCAAGAGATGCTTCACAGGGTAAGATATAGTTTGTACTGGAAAAAAGATGGTACATCATTGTGATAAGGATCCTCAGATTTGAGAGAAAAATCATGAAGAAAATTTTCACCAATTCTTAGTTAATCTCTATTTAAAATTTATATTTAACAACAAAACTATTAGTATTTTAATCAGAAAGTTTAACTCAATATTCTGAAACAAATTTCAGTTAAATAAAAATATATTATCAATTATATTATCAAACACAAGTATAATAAACTTTCTTCTCAAGAGATGAAGGATAATTATTTTTCAATACACAACATTAATACTCGTACGTTATTTATCACACAAACTGATCAATTCTATGTTAAAACACAAATTTACCATCGATTATATTTTACTTCTATAATTGTATGGTTCTAAGGGGTAATACAAATTCGCGAGTTTCCTTTAGAATATTTTATTTAACTTAAAAGATAAATTTTCAAGTTACATGAGTTAAACTTCGATTATTCCGAGTTAAACTAAATTTCTTAACAACTAGTTGTATTTTTTCCAATTAAATAAGTTTGTAAGTAAGCACCTATTTCAAGTGATGTGAAGGTAATTTACTTATTATTAAGAATTGGTTTTATTTACTAATTGATAGACAAATATTTAATGATATAAATTTCGACTTCAAAAATCTATAAAATAAGTACTGTTAAATAAATTGTCTGATGTTAACATTTTAATCAAAAAATGCATTCGGCAGTTTTTTGTCTAAATTAAGATACCATTTGGTTTATACTCATATTTTATTGAAAATCTATGAGAAATAGTGTATTGTATAAATTGTCAACATACTTAACCTAGTTTGTAATTTGTTTAGTCAAACACTGTCTATTCCACTTTATATGAAGTGGAATAAACAATGTTTGTCTAAACAAATTACAATGTCTTTAAACTTCCACAGTGTAAATGCCTTAACTATGAATAATATCTTAACCTAATTCTTAGAAAATATATTTAGTGTCGAAATGTTTTTATTTTTTTAACAAATTAACGTTATGAAATTGACATTGACGTATTTTATCTTTGATTTCAGGTAAGTGGAATTCATTACTTCTAACTTTAAAGTGAGCAAACAACAACATGGCGAGTATATTGTAAGTTTAGATATATTTATACCTTGTATTAAAAAAGGGATATTGTGTTTTATTTTTGTTGTAATGTTAATGGTTTGTTAGTATCAAACAGTTTTTTTTATAAATTAAACTGTTTAATTTATTAATTAAGTTCACTATTGGTTTCAAAGGCCTCTCTGTATTCTTCATCATTTGATGGGGAACTATATTTAGTTATAAAAAGACACGTTCTTTAAACTGCTAGGGTACTCAATCAATAAAACAGTGGTGAATGAAAAGAGATAAGTGTTTAATAAAATTAATTAAAGTGTATTCTTAACAGGTACGTTTTTCATTTTTCTTCGAATCTTGAATATCTAGAAAAATTTCAAATAATATAATTTGTTAGAAATTATAGTGAGCTACTTCTGACGCTCGAAAATGAAAAGTAATGTTAATTTTTATTATATGTATTTTTCAAAAAATTCACTAGAAACCTGGAAATCATAGCGTGTCACGATTTGCAACTAAAGATTATTCTGTTGTACAGACTCTTTACTACCTGGTTTTTGATAAGGTTTATTGCATAATTATAATAAATCGAAACTATCACATGAATAGCGTGAGAGTGTTACATAAATTATTGGAGTAAATCCTATTCGTATGTAAAAAGATAAATTTCCCGGATAACTTCTCTCGCTGTCTTATATCCGTGGTGTGATACAACTGCTGAACAAATTGTTACTAAGCTTATACACACACACGACTCGATACCGTTCATTTTATTAATTTATAATAAAAAAACACATCAATATGCCTCGATTTCTTGCATTATTCAGAGTTCGACAACATTTTTTGAGATAGCTATTTTTTCATGTGAGTTTAAAATTAATCGGTCCAATTTTATAGAATTCGGTATTAGTGACACTCTGGAAAACAAACACTTAATACTTATTTCAATTTTAATATTTTTATAGATCTTTGTCATGGAATATGGAAACATGTATATGGAAAACTTAAAAATAGCATGCTAGTCAATTCAAAACCAATGTTCGTATTATTTAATATTTTCTATACTACGGTTAAATTTTATGATAGACATGTACTTTATTTATATACATACGAGTATAGTTTTTAGGTATTTATTTGGTCTTTGTTATATTAATAGATATTCTTTTTTTTAACCTGGTGAGCTTATTGCCATGTTGCAATCTCTTATACCTCCGAAAACTAGGCAAAAACAATTGTATTATTGTATTACAATTTAGTTGTATTTAGTACAACCTGGCGGGCTTATTGCCATGTGACAATATCTTCCAATAAACCAAAAATATGTTAAAGAGTTCTTAAATGAAAACCAGACGGGAATCCTTTTCTAAAAAATCTGGGTTTCAACGGAAGTCGAACTCGCAACCTCCGGATTGTAAGACAATCATCTTACCAAAAGGCTACTGAGGTTGTCAAACAATACTCTTGATATGAATAGTTGAAATACGTAGTTTCAAATAGTTGAAGTATGCTTTATAAATGTCAGCATTGCGTAGAATGCGCTATAAATGAACTGACTGCAAAGAATATGTGAAAAAAAAACAATAAATAATCCCTTGCGGAGAGTCTGCTTTTTAAACGGCGCTATATAAATTGTCATTTTATTATGAACCTGTCAGAATAAAAATTGAGGTAAAGTAGTATAGAAGGTTCGAAAAATTTCGGAGGACGTAAAAAACGTAACACAATCATATCAATCAAATTCTAAGAGTGAAACACCATTATAATTTCGTATTTTCATTGCCCTTAAGAAAGTCTTATAACTTGTATTGTTGATTGAATTCCGTATTCTATTTTAGGATGATTTGAAAGATATGTTATACTATATGTATCTTAAGATAAGATGTTGATACGTTGCCTTTTGTTTTGTCATTGTTACTGGGATTATATGAAGGACGCTTAAGTGTCGTTTATTTTGTCAAGAAATAAAGAAGAGAGTATGCATAACGAGGTGCATGGACATGGTAGAAGTAAAAGATGTGTGATATGATTGAATAAAGAGGAGATCTGTACTCTCTGTTTTCTTCAATAGGGACAAAGCATAATAGCTATAGTGATGACGATGATTATGAAGTTTGCTTTATTTCGAAGCTCTTGTAATAAAAAATAGTTCAATATTTATACTACTTTTACAGAAACTTGGGACCAAAGATAATTTATATAAAACAAGTAGACGAAGAACATGTTATAATTAAAAACTATCTAGAAAATACTATATTCCCGTTTGTTAAATAGTTAATGATACACATTCTTTATGTTCCATTCCAGTCGCAGTGGTTATCATTCTCAATTTCTCTTGAAATAAAAACAAGTTTTTTTATTCCTCCATCTTAGTCTTCATAACTATTTAATTGATAACTATGAATGAAATAATAAAGTCGACAATTAATTATTGAAAGTTTCGTGAATAGAGTCGTTTAATTTTAATAAGAAATGGTTTTTAATTTTATCAACAATGGGTATAGAGAATGGAGTAAAGAATTTTATCAATTAAAAATCCTATAACGAATACATTGAGAATTCATCGTAATGTTAGTTACGTTTCAATTAAAAAAATATGATTAAATGACTTTTTTAGACGTACACAATACTATATTAACCTAATTTTTCCGTGTCTCCTTTTCTTATCCTTGCACTTTGCTCTAGTCTTATCATTATTGTTTCGAGATAAATTATTTTCCCCTTGAATTTAATTTAATTTTTGTAAAATCTGTCATCTATTCATCTTATTTTCGTGTCAAAAGCACTGTACTCGTACTACTTCTGCCCAGAATTCTACCACCTGGATACCACTGAGCGAGTACTGGGCATTGCACGAATCAAGTTCACTTCGGTATAAGACTCCAAGCTCTTCGGGCACTGCAGCACTGAAGTGCCACAGCAAATACAGTGGTCCATCATGTAACGTTCCCCATTTTGACATGATGTCCTTTGTTCTTTCAATTCCTATATAGAACCTATTAAGAGATTTCAAAGCCATTCAGAAAAAAGAAGGTTTTGCGCCCCAAGATGAGTTCATGCTTCTGTTTCAAGCTTTTAAGGTTTTTTCAAGCTCTAACCTCCCGTTTCATATTGCCATAATGGGTTTTGAATGAAAACGTCCGATCAAGAGTGACACCAAGATATTTGGGTGTAGGACAGTGCTTCAATATAGTTTCATACCAAATATATAATATTGAGCTCACGGTGTGCATCTTGTTTGTCATGCATTAAAACTACGAGTACTTAACGTCGTCAAGATAAACTGGAGGGCTGGAAAAAATCGCTGTCTAGCAATAACGCTACCAGATGTACCGTGTGTAAACATGCACAGAAAAAAATCAATAAATAAATAAAATATCTACTTAGCTTCATGTGCAGTACCTTCAACACTTAGGGCACTTCGCCCATAGCGAAGAAAACAGTTTAGAAACGCTTGAGGTTTATGGAGGCGTAGAAGAACGGAAAACTGGAGGGTGATATCGGATGCATTAAACAAACCAACGGGACGTCACAAAGCTACCCTTTACCACTGCTCTTTAACCTGTTCACCGCGTTAAAAATCAAATTCCACGAATCCTGTGCGCGGCACAATTTCAGCGTTTTTTAATTTCTAAGTTTAAACACATATTTTGTTTAGAACCACTGATATTTGATTACAACACCAAGTAAACATGACACTTAAGTAATTTTCTGATAATAAATAATAGTCATTACTCTTAAGGAGACTCATTAAATAAAGGAGATAAACTAAACATTACGTAAAATAAACAAAGGAATGCTACGATCAAATCAATGCTTCATGACACTCACCCAATCAAATGCATATAGCACTAGTCATGTTTATTTACGTAAGAGAGACTTAGTAATGTTTATTTACGTAAGAGAGACTCATCGCAGGACTCGATCCGCGCGACAGGTCGTTAATGCTGGAAATATTGAGAAACCAAAAAAATCGGCGCTCTGTTTATTCAACAATATCTCATAAACTAATATATTATTTGGCAAGGTTTTCAGAGATGTCGCTAGAATAAAGGTTATTTTAAATTTTAGTTCAATTTTTATTCCGGTTTTGTGTCATTTTTTTAAAGTATTTGTGATTTGAAACTTGGATTGTCGTCAGATCACAGGCGTTCGTGCTTCCCGCGGGGAACACGTTAAAGTGTTGAGTTTAAATATGGATAGATATGAATTGTCAAGGGTTATCATGAGTAATGAGCAAAACGACTTGGAAGAAGAGTTTTAGTGTAAAGCACTAGAGGATTTAGGATTATTAGGGTGAAGCTTTTAAATCTGAGTTCCGGGTTGAATGTTGTTCTTAACTCAAAAAAAAAAACAACATCGGTCGTCATTTAAACGATTTATGCCAAATAACAAAAAGTACTCAATAGCTAGTTTCCTTAAATTTTTGTTTTAAACCCTAACGATAAAGAAAATCGTGAGTACTCGTATGCGTGTTTCTTTTCACACACCGGTCAGTATTTTCGTAATTTTATACATCAGCTAAGCTTTATACATTATGAGATAAGAAGTTACTCTGCTTGTTTAATGGCGCCGCTAAGGTAACACTACGCCCGGCGGCTATCTTCGTAACTCATGTGTTGATTCTGTGAAATGATAGTTTAATTGTACACACTAAACAGCGCGCATGTAATAGGAGCATTAAAATCCCTGTTTATATATCAATCCTACCCACTGAACCTAAGGCTACGTTTTGACATCTCCTTCGTAAAGAAACATGGAACTGTATAAATTCATATATTTATTCTGATGTAAAAATAAATTATTTCTGTGTGCTTGCTGACGTCATACTGAAGCTTTAATATTCGCAATTCTCATTAAAATTAAATTTTAATTCACTTTTCTTAAGTTTGAAATCGACTTAAACTACAGTTTATGAGTCAACCTTTTCTTTTTTGTTTTCTGTTGCTCACCCAGCTTATAAAATACAATCCTAGTGTTGAGAAATGACTGAAGCAGATTATATCCTATTGTATTTTGAATATTTAACTGTCTTATAAAGATAGAGACCTTCAAGATGTGGTGTGTTAGAGGGACCACATGGCGCACCAACATCTCTATCATCCGAGAATCGGAGATTACTGAAAGACTTTCGACAACATGCAGAAAAAGAATCGTAAAAAACTTTGGGCATGTTGCTAGAAAAAATATGAAAGTCCAGAGAAGCTGGTGATCATGGAGACAGTTGAGGGAAGGCGAGCAAGAGGCTGGTGTCCTCTGAGATGGACATATCAAATAAAGAAGTAAACAGTATCATCTTTAAACGCTACATTTAACATGGTCCAGGACCAGGAGCGATGGAAACAGGACGTGGTACAAGTTTGAAATATAGCAGGGGACCACGACGTTTACCATGATGCATTGAGCACACGATGAAGTACGAGTAGAAGAAGAATGAATACTTTTTTTAAGACATTTATTTTATTTGCGTGACAAGTACGTGTATACAGAACAAAGCATTGCAATTTCAAAAGGACACTCTCAAATTATGAGAATCCGGGTGCCTGTCATTTGTCGTGACCCCAGTAAACTAGGTTTTGCCTATATCTAACTGAGGGTGGCGGCAGCCGTCGATTACTCTTTTAATTATTTCCTTCCATCTGGATTTGTCCTGGGTCGATCGGAGAGCATCTGATATTGAAGATTCCGTTGCAATCTTGATTAGGTCACTCCATCTAGTTGGGGTCTTCCTCGAAATCTCGTTCCTTCGACGCTTCCAACGAACACAAGATTCTCTAGGCTACACGGCTTTCTTTTAATGATGTGGCCGAAATATTGCAGGACACGTCGTATACACAATTACGAGAGGCGATCCTTTATTTTGAGCTCGGCAAGAAAGAACACATTTGTTCTCATGGCTGCCCATGGTATCCGGAGCATTCTGCGCCTACACCACATTTCAAAGGATCAATCCGTCGTCTTATACGAGTATGAACATGAAAAAATACATCGATACTTTTTAACCGATTGTTGATTATTATTTATATCGTTCGTTAAAAATATTTTGATTTATTTACACATATAAAACCAGCGTTGTCTTGTCTAAATAAAAAGTCATTGATCCTCTTCTGTTTTTCAAAATTATAAAATAATAAAAGCATTTATTTCTGATTGCAAACAATTTATTCATTTTTCGTACAATATTATTTCAGAATTGCGGCACTGAAAAAAACACCATTAGTATAAAAATAAATTAGTATAAAAATAAATTGGGATTATGAAAAGAAATTATATTCCTGCGGTGTGGTTTAAAAAAGAAATTTAACTTTCAAATTAAATGTTATTTTTTAATTTGATATCCAGCTGAGAAGGTGAGTTGTAATATAATAAAAATAACCTTTATTCCGGTGAATAAGCCTCATATTAAATTAACAAATTGATATTTGGCACGCAGATTACGAATACAATATTTGGTATATTAATACTTTCACGATGCAGGTTAATAATAAAGTAAGTGAAATAAACGTATCATAATTGTAGAATTCAAAAAGATAAAATAACTTAGAATTCAAAAAGATAAAGATTAGTCAGGAAAATAATGCAATGTTTGTTGCATTATATAATTAGAAATTGTACACACTTCCATATCATCACGCAATTTCCCTTGCAGGATAAGCAGAGAGAGAATAGATTTCCAAACTTTTTTATCCAAGCACACAACTTTCGCCTCCTCCACATTTATATATTATATATCATCATGCTTAATCTTCTATTATTCATATTTCGCAGTTTGCCTTCTTTCAAAATCTGGTCCATTTGGTTCAGCCACGGTTTCCTCGGTCTGCTTCTTCCACGCACACCTTGTACTTCTGACTTGTATACTCGCTTAGTGATTGTTGCATAATGTATTCTCTCCACATGTCCAAACCATCTTAAAGCTTATTTCTTCATCTTATTCATGCTTTCATTTCTGATTTCTTCATTCCACCTTTTTTCAAATACTGACACTCCACATCTTCATAGCATAATCATCTTACTCTTATTCTTCTTCTGCCAACTCCGAGTTTCACTTCCATACATCAAGGGGGGGGGGGGGGCAATACACTATTATTATTATTATTATTATAACACATGACAAGAAATATACACAATTTGCGAAAAAACAACAGGTAATTTGATTTGGACATACAATTTTAATGGATCTGGATTTGTTGCCTTTCATTTGTCGTATCCCCAGTAAACTAGGCTTTTGCCTGTATCTCACTGAGGATATTTAGCATGAAAAAATAAATCGATACTTCTTTCCGATTTTTGATTTCACAAAAACAAAACCCCGTTGCACGCTCTCATCAATCTGACAGCGACACTCAACTACAACTGGAAACATCTTGCGAAATTCAACTCCTCACACATCATCACTCCAGAAAGACCAAAAATATTCATCGCACAATATACCGCACACAATCATGAGAATAAAAATTAAAATTAAAACAAAAAATACACAGAAACACAAATTATGTATTGTCGTTTTTGCTACTGTTGATATGTTACATACAACTTAGTAGACATAAAACAAGGTTAGTAATAAAAGTATGTAACAGTTGTTTTTTTTTTACATAAAAAATTATCTATTATATTCATGAACCTATCAAGTTTCAGATAAATTTATTTTTATAATATATATTACTAAATGATAAAACATATTTAAATTTAATGTTTTATTTACTTAACATTTTTTTGCATCACATATATACTATCACGCCGTCGCCCTGTCGGAGGAAGACAGAGAGGAAAGAGCGCCAGACTTTCTATCGCGCAACACATATTTCGCTTCTTCCACATTCATATACCTCCTCGTACAACTACTACGACTTTTTACATCCCTTTTAAAATATCATTAACTTGATTCAAACATACTCTCCTTGGTCTTGATTTTTACAATAATTTTAGTTATTAATTATTCTGTAATATCTACATTTATGTCTAATTTAATTTTTTTCATGTAATATGTGAAAACATTCAATTAATTTTTATTTTAAAATGTTAAAATTTTTGAATATTATTTTCATTATAATAAACTTATTTGTCTGTTTAGTGAACGCCCTTAGTGTGTGAACGGTAAAAAAATAAGAACAATTGAAGAACTTTGTGGAATAACATCGATAGCTACAAATCTTTACACAAACATTTTTTTTGTTATTCCCATTGTTTTTTTTTTAAAACAATGGGAATAACAAAAATAATTTAGATGTAGTACGACCATCAAGCCAAGTTCATTTTCGGTAAGGCAAGGAGGACAGATCTCCCTACCTTTCTATCCACGCACACGGCCTTTGCCTCTTCGACATCAATACACCTCATCTTACATTGTCTTCTGTTTTTCATACATTACCCATACCTAAAATTGCTAGTTTGTCTTTAGTCTTACAATTTTTGTTTACAATCAATTTAAAAGACAAATAGAAAGGTCTCGAACTAATAGATTTTTCGTTTTGATTGTTCGTGTTTTTGAAAAAAATCCATTTCAATTTCACTTTACTGGTCTTCAGGATATTGACTGAAAGCATTCATGAAATACAAATTACTGAAAAATATATATATAATAAATGAGTAGAACTTAGTAACTTTTTTTACTATTCTTTAATTGAAATTTAAATGGAGTTGGACTTAACATAAACCCAGAACAACAGCAATCATTTGATGTACATATCCATCCAGTGTTATCCAATCTGAACTAAAAGGCCTTGAGAGTGAACTAAGCTATGGTGTGTGAATGATGTACCTAAAATTATGACCTAAAGTTTGACATTAACACTGAATACTATTTTTTACTGAAGAAATTAGTATTTAAAATTATATTTCATACAAATTTGTTGTATATCGTACAAATCTTTTAATACATTAATCACGTGACTTCATTAACTAACTTGAAGATTGGACCGTTTAAGGGTCGACTTTGAATACAAATGACGAAATTTGAAGGTTATTACTTGGTATTTAATATTTGGGGAGGACTGTCAATTTAGGCCTGAGACTCACTGATGATAATGATAACTCGGGACCACCATTAGTATTTGTGGGTCAATATATGTGTGGGTAAGAAAGAAGACATAACTGATGTGGGTAAGAAATAAGACATAACTGATGATAATGATAACTCGGGACCACCATTAGTATTTGTGGGTCAATATATGTGTGGGTAAGAAAGAAGACATAACTGATGTAGGTAAGAAAGAAGACATAACTGATGATAATGATAACTCGGGACCACCATTAGTATTTGTGGGTCAATATATGTTTTAACTATCTCTCAGATTTATAGTATTTCCGCATTCTTTGCCAAATATGATAAAATTTGATTGTTTTTGATCCAAAAACATCTCGCTTCAAGTTGTAAATATGTTTTTATGATTTTATACGTGAACACCTGATTTTGACTGTTCAGTGTATGGCAAACAGGTAGGCCGCCATATGTAGATATGCCCAAACCAGTTCAAAACGCGAATGGGAGTAATTATACAACAGTCTTAATTGTGTTTATGATTCCATTAACGGGATACTCAAAGAGCAATCGCAGATAACATCTGACGTTTTGATTGGTCCGTGATCCAATTTGAAAGCACGACTTTGAAACAAAATGGTTGCTCTCAAATTAAATACTAGTTTGTGTAATAAACAACGTTTAAAAGCTCCATCAGATGGGGGCTGGCTCTATGTTCAGAGTTCTTCAACCTTTTCATTCGAGGAACGATCAAGCTATGACAGTGAAAGCATAAATATCTGCAAATAAAGTATTAACAATACGGAGAAAGCCCCGCAAACACGATTGCAATAAAAACAAAATAATTTTAAAGCTTTCGATACTACGTTTTGTTTAATAATATCAACATCACTCTGTTTGATTGGAGTAAGTTGATCATGACGATAATGTGCTCCGTGGCTTTGTTGGTAAGAGGTCTGTCTTCCAACACGGGGTTCGCAGACTCAATACCCATTGAAACCCAGATTAAAAAAAAAGGATTTCAATCTGCTTTTTACTTAAGGCGTCTTTAACATCTTTCTGGTTGGCTGGAAAAGATTACCACATGGCAATATACCCGCCAAATTTTTCCGTATACAACTAAAATGTAATACATTAGAATACACTGAGCAACTCGCCATTGGATGACACAACATTTTTAAACACATTTACTTTAAAACAATCGCTCTTTCATGTTGGAATAATAATTATTAAAGAATTATCTGTATAGCGCCGTTTAAATAGCAGATAATCCTTAAAGGTGCTCTAATTCCCGAGTTTTATTAATTTAATACAAGGCATAATATTTTTTTTAGTTTAATATGAGGCTTAATAGTGGGTTGGAATCCCGATAATAAACCACTATTATTGACAGATTAAAAATATTACAAAAACAAAATTATAAGTTGAGTGTAAAAATCGGAAGATGGCGACTGCGGTCATTAAATTAGGTACTTCCCCGCATCTGCACATGTTTAGAAAATTATATTTGCTAACAAAAACACAGAAAATATATCAAATGAAGACGGACTAGAAGGAAACCTTTAGAGATCTTCCGATATACGAGTATAATATTATCACATTTGGATTGAGTATAGTGTAATGTACGAGTATGTATGTAGTCTTTATATATAATCATAAATTTTGATTAGATAAAAAAGCGTTGTCTTCTAGTGCTTCCCAAAGTTATATACGCCACCTAACACTTAGAGGCAGACCATTCCACGCCAAGACCGACAACGACAGAAACCCAGTTATAATACGAGCAACATTCAATGCATACGAGTACAGTCTTGGGTAGCCTCTGCTTCCACCAACAATTTGCTGCCTACTATGTGATACCATTTCGCCTTGCCTGTCTTTCAATTTATCTCGTGGTTTTGGTTCCGTAACAATTTTGATATTTTATCCGGAAATAATGCCATACAACTTACATGGTTTATTTTATAAAAAAAATACTTTATTCCAAGGGCCAAACATAAGTTAATGTAATTTTTGATGTAGAAATTAACAAATATCATAAATTTATTTTTGTTTGTGAATACATTTTAAAAAAATATTTAAACGTTTGGCTTTCAAGACAATACCATCTCAATTATAATTGTCAAAAGTTCTTCAGTGTAGTCATATATCATAGAGTTGAAGCGTGTGGCAACAGTCGTCGCAGAGTTAAGTAATTACTTAGTCAAGTAAATGATGGCCTTTGAAAAATATATTGAAAAAAATAAGCATTATCCTAGTCATAGGGTTGTCCTGTGTAAATATTATGATTTTAAAACACGATTCTGGTTTCATGCTCAATTCGCGAAAATAATATATTTTTGCTTTTTTTAACATAATTTCTAGCACTTCATTAATTTTTCTTGAATTTTACTTGCCATTTTTAATTCCACGCATATTTCTTTTTATTTTCTCGACACGTGAATTTTCATACCCTTTTGAATTTTTCACACTAGAGCGTGATAATTCCCATGTTAATAAATTACCATGATACACAAACGTAAAAAACAAATAGAAAGCTATAATATTTTAAACGGATGCCATTAATTGACAATAAACAATTATTACCATTGATATAACATTCTTGAATATAAGTGTGTACAATATTACACGCCGTTTTCTCCGTATCAATCTAAGAAACAATAAAATGGTGTTTTATGTACTTACAACCGTTCGCTACGGGGATTATAAACATACATTTTTGTTGTAAAAAAGGAGTATATTTATTTTTTAAAGATATAACAACATATGTAATACTGTAGCTTACTCGATTTGAATATATTTAGTTGGACACTGTCACCGTTTAGGTGGGGGTGGTGGCAACATTGACGGAAAAATGACTATTATTTTATCTCTCCACCTGCATAATTTATAGCATTTTCATCGACCTGCTAACATGACTGACTAACTGATGATGAGATGAACTTTGGTAATTGTAATTCGAATCGTTGGTACTATTTAGAAATACTCTATTTGCGTGTATTCATTGATTTATTTCCTAACTTTTTCATTGATATTACCTTTCGATAATCTAATAGTTAAAATAAACAAATTTGTTTCGTTGATGAATAATTTATTTAAATATCAGTATCTAAATGCAGTTTCTTAAATTATTTATCGTTAAGGCGTTTACACTGTGCATGTTTAAAAACATTGCAGTTCATTTAATCAAACAAGTGAAATAAACAGTGATTGATTAAACAAATTACGCAGTTTATGATGTTGATATTTAAGTCATTTAAAAAATGGTTATTATAAAGCTTTAAATGGTATTATATCAATAAATGCACATTTGGAGTGTAATAAATAAGTATATTGTATTGATGTTGATTATCTTAAAATTGTGAACTAATTTTGTTGATCCCTTTCATTAAATGACTAATTATATCATTACTACGTGAAAAAACGAGTTATCTTTGAATGTTATCTCACATTGTCGTAATCAATTAATTATTCGCGAAATTTGATGAAAGTTATTTGACATTGTCATTATTTTTCCATTATATTTATTAATTAAAAATCAGTGAAAAATGAAATATTTAACGGATGCTTTTTGATATTATTCCCTTTTTGTCTATAATATTGATAAAGAAATCAGTTGATATCACACAAACCTCAAGTTCGTGGTATCTCTGCATGTAACTTGACATTTCCCCGCCTTCCGTGGCTCCGCACTGGAAGCCATAGACCATAAACTACGCCTGGCTCCAGGGTCTTTGATTCCTGCCGCTTGTCTATTCTACGAGGAGGTCGTGGCCATAAACTAAGGCTTCGATCAGTTGTGCACAAAGTATATTAAATGTTTAGTTACAACTCACATTTTGCTATAAAGTTAAAGAATCAGTTTAATTTAATATTATTTCTGATAATTTTTGATCAGCGCTTTTATTAATTTTTTTACAATATCATATTTTTATAGATAAATTGTAGGAGTTGTAATAGAATATGTATATATGTAATAGAGACGAAATATGTTTTTCAAAATAGAAAAGTCTGGCACTATATCCTCTCTGTCTATCCCAACAGGGAAACTGCATGATGGCCCGTATCTATGTAATATTTATACATATCTTAAGTCGTATTAATATGCTTTATAGAATGTTTTTTTTTAAATGAATAAAAAAATATAATTTTATCAAAATTGTTGAAGTTGTCAAAAAAATATTTTTAACGAGAAATATTATACTAATACCAAATGTATTAAAAAATAATATCAATGTACGTAAACAGTTAGTTTTTGTCCATAAAGATAACAAATTAATATTCTTTAGCGCCAAATTATAGTCATATAAAGAAGAAAATGTTTGGAAATAATTTTACTTAAATAATATTTTTATTTATTTGTTTTCGTTAGTTTAGACGTTATCTTCTTTATATAAATCGAAATGTTTAACACTCTGGACCCATTCGTAAGGTACTCATCATATCCGAATTGTTCGACATATTGAAGAGCATGACCGGGAGATGATGTTGTCTTTGACCCCAATAATCGAGTTCTCGAGTTAATAATCACTTGAGTAGACAATTAAGCGACAGTTTGACACCGTACCTACTGGAAATTCTACAACACATAGACGATAATTATACTCGTACACGTCGAAGCCGTTTGTTTATTGTATTGTGTAACGGTTTATTTGTGTATCAAAAATATGTTAAAGACACATTAAGTGAAAGCCAGATTAGAATACTTTTTTCATTTAAAAAAGTCCTCGGTTCCAACTGAAATCGAATTCACAACCTTCGAGCTTGAAGACAGGTGTCTTGCCAATAGGTCACGAAGGTCTTGAATTTTTATCATACGATTTTTTAACGGTTATGGAATCCCTTTTTCTATTTTTATTTGACACTATCGGAAATAGAACCTCGATTCCTTGGACGATCAGCGTCGCCACGAAAGTCGTCACGCTTTTGGGTGAATCTTATATTGAAATAGCGATGTAACAGTAGTTTATTAGTTATTATTATGCCGTTCCAAAACATTTAAGCCGAAGCATCCTATAAACTTAAAATCGCACTCGATTATTGAACTAGCAAAATAGTAATTATTCTATACAAACAAAAATACCACGTAGGTTTGAACACCATCCAAGAATCGTTCCCTGACGAGGCAGTTGAAGGATGGTATCCCGATAGATAAATTACACGGTAAGGCAACTTCTCCGTGACTGCACGCCGCCTATGCCAGCAGACCAGAGAAACCGAGATCGGGCAGGACTCACGGTCTCTGTTGGCTTGAGGAATCTGATCTGGTATGCCGCAGTCAAGATATATTGAAGATTTGAACTACACGAGGGAAGTAACCTGTGTTACTTTGTTTCGTTGACTTGATTTGAGTAATATCATTTTAGGGAAACAATTCAAATGTAAGTAGTGTTTTTTAGTTTAACATTAAACTTCTTTTTTTAACTAGTTCCAATCTTTCGTAAAATATATACATATCACCACCATCACACCATATCCGTATCGGGGTAGATAGAGATCAGATTTTCCCTTCGTTCTATCCTGGCGTACATCTTTTATTTCTGCCATTTCCATACGAGGTGTATGCATACATACTCTTCCCTCTTTTAGAATTTGATTCATTTGGTCGTGCTATGTTTTTCTAGGTTTTCCTACACTTGTTATAGGATTATTATTTTATCATTCATCCTTTCTACGTGACCGAAACATCTCAATGGTCATTTCTTCATTTTAAGCACTGCAGCTTCTTTCAATCCGGATGTTTTTCTAATGTCACAGGTCACGACTGAATGAGGGCATTATTCGTGTCGTTAACAACCCTTTCTTGACCTCTAGATCCTGGAGGATGGACACACCGGTGCGTCTTGCTGTCTATGAGATGAGAAGCACTAGCCACTATAAGCTATTTTTACTCAGTAATGAATATTAGACGACCTCCGTGGCCTACTTGGTAAAACTTCTGTCTTCAGACCCGGGGTGGGGGAGTAGCGACTTTTTCCAAATAGTCGGATTCCAGTCAGATTTTTACGTAAGGGCTCTGAAATCTTTTTGATTGGTTAGAAGATATTGTTACATTGCAATAAGCCCGCCATTGTAATTTTAAGGTTGAATCAATAGCGAAAGAACCTCAAACACGATAAAAAAATAACATCAAGCTTTGATTTTATATGGCACTTTCTATGTCGGGACATGACTGTTTTATTTCCGTTTATAAATCCATTCATCGACGTGATAAAAGGAGGCGAAGGCATCGAGCCCAGGTTTCTTCGGGGCATTTCCTCTTTGTGCATTATTTGCATTTTGTTTTATTCGTCCTTTGGACATAAAATTTACGACCACACCTCGGCAGGCTGCTTGTTGGAATGGAGTGAACAGGACAATGTTGGTTGAGGATACATGACTTCATTTCGAATCAATATTTTATTTATTTGCTTATTATTTGAGGTGTGGATCATATTTGTGAGTTTTGAAAAAGCTTCTTTTTTGTACAGTACAATTTGACATTTTGAAAAACTTTTTGTTTAGTAAAAAATCTACCTCGTGGAAATTGTCATCCAAGAAAAAAACTAAATATCATAAATCGAATATACACAAAGTATTTTTTTACCGTTATAAACTCAATTTCAGTGAGTACAGTTGGTAATATGCCTGTCTTCTGACCCGGGAGTTGTGAGTTCAATTCCTGTTGGTGCGACATTTTTAAAAAGAGGTTCCAGTCAGGTTTTTTACGTTCTTTTGACATCTATCTGGTAAGTTAGAATAGTTTGCTAAACTCCACAGGTTGTATTATATACGACGAAAGTGAAATACAATGGATAATACAACTTTGAAGTATTTTAATTAATAACATGTTTCTATGAAGAAAAATACAATAGTTTCTACAAAGAAAAAGTTTAAATCAATGCTTAATAAAGTAACTCTGGGTTCAGTTAAAAAAATTAAATATCAGAATTGCTTTAATGAGTTAGTGTTTTAGTTGTATTGTATTACACTTTAGTTGTATGCAATACAACTTCATGGGCTTTTTGCCATGTGGCAATATCTTCCAACGGACCAGAAAGGTTTTAGAAAAGGTCTTAAACCGTACTGGAATCATTATTTTAAAATTTTAACTCCAACGGGAATAGAATCCGCATTCCCCGGGCTGGGAGACAGACGTCTAACCATCTATGGTTCCTATTATAAAGATTTATTCGATGATACAATTGTTATATTTTATGTAAAAATATATAAAAAATATTCAATAACTAATAAAGTATATTACAAATACTACTTTCATTTTTATTGGCAAACCTGATTTTATTTATTCTTAAAAAGGTTTTTTAAAACGAGTATAAAACAATAATAAAGTGATGCTTTCTTGCAATCACTCATTCAGCGCGGTTTCCACTCTGTATAGATTATGCATACAATGAATGGGCTAAAGCTTTATGTCCAACGGCGCTATAACATGCGTACAAGAACAGAATCATAAATCCGACCAGCACACTGACACCGTATGGGAATCGGCGCTATTACATCATTGTCCGATGGCTTCTTTATTGTGCCGTGTCCTGCGCATCCAACCTTCTTGGGCGGTGCTTTGTGTTAGTTTGATCTAATATTGGTGTGCATAACTGTGTGTGATTCAACCTTTATTGTCTACCAGTAGTCAAGTATTCAAATCGAATGTTCCATGTGACACAACATTTATTTTAGACCAGTTTCAAATCATTGAAATCGTATGTTCTCTTTGATAATTATTTTTATTCAACCAGTGAAAGATCATTCAAATTGAATGTTCTAAATGAACGAACATTTTTCTCAACCAGTGGAAGAACATTTAAATCGAACATTCTATTTGATTCATTATCTTTTCTCAGTAGATGAGCATTCAAATTGATGAAGTTTAGATCAATGACGGGAGTTCTATGTGATCCGAAAATGCCAGTAAAGTTAAAAGGAAAAGTATACCAAACGATTGTCAGACCCGCACTCCTCTATGGCTCCGAATGCTGGACGATGTATAACTCTTACTCCAGGCAACTAGAAATTGCTGAAATGAGCATGCTAAGTGTGGTGTGTCCCTAAGAGACAAAATAAAAAGCTCACGCATTCGTGGAAGCCTAGGTGTTACATACATCAACAGCAAGATGGAAGAGAGGCGATTGAGATGGTATGGGCACACCCGATCACATTGTGAACCAGGCAATCTCCATGGATCTTCCTCGAATAACAACCAGAGGAAGACCAAGAATTCATTCAAAAAGATAACCTGATGCTGAGGCACGGCCTGGGGGACGTAGTCCGGGACAGAAGAGCATACAACCTGAGGACGAGGAGAGCTGACCCCAACAGTCTTCGCAGACAGCGAGTTGGAGCCAGGGAGAAGAAAAAGTAGATGAGCATTCAAATTGAACATTCTATGAGATCCGTCTTTTTTTTTCAACAAAGGGATGAGCATTCAAATCGAATGCTCTTTATGATCCAACTTTTCTGCTTAACTAGTGGAGGGATATTTCAGTTGAATGTATTACCATATGTAATCTTACGTTTATCGTCTGCCAGTGGTCAAGTTTTTTAACTGATTGTTCTAAGTAACCCTATTTTAATTCACAACTGGTAGTAAAATTTTAAAATATATCCTAAGTTGTCCGACATTTAGCCGGATAGCGTCGAGCAACATGAATTTCTTGGGCTAACGATAATCAACTAATGGTAAAAAGAACTGCATGCAGGCAACCTTACAGTTGGATTTTTACCCACCGTCGATATGTATGCCTTATAATACCGCGTATATGCTTAGGACATTTCACATTTGACGCACAAGCAGCTCGCAGTATCGAGCCTCATTGAAAATCATTGATAAAGTATTCAAATAAAATTGTTTATGTAATTCTAAATTTATTTTCAACTGTTTCTAAAACATTCAAATACAATATTCTTTGAAGCAAGGGAAGGTCTTTTTTACCATGGGAAGTTTTCTGCGATTTTTTTTTACCAAATATGATATTAGTAAATGAATATACTTACCAAATTTGCTTTTTTACTAAAATATCCACCAAACCTTCGTTTCACAAAATAAACCTATCCAAACGAATTATTTTGGTCACGTACATGATAAGAATAGGCCACTGTCTGATAGGAAGCTACACTTGTAAAATTTATAACAAAAGAAAGCCTTACATATACGAGTATGTGCGAAATGGACGAGAAACCTTTGACATATATTTTTTAGTGTCCTCTACGCGTCGTGTATTATATTTACTGACTTTCAAATATTCTCCATTCGTTCAACTTGTCCCAACTACTCACATTTAATTCTCCACTAATTTACAGTAACATTTGTTGTACGAAGTTCCTTAAATATTGAATACTACAGTAGTTTCCCACATATTTGTACACTTCCTCCTCTCTTTTTATTCCCTCCATATTGGACACATCATCCTCTTTAGAGAATGGAATGCCTATTCTTAATTATCATTTATATTTATAATTATTGTCATTTATATTTATTCTGATTTGTCATTTAAACTTAAATAAGTTTAAACCATGAAAATTATTATATTCTAAATTACCTCAATATGCTACATTTGTATGCCTTCAATAAAAGTCAAATCGGTGAAACACGTATATTTAATTTAATATTTTCCAGTAAAAACATCACTTAACTTGGATAACTGGCTTTTTTAATTGATAAATTAGTTTTCTGCCTCAAAATAATTTCTGCCAACCAATCATCCCAACGAGCTCTGTCAAGTACGTGCCCGTGAATGCACCCCTTTCTTCTCAGCAACGAGTGTTCGTCCATCTCTTGCAATGAGTGTTCTCAACACGGTGAGCGCGGTAGATGCACGCGGCGATGGGCACCTGTAAGATTGGCACTATAATTTTCGCGGCAATAAATCGGAAACTGCAGGTGTTGCTCCGCCGAGCGGTTGTTTCTCATCCTCACGAGAAACAAGAGATGATGCTGCTTTCAGGGGTGCAGCATAATCCAAATTAAAAATAATTATTTTTATAAATAAATATTGCAGAAATAAACTTTCTGATTTAACCTCAATGTTTGTAATATAAATGCGAAAATCACGAATAATTGTACTAATAATACGAATGTCTAGTTTCTATGAGATTAAATACGATCCCGCTAGTAAATTGTGCATTGGGAATTCGTGCTCAGGCCAAGCAAGACCTGAGCATGATGCGAATAATAGAGCGATCTCTGTTATCTCCTTCTGATAATACTTCTGGTAGCAAAATTAACAATTGATGATCCACACACGAAAATGAATGAATGAGTGAATTTTACGATGCTAAGTTTCCTTTTAAGTCGTATATATACAAAATTTATCTTATTTTTAGTGTAATACATTCATGGTATTGGACATAAGCCACCGATTCGTCAATCTAGTGTTAGGTATAAACTGCCTCTTTACAATTCCACATTCTGTGTCGCGTCAAACGTATCCACATTATTTCGATAGTGTTTCTATCTCATGTATTTTGTTGACCAAACTATAAATAAACACAATTGACAAACGATTAATTGAGAACATTTAAAGAGACAAATTGATGGATGAATTCGTACAAGATAGGCTCAAAATGACACCCATTAACTAAGTTGAGGAATAGCGGAATGCGAAAGTTTGGACATTATCAAACAAAATCCGCAAAAAGTGCCTTTTACGCCCTACTTGAGTTGAAGTTGAAGAGTAGAACTAGAAAGCATCCTAAGAAAAGATGGTTTGATGAAATCCAGAAAATCTTCGGAATCGATGATAATTTGATTCCCAACTATGATAAACGGGGACTTGAAAAGCCGATCGCACATTATCGGAAAAAGCTAACATCTTAAATGGACAAACAAATTTTATGAACTCTTTCATAAACGCTTATATTGTTAAATTAGGATTATTGTTTAAAATAAGAAGTTTGTTGATTCTTTGATCTTGAGTCGGTAACCCTTAAAGTCTTCAACAGAAGTATTATACAACAAGGGAATACACAGACGTACTGAGGTATCCCAGTGTTTATGTTAATCAGATTAGAGAAGGAAGTAAACTTAATTGATTCCGTGCTCTCAGACAATACCCCTGCATTGTGAACATTTATTAAACCATAAAAACCATTATTAAATACGTGACAAAACACCAACAAGTACATATTTGAATTATTTTTTATTGTACATTGTTTTTATTATGATAATCTTTTTGGACACTACTATTCTGTATAAATATCGGTCTTCTCCAGGTCTAACTGTGGTCCTGAGTATTTCGTCTCTAGTTTTCATATTAATAATGTAGATATTTCATTATTGGTCTATGTGATATTATCGTACACCATTATTGGTCTATATTTGTTATACAGCATTCTTGGTATAAATTATTATACAACATTTTTGGTACATTTTATCAAATATAATTCTTTATATTATCATAAATCATTCTTGAGCTGTATTACTATGTATCATTCTTGGTTTATATTATTAATATACGAGTATTACTATAAAGCATTCTATATAATCATACAGCATTCTTGGTATAAATTATTATACAGTATTCTTGGTATATACTAACAAATATAATTCTTTGTATATATTATTGTATATTATTACAATCTTGGTTTATGAACTATCAATTGAATAATCAATTTTCTTGTTGATTGATTCGAGGGTTTATCTATAATTGAAATCGGAAAATTATTATCGCATTAGAGAAATTATGGACCAAAAGAGTACATTTTAAAATTATCACGTACTTAAAAAAAGGGTTAGAATTCCTAGGAATTCTTGATAATTCTATATATAAAACAATATGTCCTGTTTAGTAAGTGTCAAGGATAACCAGTGAACCGGGTGTCAATTCGGAACTGGCGATAATGTGTCCCTTGGCTCGGCCAGGGCAGCAGATTAGTCCGGAGATCTGAGTAGTCAGTATGCAGCAGTGAGCAACCAGCACATGGATGTGACAGGACAGATACCAGAGCGGACCAGCGTTGGAATAGTGAGAGGCCAGCAGGAAGTCCGTATCGCGCAATGCGCACTATCTGTCCGCTCCGGAAGCTTTGGGGCACCGTGGGGGCCAAACAGCTGATGGGATCAACAACAACTAAGGTTTCGTATACTGTGTGGACCTTATCTTCTTATTTTCCCCTTTCTCTTAAATTACTGATTGTTAAAGATCCTTTCTTTACACACATTTGAAATGCAGTATCTAAAATTAACGTTTAAGGTTTAGAATACATTATTCTAGTGATTTTATCGATAACTTTTATTACACTTTGATGTGGGACAGAATGCACCCATTGGGCCTGTTTTATTTGTTTATTATAAAATTGATTTCAATTAACTAGACAATAAGGGTGAGGTCTTATTCCGTGTCCAAAATAGTTATATTTTTTTGATTGCTCACTGTACCAACAAATAGCTTTCAGTAGAACCTACACTGTGAGAAAATAAATACTTTTAACTATTTATATTATTCACAGTGACTCTCTTATTGATGCTTTTCTAGTCTGCTTTTCTTACATATGTTATGTGGTTACAACGCAGGGGAGATCATTTGGTTATGTATAGTGATATGCTTCTATAATTCTTAGAATGTGTTGGAAAAGATTTACAAAAATTAAAAGAAATACTTGAAAATATATATCTCGAGGAAAGATGAGAAGTATGATAAATCAAAAAGCTTGTATGACGAGATGTGGTCAATGCATAAGCATTGGGAATAGATAGAAATGTGTGCATATATGTCCTATCTCCCTACCCTAAAAAGGATGACATGATGGTATGTATTTTATTAATCTTTCGTGGTATACAGTACAATCTGGGCTGATTTCCATGTGGCAATCTCTGTCAACCAACCAAAAATATGTAACTGAACCATTAAGTTAAAACCTGTCTGAAAACCAGTTTGGGTACCAACGGGAATTAAACCCTTGGGTCGGGAGAAAGTTATACCAACTGAGCCACGGAGGTCGTCACATTTATATATAAAACATACTAGACTGTTATGCACTATGCAAGGTTTATGGGTTTCTCTTATTTGTCAGATCTAACTTGATATTATACATAGATAAACCCAAAATTTTCAGTGTCAGTAAAATATAAAAAGAGACCCATATTTGTTGCATATCAAAAATATTTTATCGTTTGCGGCACAAATAAGCATGACAACGATTATCATTACACATTCATTCAGCAGGGCTTCAAATTACTCCATCGCAGTGGCATTTGGGCAGCATTGCTCACCATTTCCTGTGAGCAGATGTCCGGTTCCTAAATGAATACGATATCATTCGGTGGGATGCTGTAATCATCTCTACATTCTATCAACTTGTTACATCATTCATAGTTTGTTGCTTTTGTCCTGACACTGTAATGCAAATACACTTTCCTTATATTTTGTAAGATAACTTTTCGAAGGTCAGACTAATGATTCCGATAGTCAATTCTTATTAAGTTATTGCTGCCTTTACTTTCTTCGACATGTTACTTATTTTCTTTATACATCCCAGTTGGATTTCAGCTTCCTTTTATTCTTTCTATGTCTTAGTTATTTATGGCTTCGCATAATTTTGTTTACTGGATAGCATTTTTTTAATGATTGTTGTTTATTGTATTATATTTTTGTTTTGAACAGTACTATTATTGCTATGTAGCAATATTTTCATGGATGACTTTCTTAATTTTCATTAAAACTTTTTCCACATGTTTGTACTCGATTAACACGTTCACTGCGTCGAACACGGCTCCCGTGTCCATACAAAATAGTCTTGAATGTTGAGTGCACTCATAAACGTCTCCCGATAAGGATTCGTCGCCGGTTTCATGTGTTTTGAAGACACGAAGGAATACACTTGTATATGATGTTTTAATAGAAAGTAGAATTTGATGTTTAACAAAGTTATGGGTTTTCAAAAATTCGCGAATTTTCAGCATCTCTGTATGACATTTTATACGCAGTGAATGTGTTAATAATAATTAATAAATTAACTAATTGTCGCTTCTTCGTTTTACGATACCACTTCAGGAATATATTTTAAAATTTCTAAATATCTTTACAACTAGAATGCCAATAATGAATAACAAGTTTACTACTAGCCCGATTCTTGGAACTCGTGATAATGTCCTTGATTTTAGGCATATATCTAGATGAAAAAAAGTTTTATAATAAGTTAGAATGATTAGTCCAACGGGGCTAATTAATAAAGGGTATTTTTTTAAACCGCTGTATTTGGTTGTCTAACCAACTAGTCTAAGGAGGTTATCGCTATATCTCTCAATATCACATGTACTCATCACCAATGCTGATATACTGAGGAATACCATATGATTTAATAATAAATTCATAAATATATTTACATACAATATAAATGCAGTATAACCCGAGTACTCCATTTCGCCGTGTAAAATAATCATATCAGATGACAAGCTATTAATATCTGGCATTAGCTGGAACAAATGTTAGACACGTATTACAATATTATAAAATATAAATGCGACGGTATGTTCGTTTTACATGCTCTGTGCAGTAGTTACATAGATGTTCAGTCTGTACCATGGTTCTAGTAACAACTTCGTGGTGTCACCATCCTACACAATGTTCCCCGCTGTTTATAAGGAATATTATATACAGGGGCTTATAATGTATGTATGGATGAGTACAAAATTATTTATACAGCTTTTTGACGTTTTCGGATTCGATTCCTGGTGGTAATTAAAAAAGGGGCTCAATCTGGTTTAGAGTTCGGCTGGTAACAATGCTCGTACGTGCACGTGCACTGAGTTTTTTCCACATCCTCTTGAAGTAGATTTCTCAAACTCATACGATGGCGAACTGTGAGTTCCGTGCCTACGCCAGGAGTTCTAAACTCAAAAATTCGATTATTAGAGCCAAAAACAGTATCTGTCACGCTCTTGAATAATTTGGATGTGTAAAGGGGTACCATATTAATGAATGAATGAATTGATTAAACATTTTATACACACCAAAAAGTAATGTTTTCTCATGGGTTTGATCTTTTTGTATAATTCTACAGGTATAACTCGTATTTTCTTAAAATGGGGATTTAAAAATGTATGCGAAATTTTTTTTTTTCTTGAGATGACATCTGCTGTTGATTGTTGGCCAACATTGACAATCTATTTTATTTATTGCAGCCCTAAACTACTGATGTGGTCAATAATCCACCAAACTATTTATTTGGATAAAAGACTTCCTAATATTTCCAAAATGTACTAAATGCACGACGACCTCCGTGATGTAGTTGGTATGAACCGCTACCACCCAGTTTTCCAACTAGAGATTGCTGGCTCTATTCCAGTTGAAACCAGATTTTTTTTTTAAATGAGGTGATTCTCTGATTTCCACTTCAGGCTGTTGAGACATATTTCTGGTTGGTTGGACGAGATTATTACTTGGTCATAAATCTAACGTGTACTTCTATAAACGTGGCAATAAACTTGGAATATGTATGCAATGAAAGAATAGTATGATAAAATGTAATTTGTTTTATGAAACACTGTTTATTCCACTTTTTGTAACGGTATAACCCTACCGGTTTCAAGGCTCATCGTCAGGGGAGCGCAAACAAAACAAACCTCCACAATGTTAATGCCTTAACTATAAACAAAATATTAAATGCCAGTACGGCAAAAAAGGCAAAAATATACAAAAAGTTCAAAAGAGTCTTGTTTACGCTCTCCTGATGAAGAGGGGAAAACCTTGAAACCGGTAGGTTAATAGCATTATAAAAAGAGGAATAAACAGTGTTTGATAAAAACAAATTGCAATGTTTTTAAACCTACACAATGTTAATGCCTTAACTATAAACAATATATAATAAAATCCATATTATTTCACTTTGACCAGATTCATTGCTGAGCTTTTAAAATTATATGATATGAGTGGTTTTTAAACATCTTTTTGTCAAGAGATATTTTCCATGAATGCTCGATAACTTCGACGTTTTATTTACCTATATAATTAAATTACTGGATTTCTCATGGTAATAGTAATCGAAAATATCGGTTTAAACCTTCTCGTAACGGTTATAATAAAAATCACAACAGATTCCCAAGCTGCGAATGATGAGAAGTGACTGATATACTAATGGCACCTGTGAATTCAGTTAGCGACACACAATGAAAATCCTAATTCAATATGGTTCGTAAAAAAGAGTACAATTATTCAAGTTGGATACGCACTAGTAAAACGAAAATTTGCTCATATAAAATGATTCCATCGTCTCGCCTGAGGTGATAAAAATGCGCTGAATCATTCGTGATTGCCATCCGCGTCTCTTGAAAAGAATCAATCCGAAGATTCATTGGAGTCGGGTAGAATTCTCGGATGCTTCGGACACAAATTATAAAGTAAATGAGTCCACTCAAACTAGGTTTGAGATAGGAATAAAGAAAAATAAAGATGTACGAAAGAACATATAATAATATTCATAAAAGGAAAATCTATATAGCGTCGTTTATAAAACAGACTCTCCTTAAGGGCGCTTTAACTTGAGATCTTAACCTACTTTTACTGACAGATAAAAATATTATAAAAAAATCAAGTTTCAAGTAAGAATAGGAAGGTTTGCGGTTTTCTTACCAAAATATTATATTTTGTAAGAAACCCGTAGAAAACTTATTAAGGAAAGACAAACTAGAAAGAACGTTTTATAAACTTCCCAAAAAGGGTTATCCTAAACTGTTTTCCAAAGCTGTACACGTCACCTATAATATATCTAGCACTTAGAGGCAAACCATTTCACGCCACAATACCAGCAACGGAAAAAACCCTTTCATAATATACCGCCCTATTGGTTCGATTCGGAACAATAAATTTATTTGATGAAGATGAAATCGACTTCAAAGTACCAAGGGAAGACGAATTACAAAAAAACATTTGTAGACCTTTTGATATATGATATTAACACTTCGGCTTTGTAGACCTTTTGATACCTATATGATATTAACACTTCGGCTTTGTAGACCTTTTGATATATGATATTAACATTTCGACTTTGTAGACCTTTTGATGTAAGATATTAACACTTCGGCTTTGTAGACCTTTTGATATATGATATAAACACTTCGGTTTTGGGTGGAGTATGGTGAATGTGTAATGTTCATATACAATCGTAAATTTTGATAAGACCTCTAAAAAGGGTTGTTTTCAAGTGTTTCCTAAAGTTGCACATACCATCCATATCTTTAAATTCTTATAAAACAAATTATGTAATTAATTCATTGTTACATTTTAATTATCTTGTTTTAATATTTTACAGTATAATTTATACTTAGTTTTGTTTAAAAAAAGCTTATATAGTTAATATATATGAGCTATTTTAAAATGAAACAATATTTATTTATTAAGGAGCATGCAGGTGCACAGATCAAGAAATATTTATCTTAAAAAAGATTAACTCAAATATATAGTATAACCCATTATTTGTTCCAATTGCTTATATTTTATGAAAATGTTTTTGTACTTATTTAATAATAACAATAAAAAAGATAAAAATATCATAACAAAATTAAATCATTGTAGTTAGTTTTATCAAACACTTTTTTTCACTTTATGCAACGATATAACCCTACCGGTTTCAAGGTTTTCACTTCGTCATCAGGGGAGCACAAACAAGACTGAAAACCTTGAAACCGCTAGGGTTATACCGTTACATAAAGTGGAATAAACAGTGTTTGATAAAAACAAATTACAATGTCTTTAAACCTACACAATGTTAATAAATAATATGTAAAATTAAATAAATTTAACAAGAAATCAAATTCAAATTGTAAAGTCAAGAATGGTTGAACTTTTAAAAATTTGGAACATGTACAAAAAGTGTTTCTTAAAAACAAATATGAAGTTTATAGTACCCCTCTTAGCGAAGCTCTGAAACTGGTAATCTCATACTTGTAATTAAATTTTTTTAAACTCTTAAAACATAATTTCTAAAAGCATTCGTTTTACCTATATCTTGGAACATAGGTTTCCGTGTTTCTCGAGTGTATGGTTTATTATAAATATCTAAAATAAAACAAGATTAATAAAAATTTCAAAAGTTAAAATGAAAACAGATGACAGTCCTGTGTAACTAACGTTAAATTTGTTGCAAAATACACTCAGTTGCAGTTGAAGTGAAAATGAATAAAAACGTTATAATGAGTCAGAACAACATCTCACACAGCATCCAAATCGGTTTCACACGGGTTGAGATTGACGCCTGTCGATGAGTGGATAATTGGCACCAACTACCATATGATTGCCTTTTCATATATTTATTATACCACGTCCCTGTTATTCTTCAATTATCTTCATTATTTCTACCGGATTAAACCTCCTCGCATTCCTGTTATCCCAGTCTGTTTTTTTTTGTGGTTCTTCCTGACATCCGGTATGCAACTCTACTATGATTTTATTGTCTGGTCATAGTGTTATTTTATTGTTTATAAATACAGTAGAAAATGTTTCTGGATTGCCGATGAATTTCAGTTAAAATTTTCATTCTTGTCTTAATTTTTTCAATTCTTTCTCAAGAACTCTTCTCGCGCCTACCCAATTCCAATACTCGTACATTTTCTTAAGTATTCTCTTGATATCGGGTATGCGACACTTTAGAATCAAGTGACTAATTTTCAGAGAATAAATTTTCATGCTAACTCAATGGAGAAAATAAACTCCTATCATTTTAAATTCGTTCAAGTATTTTTAGTACAAATAAAGACATTCTGAAAATGGCGTTAAGTCATATGTAGTATTTGTTGTAATTAATTAAAATAACTGTTTTTTTTTAGTGAGGTTGCAGTCACATGTCATTCCATTTTTTAATCCTAAATTAAGGTTTTTGCTTTGGTCAGATTATTTGCGTTTAACTATTACACATTTAGAAGGGAATGTTCATTTAAACCAAAATGTAATTTTTTTTTATTTAGCGGACAGCGTGGTAGTGAATACGTAGTGATCAGTAAAAATAATTAATGAATATTAATATTCTATTTTGACTCTGATAAATATAATAATCAATACAAAAATGGTTTAAAATATCTTGTGGAACCGTGTTTCGTAATAAAATATCACTTCAATAGCGCTTTGTTCTTTTTATTAAAAATAGCTCATAAGCACCGCTAAATAAATTCAGGTAGAATCAGTCCTGAAAACAGGATATATAAACCAGGATGTCAATAATGAATAACAAATCTATTTTCCGCAAAATTACTTGCGCCGGCAATGCCATGATATTTTTACAGATTATTACAATCAAATCAAAGGACGCAGGATGATAAATTAAAGGTTGTTTAGAAAACTCCAAGGTGTTTTTTAATAGTTGGTGACTAGTTAATTTCAAAACATACACACTATCACGCCATTACCCTCTCGTGGATGGAAGAGAGTATTGAGTACCAGATTTTAATATTACGACACACACCTTCAAGCTCTTGACTTGTTCTGTCGAATGGTTTCTCTTTCACAGTCATAGATTCAGGCTTCTCATTCACGATACAGCTTCAGGAGTAGCTTGATGGATCTTCTCCAGTCCTCCCAGAAATGAATATAATGGACACTCTTCCACGATGGAACCGATAGTCTCAACTATCCACATGAGCACAATGAGGAATTAATGAAACCCTACTGTGACAAGTATACCGCAATCTTCGTGGCAGGTCAAATATACTGATACAATTTCACACTATTCTTGCTGCTTTTCAAATCGTTGAAGTTCCTTCACGTTTATGTTATTTTTATCCTTTGACCTAACTTTTCCTTCTGTTCCCTCCTCAAAATAAATTAAATCAAAATTAGAATCACGTACGATTCTCAGTAAAAAAAGAATGTTTTCAACGCTTTTAACATTCTTCAATACTAAACGTCGAACAAGTGTGAAGCTTTCAATGCCGGACCACACAAATCGTATCGAATCCCCTGTCTTGGCCCGGTGCACGGGCCGCGGTCCGAGAATGGACCGACAATGGTCCAACAATGGCCCAACAGTCCAACAATGGAGACGGGCCTTACAATACCCAGGGGCCCATTAAAACCAGGTTAAACCTTCATGATCAAAGTGTGCGGTAATTGTGCTATGGTTAGGACCAGTGACTTAACTTCGAATCTGTTGACTCAGTTGCAAGATAAGTTTGTCAAAATATGAAAACGGTTTAGTTAAATGTAGGAAAACGGGTTGATAGATTATTATTAAATTGTAAACCGATAACTTTTAAAATTAAAACAATTATTTTTTATGTGAATCTGTGTTATTTGCGACCGTAGAAGATTCTCAGGTCTAGATATAGGAGTATGACCTGGAAAATAATAATCATAAATATGATGTGTGTAATACATGTGTTAACATAACATACACATCGGAAACATGGAATTTACAAAAACAAATTATCTTTAATCATCTAATGAAAGGTTACCATATAAGAAGAAAATGTAAAGCAGACTTTACGACGATGATGTCTTCAAATGTTGTATGATTGGAACACTCCGATGGTTTAGTACACATACATTGAATATAAGAGTCGCACTTCGCAAAGTGCCTCCAGACCAGAAAGCCTAAGAGGGACGCCAACTATTTGACAGGACAAGATTTATAAGGAGGATAATGTCTCCAGGAATAGATTAGTGTTGAGTAAAAGTGAGGAACTAGCGACAAGCTGTCCTGAACTGAGATGAATTCTAGAAGAATTATTTTTATTGTTTGAATCATCTTACATTTATCAAGTAATATGTTTCATGGTTTTATTTAATATTTTCCTTAAAGAAACTTCGTTTGTTTGTAAATTTACTTCGAATAGATGACGCTCGGTTTTCAAAGCATGACACTCTGCGGTGAAATATACACCGCCAAAAGATCCTGCGTTGGACAGCAACTACGTTATGAAGCTGTTGTAAAACAGACATGAAGACCTATAACGTAATTTTCGAATAATGGTATGATTATGCTAAGGATAAAACATAGTGGCGCCACGCATCTCGTCAATGTAAGAAGGTGTGTCACGAAAATTTGCTTCAAGTCCTCAAATTCAAACAAGAAAGGATAAAGCGTGGAATATCATCGTATCAGGACTCGATGTGGCATTGTTTGTATTGCCGCATCTGTGAATCGCAATAATAATATAATGACAATTTATATAGCACCGTTTAGAGATCACACTCTCTTCAAGGGCGCTTGAATTAGAAAAGATGCCACCAACTCCACACTTCCGTTCAATAATAATTCAGTGTAGGTGTATTTTATTAGTCACTGAATATTCATCATCTTTCAAAATGGACAGACGTCAACAGATAAACATTTCGATTTTAATAAAGATCTTCCGCTTGAATTTTTTTAATGATGAAAACGTGGAATTGGTTTCGTATAATTTTATAAATGTTAAAATTAAATAAAAACAAACGAACATCTCACAATTCGTGTAAAAGCTCGTTTTATTTTTTTTAGTTACTCAAAAACGATGAGATGCGGAACGGGATTACCCCATCACGGTCCGCCACTGAAAAAAAATCTCTAATTGTTCCCCGCCCAGGCAATGAGCCAAGTGAATGAACTTCTAAACGTGTTTTTGATTGTTTTATCAAACAGACGAATTAGTTTGAAAGTCAGAAGCGCTTTTTGTAGCTTCTTCAACAATTCACAAGTACAATACGTTGACTTGATGGGCTAATCGATAGAGCTCGTGTTTTTCACGTTCATACGAGTACAAATACGTGATCTCGAATTCAACTCACTTCAACTGTTTTAGCTTGATTTTATATAGCAGCTTATTTTCTTTTCTATGTTTTATTAGAATTATAAATTATGGTAATTCACTAGTCTTGTAGTCTATTTTAAAAATAGCATTGCTGGTAAAAGGCACCATTGATAATTTCTTCAAAAGATCTCTAATTTTAGCCTTAATTAATATTCTTCTCGCATTCTTTACATTGTATTTTATGTTCGACACAATATTGCAAAACTATCTTAACCATTATACGAGAACATCCTTTATCATATTTTATTTTATTTCTAAGTACTTACTTGCCTTTAACATCTGCAGTATAAAGCATTAAAATGCGCTCAACAATTTCTAAATAAATATTGGCTTAAAATGTCAATTCAGCTTAACACGTAGTTTCCCTAAATATTACTTCTTAGTATTTATAATTATGTCCATCTGGACTTATCCACATATAATATTTTGTGATACTGTCGAAACAGTTATTTCCGAAGGGATCTCCATTCAACCTTACATCCGTGCATCTTCAGATCGATTGACTTCTCCGATCTACAATAGTAGCGTCAAATGATAGTTTTGCTGCTTTCGAAGTTTGCTGCGATAAAACTGACAACTTACTGAACTATTTTAGCTCCAGGCCTAACATTGACTGATGTGCAAGTCATTTTCTTTCTCCTTAATGTCAGATCTTCAGTTCGTCATCGCTATTATTGTTTTCAAGTACAGGTGTAATGCCAACGGTCTGTCTCTTTGGGCTAACCCTTTATTGTCACTAAGTGACGACGCGCCCACAATAAATAAAGAAGATTTCGATATTCTAACATCGATCACGCTATAAGATGTTATCCCCCGTAACAGCGCAAGTGGTGATGGAACCAAACTGAACTGTATATAATTAACAACAACCTAACTCCAATGACATATATGTATAGCTTTATTTAGTAATAAATTTCACTTGATGATCGCCATTAGAATTAATACTGAGCTGCTGCAACAATAAATTCACATTCACATGGGTCTAAAACTAAAACCAGTCTTAGGCCCGCTGTGAATTGAACCCATGGCATCGAAATACTTAGAATGCAAATTACTGTAATACTAACGTCAGTGTTCTATGTTTTGTATTATTGAATTGCACTTTTCTTGTGCACACTACAATCTGTCAGGCTTGTTGGCATGTGGCAATCTCTTCCAACCAGAAATATGTTATATAAACTTTAAGTGAAAACCATACTAATTTTTTTTATATAGGGTTCTAACAGAAATGCACCCGCAACCCCCGGGTTGGTAGACACGCCTCTTAAAAACATCTTGACCACGAAGGCCATCTAATGTTTTCTTTAAATATATAAATCCAACTTCCTTTGTAACACAAATGAAAATTCCCTAAGCCTTCGATTTCCTTTTGTATTATTTCATGGCGAATTAAACCCATCAAATTAATTCCAATCCCCAACAGCCAAGAACTAGAAAGTGTAGTGTAGTGTAGTGTTATTGTAATCAATTAGGCTTGAACCATTTTCTCACAGCATTTTGATGTGGCGTGCCCAGGCTCAAGTCTCGAATCCATTTTTAATTACAGTATAATTCCCTCTCTAATTTACTTTCAATGTCATACATCCGCCGGCCTGTCAAGATCTCTCACCCGAGCGGCTAAGCCCTCCACTTCCAGAGCTCCTCAACTTCTTTGTATACATCATCCGCATATTAAAACTCTATTCGCAGTTGCACGCAGCCTAATTTATTTAACTGAGTTTGAAGAAAATGTATTTATTACTAATTAACACGTTTTTGTTTACATTCATTTGGTGGTTTTATTTCTTAAAAGCAATTTCTTCCAATCAACCATATTTTGTTTCATCATTATTATCGGTATCCATTACCATATATCAAACTCAATGAATGAAAATAAATTGAAGCGAAATTAAAAAATATTAAAACAATGGATAAATATAAAAAAAATAGGAATGAAAATACAAGACGAGGATTATTTAGAAATAAATAATACTTGATTTTCTCTTAAAAGTTACCTAGATAAAGCACATCTGATTGAGCCAGTAAATTTGTTCCAAAGCTGAGTGGAGTGATTTGCAAAAGATGATATGTAAAATTATGTATATTGCGTTGGTATACAAATGGTTTTCTTTAAGGAGAACAATGCATACAAAGAAATATAAAGGAGAAAGACAAAAAAATCAAATCAATATTAGAGGATGATTGAATTCCTTCAATTGATACTTTAATAATCTTCATTTTTACTCTTCAACAAGTTTAAAGCTCCCTACCAATGTAATTTTTTGTCATTTTTTAACAATTTGTTATCTCACAAACAGTTTCCTTTTGACATTTCTAACACTTCAAAATTAATATTTTTTTATATGGTACCTGTCAACTAACTATAATATATACAAAATGGTTATTCGAACATATTGAAGGGCGTGTCTTCGGTCCCATTAAACGAGACCTCGGGTTTAAAATCAATGTAGTAAACACTGAACTGCGGTTCATCATCGTATATATTAATAATACTACCGAACTCGTTTATAGGCAACAACGCTCGTACACGTCTAGCGCGTGTGAGTATTGTTGGCAAACAAACTCTCTTATCGGACTTCCAATCGGAATTCAAGCATTTACCTACTTGCCCATACAAGCATCTCACCTACTTAGCATTTAATGTTCAATTGATTAGTATGCGTAGTAAATAAAATTTCACTTATATAAAGTAAACAGTCTTGCAAATGTTACTGAAGCCACTTTGTGAATATTGAATCTTTTTTCGGTGAATTTAGTCGTTATACGAATGCGAAACCTTATATGATAGTTATTTTTTTTCCAATGGGGCACACTTCAACTTATCCAAATCGGTGATTCACCACAGCTTTCAGCTCCATTAATCTATCCTTCGGGCTAGGAACCACTTGAGTCGGAACGAAACTAAAGATTTTTCATCACCCGTATTGATAATACTACCCCGCATGAAGAAGCAATAACTCCAGTATTTTTCATAGACAAACTCTCTTGTCATGCTGGGATCCTATTTTTATATAGTTTTTTTTAGCCACCATCATGAATCTAACCTGAAACCCCCGGGTGAAATTTAACCGTCTTATCATTCAACAAGTTATTGTTATCGCTATTTTAAATTGATTAAAAAAAACATATATCTGAATAATATATTTTAAATAATTCATCAAAATTAGACACGTGGCAAGTTAAGTAGAAAATCATTTTGAGCATTGCTTGGCACGCAACTACCCAACTGAATTCAAGAGGTTTGCTGCTCATTACGGTTAGGTTTTCTAATTATTTCCTCAGGCTATAAGAAATTTTTCATGTTATTCTTGGAATTCTTGATGTCTTCCGTGTAGCCTCAAATTATTTCTATTTCTATCAAGAAGTATTTTGAAAAAGTTTGATAAATGAAATGAAACTTAAACATTCTCAAACAATCATCAAAATAAAAGTGTGATAAATGAAATGAAACTTAAACATTCTCAAACAATCATCAAAATAAAAGTGTGATAAATGAAATGAAACTTAAACATTCTCAAACAATCATCAAAATAAAAACGAGTTAGTTATTTGGAGTACCATAATCACATCGTCACCATGACTCTTTGTCTCAATTGGGGTAGGTAAAGAAAACAGATATCCAATTCCTTAAATCCTGGCACACCACGTCTATCCACCTCGTCCTGCATGTTCTCTTTGGTGCCACTGATAAGACACCTGTTTTCCGACCTGGGGATTGCGGATTCAATTCCCGTTAGTTCTTAGGTTTTTTAAAAACGTGTTTCCGTCTTGTTTTCCACTTAAGGCTTATTTAACACATTTCTGGTGAGTTGTAAGAGACTGACATGTGGCAAATAACCCGCAAGGTTGTGTTCAACGAAAGTGTAACACAATAAAGGTTTTTACTCTTTGTTCTTTAAGAGTTTTGAATTATTTGGTGGTCTTACGTTTTTCAAGGTCCTTACAAACTTCTTTTTTACAATATTGTGTACACAGCACTTGGATGAATATATATTTTTTTGTCCTTGATATTTCTTTCGATTTGTCAGCAAGTTTATCTTTGAATTTTTAGTTCTTACGGTTTTGAAAAAAATGCTTTCAAATTATTGTTTTGAATTATTGACTTACTTTTCATTTAGTTTCATGTGGAAATATTGTGTAATTAATTTAAATTCGAAACGTCAACCATATTTCCCCACATTTTGATACGGTCAACACCTGGTACATTCTACCTAATTTGATCCACGTTTAACACAAATGTATGATTAAATCCTCACGGATGACCGTTCCATTAATGGTACGTAAAAAAGTTAAAATTACACGATCAGTTAAAGCTGCGTTCTCCGCGAGATATTAAAGAATTATTATAATTGAATGACAGTAATCCTACTAGATTTGATAAGACAGGTGAGGGTGACCGTTGTGGTCAGCTTTAAGTTTTAGAATTAAAATTCTCCGTCGTTTTTGATAGAATACTTTTGGACATGTGGGATAAACAGCGTTATTCATGTATGTAGATAAAAGTTTGGCATGTTTTTTTATCGCATGTTACACTAGTATTGATGTATTTTTTTCTTAAATGACATTCAAAATGTTAACCAAATATACGTAAAAAAATATAAATACTCGCAATCGACAAAATACCATTATCAACATGCCATACCCATATTAGGGTAGGCAGAGAGAACGGAACTCCACGTCATTCTATCCTGGCACGCATCTTTCACTTCTGCCACGTCCATACATCTCTTCATGTATTTTTATGTGATTCTGACTAAAGATTGTGATTCTCATTATTTTGGGCAATACATTTAATAGTTCATTAATTCGTGGTATCCTTCAAATTATCCGAATTCGTGATTCAAACATATTGAAGATTATCAATCGGGAGACAATATTTCCAGTCCCACAAACCTAGCCTTCGGTTTTAAAACCACTAGAGTAGAATAAGAATTCAAGGTTCGCTATCGCACGTGTTGGCATGTAATGAGGCAACAACACTTGCACAAGACTATCGCGTATTAATATTGTTACCTTACGAACTCTTTTACTAGACTGGAAACTTTTTTCCAGGATATCATCGGAAATTGAATTCGAAACCTCTGATCTAAGCGTCTTACCAACTAGGCTAGGAAGATCGACCATTTAATAAGTAATTTTCACCTTGACTTAAGCTTATTTATTTTTATCAGTATTGTACTATACATTAGAAATAAATAAATAAATTAGTGATGTTTATCTTTTATTTAGTAAATATTTGGATAATTTATAAGGGAAACTTAGAGTCATATATTTTTCCGAAAAATAAACAATACGAATAAATTTCATAAATTTTAACACCCAAAACCTAGAAGTAAAAATAACATAGTAACAACAACCGGTATAACATAGTTACAACAACCAGTATGTTTTTAGATTTTTATTTAAAATATTTATATGAACTTAGAAACAATAAAACATTTTTATGTAGCCTTATGTTATACAAAGGTTGAATTAATTATTGTAAAAAAATTTAATCTTTTAAAAATGCAAATTTATTTTCACGTTCATCTTTTCTTTACTAGACAAAAATCGAATCCAGCTTTTTTGTTTATTCTAGAGCACTAAGCCCCACGTATGTAGTTACTTGTATAAGAGCTTAACATAAATTAAATTTGGATTTGTTCACTCACTGGGACGAACACCCATCGGTTCGGGTTGTCATCGTACTCTGATAGCATAATTGCGTCAGGCGTTGTTGACAATAAATAACTCACAATATTAAAAATAAAAAATTAATTATAGTGTTATAAAATTATATTTGAAAAGACGCTTGTCTTCCACCCGGGGGTTTCAGGTTCGATTCCTGAAGGTATTCAAAAAGTTGATAGATATGGGTAAGTGATGGTTTGGAGTTAAAATTTAATGTGATGCTTTTAGAAGATGCCTTTCAAAAACTTATATTGATTAACACATTTATATGTGATCAACAAGTCCCAGCCCGTTTTAAAAATTCGTTTTTTATCGTTGTCTGTACACGTGCATTATTATTTCCAGAACATTCAATGGCGAACTATAAGTTATATTCTTACTCCAGTTGTTCTTAATCCGAAGACTCATCAACATGCCCTTCAACACATCCACTTCGCCAATTTGAATATGTTAAGGATACCATTCGAATATGTTAAGGATACCATTCGAATATGTTAAGGATACCTTTCGAATATGTTGAGAATGCCATTCAAATATTAAAAAAATTATAGAAAATCATCTCGATTTTTTAATTAGTTTCACTGATGCAGGTTTCTTGCAACCGTTACTCCAACATTTTCTCATCTTGTATATAAAATTTCCCCTCCTAATCTTGCCAATCTTTGTTTCTGATCTCTTCTAAAAATATTTATTTCTTCATATTTTTTTATTCGTGAAACCTACCTGCCTAAGGATTTACTTAGGGAGTGATAGTGATTTGTATATTTTATTGTAAAAAATGGTAAAAGTACGAGTATAAATTAATTTTGAAAAAAAAATTAAATGTGTTTCGTTGTTGACATTTGAGTTTACTCTGCTTCATCCCAGTAAACAAATATAATCAGAAAACTCAAGTTATTAATTAATCCTGAACAAATGAATTTAACAAAGCTGAATAGCGTTAACAGAGATGGATAAATCATATATTTCCACTTAACTCGTGAGTACTTTTATGGATAAAAAGTGATTTTACATTGGTTTAAGGTATTGTATAGTATGTACAATAATAACGACGATTGATTATAATATATGCTCAAATACAGATCCCGTTTAACACACCTTGGTCAAAAAAGTGTTATGCAAATAGTAAAGCACAGTGGGCCATATTATATATCTAGCGGTCATGAACTGTGATATAAAGATGATTAATAGTGGCCTGAACACATGACGAGACGAGGCGTGTGGGATATCATGAGTACATTCATTACGCTGCGTTCTACTTGGAATACTTGTAACTTCTATTCCTCGTCCATTGTGTCTTATGACTCCATGATCATTCGTGTTGTGTGATTCGCTATACATTAACATGATCTTTACAAATTAACAATGATCGTGGCTATAGATGGAAATGTAAGTTTTATGTCTTTCGTGATGGAGCGTTGCTGGAATATCCAGAATCCAAAATGTTCTACATCACGATTTTTGTTTTATTTCTTGGAGATAATAAAAATAAATACTAACGGAATATTATTTTGACTATCACGTATTTTTTGAATGATTTTTTTAATATGCTCGTATTTTTTTTAATATATCATTTTTATTCATTGAATCAAGTACTCTGGCTATTCCTTAAACCGTAAATAAAATTAAATAAAAAAACCTATGTAGTAATTTGATATGAAACCATGTCGACAAGCTGTAAAATGATGATATTTATGATTTTTTAACAAATTTCACAGTCAATTATAAAAACAGGCAATTTTATACCAATTGATAGCTGATAATATTTTATTAACTTTTTGTTTCTTTTGTATTCAAACGCTCTTAACAATATGTTGTTTATTGTGTTAAGTAGATTTGTATTTTTACATTTCGTTAGTTTTATTTCTTAATCAGGTTTTTTATTTAACCTGGCGAGTTTATTGCCATGTGGCAATCTCTTCCAGCAACCAGAAATATATTTTAATGCTCCCTAAGTGAAAACCAGACTGGAATCCAGTTTTTTTAAATCTTTGTGTTTGGAAAAAAACTTTGCGTCGTCACTGTTAAATTTATATTTCACGTTTAGCTGAATTCAATTAACTTTCTTTTTCGTATCGAACCTGTAGACTATGACTATTGACAAATAAAGACTTCAATGAAAATTAATACACAAAACAATTCCTTTTATTTCTCCTCACACTCCTAGCAAATCATGCTGAGTATTTACATTTCAAAAAATAATTTTCTATTGAAAAAGATAACTAAAAAAAAGGTAAAACGTTTACGATTATAATTCATCCTCATAGTATACAAAAGCCGATATATCGGCTCTGCGTTTTTCGCGAAAATCTATTGCGCCGATATTTCAGTTTTCCGGAGTATACCGTTAATAAATATTAACATACAATATTTTAAAATGTTTTTTATGGAAGGAAATAATAACACTTAAAAGTTGAACCGATTTTTATTATTTTACGTCTTGTGTACTTTTTATGCAAAACATCAAACAATAAAGATATAATATTAGCTAAAGTATGTTGGGAAGTACATTGAAAATCGTTTCGGTACTGAAAGCGCTAAAGATAACAAACAACTATGAAAACATACGTTTCTGATAACATCAACTCATTTATTTCATTGACTCGTTAGATTATTTCAAGAAACATCGATACTAAGTATAAATTGCAGCAACGACTAAAAATGTAAGTCATACTATAATTGAATCGGCCTCTCCGCTGGTGGCTGAGCCGAAGCCACGGAAGTAATATTATCGATCAATCACTCAATCATCTGAACCATACATCAAAGTCCACTTTGGAACTGTGCATCATTAGATGATCGGCTTCCTTCAATTCGCTCCACTGTGCGCTCTCCTTCACGAATTTCATCTTTTATTTCGTTTGCTCCATCGCTACTTCTTCTGATTAGTTACATTTTCTTGACTTACTACTTAGTTATGTTTTTATTATTTTTTGAAGCATTGCCCACTGCTTTTGGTTGTTGCATGAGATTAATTTTAATATAATATTACCGCCTTGGAAGGATACGAAACGTAAAGAAAATAAACAGAAAATATATAAGACTAATTCCGTGGCCTAGTAGATAAAACGCTTGTCTTCCAATCGGGAGGTTATGGGTTTGATTCCTATTGGAAACCAATTTTTATAAAGCGTTACATGCTTTACACACATCTTTCTGGTTCGTTGGAAGATATTGCCACTTGGTACTGAGCCCTCCAGATTGTACTGTATTTAACGGAAGTGTAAAACATATATTTGATTTTGATAATGGTTTTTTTAGAAAGTCGATGTTTTCTTCAATAATTATCAGTTGGCAATTCTAAGTATACTCGAGCATATATTGTGATTTTGGTGTTTTTTTTTCCATTATTTCGTGTAATGTTTAATTCTATTATATATATTTTTGTACTGGACGAAGTTGCTCCAAAAACTCACATTTCTAAATTTAACCGTATTTTTAATAATCAGTGGGGAATCAAATATATGAAAGATACCCATTGAAAAGAGATCGTATAATGTCAAAACGTAATGACGTAAAGGGTCTAATCTGCTTTTGGCTTAAGCCATCTTTAACATATTTCTAATTTGTTTTTATCAAACACTGTTTACTCCACTTTTTATAACGGCATAGCCCTACCGGTTTTAAGGACTTCACCCTGACGATGAAGTGAAAGCCTTGAAACCGGTAGGGTTATACCGTTATAAAAAGTGGAATAAACAGTGTTAGATAAAAACAAATTACAATGTCTTTAAACCTCCTCAATTTTAATGCCTTAACTATAAATAATATATATTTCTAGTTTGTTGGAATCGATTGCCACATGGTAAGAAACCCAGTAAGTTGTACCGTATACAAAGATAGTGCAATTCTTTTAGATATAAAAAACACTCGTTGTTATTGCTTAAATAAAACAACACGTTGTTTTTATTCTTTCTGGAACAATCCCTTCGTTATAGCAACATTCCCCATAGACATTCCTACACAACAATCAATCATGTTTTAAATATTTAATTGCCCTTTTAATAACAAACGAATCGAAGCGTAAAAAAGCGAACAATTTAATAGGTAAACTCGCGCCTTATAGCCACTTGATTAATAGCCCGGCTCGCGTGCCTCTCCATGCTTCCCTTCCATCAAATACAGGACCGGATTTCGAATATTATCTACGACTCCTTTCAACGAAAAAAATGTTTTTTTTTAGTTTTTATACTTAACGAGAATCAAGTTATAGCGCCGTTAAGATATAAAGTTTACTTCTATTGATACAACGTGTATCATAAATACGTTATGTACGATTTAATTATTTAAAAAAACATACATTCTCGAGGCTGCGACTAATTATTTTGTATAAATCTTTCGTTGTACGTAATGCAACCTGGTGGTCCTATTTTTATACAATGTCTTCAAATCAAACGAAAAGATGTCTAAGAAGCATTGAGTGAAAACTAGACTAACCGCATTTAAAAAAAACTTGGTACCAACAGAAATCGAATTCGAAACCCCGGGTCGGAAAACAGGCGTCTTACTAACTAGGTCACGTAGGTCGTCTCATCATTCGTTTTGAACTAATTGACAGCCAGACCAAGGAAGGTATGTTTGGATTAAGTGAACGACATTTTCAAAGGAAGAAACTTAGAAAGTTAAAGAAATCGTAAGAGTTTTATGAGGTATATGAATGCAGAAAAGGCGAAGGATGTATATTGAGAAACTTGAAGTAGTGGATGATGGTTTCATGTTCCACGACTAACACCAGTTAACTGTCAATTTGATTATATAGAAACTGTTGTTTCAAATTGATAAAGAAAAACAAAGTATCCTTCGGTCAAACACTGCTAATGAAGGAACTTTAAAGGCCATAAACAGAAAATGACATGCACAAATAAAATGCTTTTAACAAGTTTATTACAGCGTATAGCTTCATTATAGTAAATCTGTCCATTATTGAAACCATTCAAGAGGTGTCCAAGGTGATCATAAAGCAAGTTTTCATGTAATGGTTTTGAATCCCTTACCTGTAGCATGATGGAAAATTTAATTTTCAAAGTTTAAGATATGGTTCTTAAATGTTATAAAAAAGTGAACTATCTTGAAGATGGTGCTTTTTAAGGAAAACAATAACATCTTTTCCTTAGAAAGTTGTCAAAGATAAAGTCAATGTATGTTCGAAGGTGTGGAGACTGGAGGTATACCATATAGTGACTAGCGTAAGTCATCTATTTACAACTTCGTGAGACCATTCGAACCATTGTATCATTAAGCCAAAGATTTTCCATCGGCAATAAATTTCATAAAAGTGAACAAAAATATAATTTATTTTTATCGCTGTTTCCCAAATGTACTCGTATGTTTTTTTGAGTTTTCAATTATCTGCTGTGTCATCGTTTCAAGCTCATACTTATCATTACAGCATGCTATTTTTTGCACATGGAAAGAAATTCGCAATTTCATTAAACAACATTATTTATAGAATTCCAACATAACACGTGTATCTCGATGCTTCTTGCAATTAGTACACCGTTGCATCATTATCGAACACCTGAACAGTATCGGCCACAATGATTGGTCTTCTTTTTTGGGTCCAGCACTGACCAAAGATACATAACACCGACCCACCATTCCGGTATGCAATGCCGACTCGTGTTAACTCTACGTTAAGATATGTCAGTTACAAATTATCATTACATGGTTACCGGACTGAGCTCGGTGAGATCAGTCACTGTACATCGGTTCAATCAACCAGATTCTCAGTGCACCAATTACAGTGAATTTTGCGGCTTTTTCTTCATTATCTTCGGAAACAAATGAACATATTAAATTTAAGCGCTTATTTGTTTCATAAAATATGATTAACAATTTTTAAAATAAAGGTTTTACTGTGTGGAACAATTATAATAAATACGATATTTGTCGTGACAGAAAGTAAAATGTTAGGTCAGTCAAGTCCCCGTGGTTTATACAGATGACGACATTTTACTTAATGGATACCCTAATTAAAGTAAAATAATAACATAATCATCATAATGTCATGAAGATGTAGTATTTTATTGTTTCACCGAATGGGTTCATGTAGAGTAAGTTGTGCTCATATAATATAATAGATTCTAATGTGTTGTACGGTGTCAGTTTTCAGGAAAGCAGAACACTCATGATTTAAGTCGTAGTTACATACGTTATTTTTACTTACCAGGCTAACCTACATTAAAGTATGATACAATTGTTAACTATATTGAGGTTTACCGACATTCTTAACTTCAATAATGTTGACTTACGTTAAAATGCAACATAATCGTTAACTACATTCAGGTTTACTTACATTGAAGTGTATTTATTCGTTGATCACCCTCAGGTTTATCTACATTAAAGTGTAATATAATGTTTGACTACATGCCAGTTTACCTGCATTAAACTGAAATACTGTCTTTAATTAAAAATATATGAAAAGCAAAACCATCACCATCACAGCAAAAATGCACCCAGTTGAGTCTCTCGTCTTTGCAATGTTTATGTACGGCGTGGAAACTTGGACTATGAGAGCAAGTGAGAGACGTTGAGTAGATGCATTTGGAATTGGTGCTGAAGAAGGATGTTACGGATTCCATGGACGGCAAAGCGAACTAACGCCTTCATTCTAGAAGAACTGAGAATCACTGACAGATTGTCGACATTGGATACATTGCTCGTGGCCAAGGAGACAGTTTAGAGAGACTTATGTTCACTGGAAGCGTGGAAGGACGACCCACAAAAGGAAGAGTCCCAATGCATCGGACTTACCAAGTGAGAGACACAACATGACTACCCTTAACAACTGCCCATCGAACTGCTGAGTGCAAGGATGGATAGAGAGGAGTCAGGGCTGTCATTGGAGTCACAGTATTCAGTCATAAGGTACACGACAGGATGAATGGATAATATTAAACTTACGTTAAAGTGTAATATAATTGTTTACAATATTCAGGTTTACCTACATTTAAATGTAATTCAATCGTTAACCGTATTCAGGTATATCTATATTAAAGTGTAAGTATATCTACAAAAACATTTTTAAATGAAATACAAGTTGTAACTAATGAATCATTCAGAAAAGACGCCCGTTATGTACCAAATTTTGACAATAACTTAAGATGACAAATAAGTGATCAAAAATAAATTAAAATATCTTACAAATGAAAAGTATCTTCCACGTTCTAAACATAGGAGGTGGGACCTAATACAGATAAATAGAGGGATAAAGATAATGATAGAGTCTGGTCTATACTATAGACCCAGGAAGTATTCTCGTGAGAGAGAGAGATCGGATAATCACAAGATGGTTTAAATCAAACGGACAGAAACCACTAATCTAAATAAATAACCTTTCAACTTCCATTAACTCGGCTGTGTCTATGAAAACGTTTAGCTTCCATGGCGAATCATCCATCATGCCCTATTATAGGCTTTTGATCCAGTAAGAATGATCTTTTCTTGTTGCTAGAATTATTATTGCACATGCGTCGGGTAAGATCCATTTGTTAATCTGTGTATACTATACTTACCACACGCGTTTTTCATGATCTGGTCATTATCCGAACAAGCCGAGATGCTTTAGCTTGTAACGTACAATGATCGCTTCTATTCATTTAAAGACTTACTTAGACGTTAGCGGGAAAATGTATCGTTTTGTCGGAATCAATTATGATGGTATTTTTTTAGTTGTAAAGCATTGAAATAAAATCTGTAAATATAAAGTATGATTCGATACACCCCACAGAAGTCAAACAAAATTTGTAAATACAAAGTATGATTCGATACACTCCACAAAAATCAAACAAAAATTGTAAATATAAAGTATGATTCGATACACTCCACAGAAGTCAAACAAAATTAACGGTATATAATATTGTATCAAGTTATAAATATACACACGTTTATGTTTATTTAATTACATTTAAACATACCATTACACTATTTCCCTGTCAGAGTACGCAGAGAGGAGAGAACGCCAAACTTTCTATGACACATCCTTCGCCTCTTCTACACTTTTACATCATGACACTTTCTCATAAAACTCCTACGAATTCCTTCTTTCAATATATCATCCACTCAATTCTTGATCTTCTACAAGGTATTCCACTCACATTTGCAATGCATGTTTGTTTTTGTAGTCTTTCTTCATTAATTCATTATACGTGTTCAAACCATCTCAGATAGCGACCGACCAAATAAAGGTTGTGACTAATCCAAATTCGTACGAACCGCAATAGGTTGCAGAATGTAAGGAGAGATTTATTAAATAATTTATTTTGCAAAGCTTACATATACATGTTTGACCCAATTACATATGAAAATAAAGATAATTATATACAGTAACAAGAAATTAAAATTGATAAAAGCGAAATATTTGTTAAGCTGAAACAACTTACTTCCATTGCTAAGAAAGCTCAAATACTTGCAATTAAAACATTTTTTGAAATGTTGAAGATGTTAATATCCGATGCCGTATTCAAAAGAAACAGCCTGTTATATAAAGGAAGAGCAATTTAAATATTAGTTTTACTTGTTGCCAATCTAAATACTAGTATGTCAATGTTTCTCCCCATCCAATAGGTATCCATAACATAAAATGATATATTTTCCATCGTAGTTGGATTAGGTATATCTCCCTTCAGCAACTTCAATATACTCGTATCAGAAGAGATCCTCATATGCACGCTAAGAAGGTAGTATACAACAATAACTAGAACAAACCTTGTAGAATAGAGCCACGAGTAAAAACCGGACGGATTCACGTAAGTAAAGAAATCTCAAAAGAACTTTAGACTTTCTCTATCATTTGAGAGTAACGAATCACCCGTGGGGTCCACACCAATGTTCCACATTCTAACTTGCTACATACCAACGCACTGTAGAGGGACCTGAGAACCTTTTCCCCATAAATGACTTCGAGACTTCTACCACAAACCCCAATACCCTATAAGCAGACTTGCCCAGTTCCTCCACATGGGGACCAAATGAGAGCCTACTATTAAAATTAATACCTAAATGGAAGGTAATAGTAAGTAGAAGCAGGAAGAATGAAAATTTACGAAGCTCAGCCTTGAAGACGACGGCAAGGACTGGCGATTGATCACTGGAATTATTATCATGAGCAAAAAAGGCGGTATAAAGATAAATCTTATCGTTTAATACACAGTTTTCGTGTTGAATGATTCGACATTATCAAAGTTCAAAGTGAATCTTCTGTTGCCGATATCGAAAAATTTAATGATTTCAACTATGATACTACGAAAAATTTAATGATTTCAACTACAACTATGATATCAAGGATTTTGCAAAAAGCTGAACAGTCTAACAATATATAGATGTTACTTATTTATTTTAATTGTTTTATATTGCTAACTTTTTATACCGTGTGAAAATATGTACTAGAACATCATGACCGATGATCGGACCAAGAGACACGATTAATCATAATCTTCAGTCGATATCCAGACATTTTTTTTGTATCAGTATATCTATCTGCACATCGTGTGAACATTATCGTTTCTTTATTATTAACTCTGGCACTTTTCTCTCTTTATGTTACTATCCATCTCTTGATTATTTTATCACTGGATTCAAGACATGAGAAACTATGATATTGATAAAGTTGTGCTCTCAATCCCGATGACTCCAAACGGTCTCTGGTATCTGTTGCATTAGTTATGAAAGTCGTGATAAGATTTTTTATGTGTTTATTTGTTACTTTAACTACAATTTTAAATTATTGGAAACATCAAAACTGTAATTTAATGTTATGAATTTAAATGTCTTCTATTTTTTAAAATTTAATAATGTAATCTATAAGGCAAACATATGCCAAATATATAGAAATTCGTATCTTTAAAACTAATCTAATTTACATAATATCAATATGAACTAAATAAATTTTAATTTCCTACATGTCATTTTACTTTTAATTATCTTAATATTTATTTTCTTAGAAATAGTTAACACCTACATTCTACTTATTACTAGATAACAATTATCATAACAAAATTAATTGGTTGTATGTCGTCTACTCGTATATATTCGAATTAAAGTGGTTAGTTATTTTTTTAAATGTAAGCTATATTTCAAAATTTATTAGGATAAGTAGTAATGGCCTCAGGAGTAACCCGATGGATCTCCTCCAGTCATCCCAGGAATAAAGATACTGTGCACTTCTCCACGGTGTGACCGATAATCTTGACCATTCCACATGAGCACAGTAGAGAATTGATGAGACCCTATGTATGCAAGACATGTGCACTGCAACCACGACCACACCTAAGACGATTTAGGCTACGCCACAATCTTCGTGGCAAGTCAAATTCTTGGAGAAGCACATTGCGATCTTTCACAAAGTGGAGATTTCCGACCGGGTCTGATTCCACTGCAGCCTGTATCTATCTGGTGAGCTCACATTTCTCTTAGTTAATCGTTGTCCCTCGATCTAGACAGGTTGTCGGGACCTAATGCAAATCGGAAGAAGACAGAAAACCTTTCATTTGGCATTTTTCTTGCTATAGTACAATGTTTTCCAACCAAGCAATTATAGATTTTTAAAAATTGCTCTAGTAATGATAATCTTTACAAAATTAGGATGAAATGACATAATACTCAAATACGAGTTAATTTTCCTAAAACGCTTAAATTTTCAATAGAAACTTGCTAATCAAACCGGCTGGAAATTCTATTTAGTAAGATTGGAAATTCTATTTAGAAAAAAAAACTAACAAAAATCAATGTCTATGAAACATATCGAACATAATTCATAAGTAAAGACTATTTGTCTTACGAGATGTTGAAAAATCATGATCGATGTTGTGTTTATTCCTTCAAACCATTAGCCTATTGAAACATTGTGTTGTTTATTAAAAGATAAAACAAACTGAACAAGAAAATGTTCATCCACTTCCCGCGTCGGTCATTTTGATTGATTATTTTAACAATTCCAAGTAAACTAATGCCATAATTTCAAACAAATAAAGACCTACGCATTAACCTGTTGTGTTATCGTGGGACGAAATTTTGTTCCATTTTGTTTATTAACCTATTGGCATCCAATTTTTCGTATAAATCTTCAACAAAATATAACAAATTAGTTTACAAATGGTGTATCAAATAACTTTCTTCATATTATAATGAAAAATCTATTTCACGTCATACTACGAGTATTTTAAAGTTAAATTACAACTCCAAATATCTTAATTATTTTTTCCCAATTTTGGCTGTTAAATTGCATGTGAGGATCTTGAAATCACCAATGGGGGGCTTAAGGCGGTGTCATAGTTTCATATTTAAAAATAAGTATATAAAACTATTCACTTCCTATAAACCCACTGTTGACTAATCTCATACAAAATTATACTAACATTTTAAGACTTAATTATATTTTCTCTTCTTTCTGTACCTTAAGTGTGAGGATAAAAAGTATCCAAAAATATTAATAGTAATCAAATTACAAAGTTCACCTTTATATTTTAAATCATATTTAACTAGAGAAAAAAAAATTTGCTTCTTTAAGGTTTTTTGTGTTAATGTTATTTTTTTTACAAACTTTTGTAAATGTTGTAAAATGGAAATGTAATATAACCTTATGAATATTTTAAAACTGAATTCCAGTATTAAACATTTTATTAAAAATATGGCTGTACAATGAACAAGTGATATTGTTTTGTTTAGACTTTTTATGCCTTAACTGTAATTTTATACAATTTTCTATTTATGTTAAATTTACTTTCAATTATTATTAATATCGAAACGGTCATCTCCTATATTTACTTAATTCATATTTTTAAACGAATAACTAACTATTACAACGTATCCACTTAATTATATCCCTATTCCTATTTCTAAGTATCGGTTATAAGCAACAATCTTAATACTCGTATAACGATTGAAATTACGAAGCGCTGTTTGATATTAAGTTAAATATTGCACTGTAGAATCAGCTGAATTCGAACATCAATGGGTCAAAGTTTAGACAATAAGTGCAAACGATGTGTCAAAGTATTTTACTATAACTTTGTAAGAAACGATGAATTATTTTATGTTGACTGAATATGAAATTATGATATTAAACTGGTCCTTTTTGCTTATTACCACGCTATTTGAGAGTACCACACATCCCGTGGCGGTATTCTCACAGTTGTATGATGTTATCATTTGTCATTGTAGCCCATTAGGGCCCTAATAACCCAGCACAGATCTTCAGCATCTCTCTCGTGTGCCGTCCATCATTTCTGGCTTAGGTCTTCTGTGAATAGCGACCAACTTGTTTTCTGTTTGTCTCTTTTTCCCGTATAAGTTTATCTATTGGTTTGTGCGAAAGTGCTCCTGTTTCCGTGGTTTGTAGATCTTTTTACTAATCGGTGATTTAAACTATTTGTCTTTTATTTAAACATTTTCACATTTGAAAACCGATCTATTTGAGAAATGATTTTCAAATTTCATATAATATGCACGGATTCCTCGTTCTTTTTCAGTCTTTTTCCACGTCCACGTTTCATTCCTAAACATCAAAGTTTGCCTTTTTTAACATTTCGAAGTTCACAAACATAACATACACCTTTTTATTTTTGCCATACATTTTCCACAAGCACATAAGGAGTTGCATATTTTACTAGAATGAGTTATAATGATATATTTATCTAATTATGGGAACAGATTTAAATTATTTATTTAAAAGTGATAATTTTTTATAGTTTTCGTCTCTCAAAAGTTGAATATTTTATTTGCTTAGTGTTTATGTACATGTTTCTTCAACATATTTACAATTGATTTTTTTGACGTCACCAAAAAAGCTTTGATTTTTAAAAAAATTATTTAAATAAAATAAACAGCCAAGATATTTTTAACACAATTTCATAATTTTTTTAACTAATGATGCTGTAAGAATTGTTTTAAATAAAACTAAATATTTAATAACATGTTACATTTCAGTTTGATTTAATATATAATCGAATCACAATTCAATGGGAAACTGCCCTGAAATATTTCCGTTACTATCACTTTTTTCAATAACATATTTAACTTTTGTTATTTTCTTCGATAATGTAATACTATATATCCATATTTCTCGATTCATTTAAATCCAAGGCAATCAATTATTGGCCTCGCTTATAGAATTAAATCAATCACTCGGCATATCCATACACATACACATGTTTCTTGCTATTAACGTTTTGTAACACGATCAATCTGTGTACGTTTCCTTTTGTTTTACATTTGAAAACATTTCATTTCTTGGATTATCTTTTATTATTATTACATTAATAAATTGAATGTGTTTTCCCTGATACACAATACGTCTGCAGTGCTATTGTAAAGGCGTATATAACAGACCTCCAGGTTTGCAGTGATTTATTTCGCTGCGTTCAAATGCGTTAACCTTTTGGGGTATTTGATACTTAGACATATTGTATCAAAACTTGCAACACCTTTACACACCTGTTATATTGAACGGTGTTAATAAATGCCTTAAGGGATCGACTGTAAATAATTATAACTGATAGTTGTTAATATTAATTTGTAAAAAACATATGTATTAGATTTTTTTGACAATAATGAGTTACATTTTTTAATCAGCCAAATCAACTGACCTTCGTGGCCCGCCATTATTAAAGCCTTAAAATATTACAAAAAAAATGTTGAGTATAAAGAAAGTGGCGACTTATCTTAAGATTGGGTACTATCTGCATCTGCACATGTTAAAAAAATATATTTGATTAGAAAACCGCAGAGAACTTACCAAGGGAAGACGGTCTACAAAGAAACCTTTGTAAATCTTCCTGTTTGTGATATTAACACATTTAGTTTTGAATTCAGTGTTTATATATAACCATAAACTTCTTAAAAACTACTAAATATGGCTTTCTGAAGCTGCAAACGCCACCCATATCCGTAAAGCCGTAGTGTTCGATCCACAACACCATACGTTTGAGGTAATGAAATTGTGAATTGTGCTTAAATGTATTTTGTGTAACGAAAACATAACATCATCGTCGGTCATCTTAGAACAATCTCTCAACCTAGAAATAAGCCGATAATAAGTCGATAACTAAGAAATATTAACTATTGTCATAATTTGTATTTTTTCCACTATAATAATTCTCATTCTTCAACATTATACCATTCTGCTTTTAAATTATTTTATTTTTGAATACATTTTGTCGTATTCGTATGTTATATAAATTAAATGTACATAATTGGATACGAATTTTAAAATTCCGTATATTTAACTAATTTTCAAAACTAATATATGTTTTCCTCATTATTTTACCGTTGTTTCTTCAATTTGGCGGTGATTGACTGACTTTGAAATAGTTTTGCAAAAAACCAATTGAATCTTTCAAATAACGTAACCTGTTTTAAGCCATTAGAATGAAATTTATTCGAGAGTATTTGATTATTTGTTTTTACAAAAATAACAAATTCTCGATGTGATAGTGGAAATATTTATGAAATTACCAAGATTGACGTTATTTCTTCATTTGCATTTTAATAAATTTCTTAAGTAATCGCTTTGATAATATTTATGAATGTGGATAAATCTATTTTGTGGTTTTTAGGTAAATTAATTTCATGCTGTATTTTTTTATAATTTATTTGAATCAATGAGTTCCCACCTTCCTTGTGACTTTAGCTTATTTATGAATATTGAAAGACTCCAATCTAAAAGAATTAGATTTTTATGTTCAAACTTTGATCTTCTAAATATTTCTTTGTCACCGTAGAAGAGTGTAAACGGTTATTAAAATTAAATAAGGTTTATCTTAAAAAAATAGGATAAGATGGATATTATTAAAAGAGTCAAGATATATTCAAAAGTACAATCTGAATTGTGAGACTTGAATCTGAAATTGAAAGAATTATTGAAATCTGAAATTGAAAAAAGAATAAGAAGACAAATTATTTGGGTATGTTGAACAAATGATGAAGACTGACTTGACAAATTATTTGGGTATGTTGAACAAATGATCAAGACAGATTTAACAAATTATTTGGATATGTACAAATGCTCAAGACTGACTTGACAAATTATTTGGGTATGTAGAAAAAATTATCAAGACTGACTAACAAATGTTCGTGTGACAGACGTAATACAGGAAGACCTAGAATACTTTGATTGAACCAAACGAATGAAATTAAAAAAATGTAAATGTCGAAGAAATCGAAAAAGCTCTATGAGGAGGAGTGTGGATTTGGAGATGACAAAAGATATGAGTCGCGATCCTAACATCCGGCGTTCTATCGTCTGCCTTCTTCAAAAGGGAATCGACAGAATCCTTTTTAAAAATCGGTTCGTAAAATGGTTCGTATTTAAGTGGAATTTGGGTTAAGTTCGGTATAAGTTTTTAATGAAACGTGCACCATAAGGAATGTGGCAAATGTGAATGATGATGATTTAAAATATCCAACGAACAAATTACCAAAAACGATGACTTCTGAACTCAGATTTTTTCGACATTGTGTGGAAATGAAGCTTGTAAAAATACCTCAAATCTTTTTATACTCAGAATTCGATGTTTTACCGAGACTTGAATACAAATATCCTTATCCAGAGACATTAAACATGCCTAAATATTTCCAATACGATCACAGACACCTCAGTAAAACAAGAAAAACATTTTTTTATATACTTAAAATTGTTTTAGTTTTCAACTGTTTTGTTTGCATGTGAAATTGAAAATATAAAAAAGTAAATATTATCATATGTATTGTTTTATTAAATTTGTGCATACTCGTGTTACAAATAGGTAATATTTTCTAATACGTTTATAAATGTACGGGTTAAAATATAAATTGAGAAATAAACGAAAAATTCCAAGTGGAATAGAAAACAATATTTTGATGATTTCAATCTGTCTAATTTATAATGGTTAAGGATTTTTTTATACACAAAAATGATAATTAAATGGAAATCCGCACTTTTGTAATTTTTTTGCATTAAGTCGAATAAGTTGTTGGAGTTTGCGTATTGAAATTGATTATCAAATATTGTTATTAGATGCTACTTAATGGTTTGGGAAATATTGTTTTTAGATGCTACTTAATGGTTTGGGAAATATTGTTATTAGATGCTACTTAATGGTTTGGGAAATATTGTTATTAGATGCTACTTAATGGTTTGGGAAATATTGTTATTAGATGCTACTTAATGGTTTGGGAAATATTGTTATTAGATGCTACTTAATGGTTTGGGAAATATTGTTATTAGATGCTACTTAATGGTTTGGGAAATATTGTTATTAGATGCTACTTAATGGTTTGGGAAATTTTGATTTCACAATTATTCCTCTTTCCCACATTTCCAAAAAGTCCTTTAGTGTGACAATATCGGGCACCTCTTACAATGATTTATGCATTGTTATCATTTATATTTAATTGACGTCCTTCCAGATCTCTTTTGTCGATACAGACCAACGAGATCTTGGATCCACTTAACGATTCGACTCTATGACTCCGTATTCTGAGCAACATTCTCAGTCATTATTCACATTGTCTTCTCATCATAACAACGCAGTCCATTTCCTACTAGCATCTCTAAAATTACACGGCTTTCTTCATTTGCTTTTTGGTAAGACGCTTGATCGGAGTTTTCGGGTCCGATTCTTATTTCCAACACATACGGTGGAAAAATGTGTCATGATTGCCTACTGCAGTGGTTCCAAACCCGAAAGCTCGATTACAGAGGCCAAAGAGAATATTACCATTCGGCAGCATTCTTCGTCGAGGTTTCATTGCAAATCTGGATGGATATGTTGAGTAATACCATACTAATGAATACATCTAAAATCACAAGTTGGCACTATTTTTTTTAAAACAGACCTAAAAGCAGAACCAGTCTAGTTAAATCCGTGGTGCATTAACATTAAACCACCACACCAAATAAGCAAAGATCCTGACGGGTAGTTTTTTTAACCTGGTGAGTTTATTGCCATGTGGCAATCTCTTTCAACCAACTAGAAAGATGTTTTTATAGGCCCTAAGTGTTAACCAGACTGGAATCCTATTTTAAAAAATCTGGGTTCCAGCGGGGATTGAACCCGCAACCTCCGGATTGGCAGACAAGTGTCTTACCACCAGGCCACGGAGGTCGTCATTTATAGCTTGTTAAAATGTTAGTTTGTACCAAATAAATATTTTGTCAAGCTATAAACTTCCTTGAAAGAGTAAACGACTGTTTTCTTCCCTAAGCCTCAGGAATGTTCTCATATATTCACACCTTCACGCAAATTCCTCAGTGTATGTGTGATAATAAATAATTCTTAATGTTTCTAATAAATTCAACGTTTCACTTGATAGTGTGCCAAAGAAACCCCAGTAAAATGTAATTTGTAAATTTATACATAATTATGCAACTAGATAATATGCAAAACAGCATTTGCACACAACACACAGTGAGTTTTGCTATTCAAATATATTTCGAGCGGTTATATTCTGAATACTGATGAGAGAATTAGATCATTTGTTTGAATTATTTTTGCTTCCAATATTTGCTTCTAACCGAACAGCTTTGTAATGTCCCATAACAAAAAAAAACTTTTTCTCTTTATCGACAGCAGGCCTAGTTGGTTAAGTTGTCTATTTTCAACCCTGTATTTTTAAATATCTAACGTCGATTTTAGATTATTAAAAATCTATTTTAAATTACCTTTATTTAATATTGAACTGGTATCCACGTGTGAAAGGTTTTTAATATATTCGTACTAATAAAATTAAGAAATATTTAAAAAAAACATGATTTTACATCAATTTATAACAGTAACTAAATGGTCAAAAATAAAGGAACCGTGAATGCTTTCAATTGTTCTTTCCTAACTAATTAACGAATGACCTTAAATGCTTTCTTCGTTCACATATTTTCTCACTGTTTCTGGTTATGTAATTTATTTTTTAATCAAATTAACCAAATAGTAAGAGAAATGCATTCTAAGGTGATCTCATTAGGAGCACAGAAAGAGGCTGGAGGTGTCGCGTATTGTGTGCAATGGTGCGCCCAGTCCCGGGTGTTGGGCGCGCCTAATTAGCAGGCGAGTTCGTGCTGGTCCAATAGACAAATGGCGTGACAACCGGCAGCACCTGAGCGGCCAGACATTCGGATGTGTCTGTAATGAGATGCGACCCGGAACGTGCAGGAACCTGCGGACCTGCAGCGCCTCCTGCAGCGTTCCCACATGACCTGGCTACAATTTAATTGGGATTATTCTATCGCGGATAATAATTACATCCTGAGGGACATTAGATTTGTCAGAATTTGTTCAAACTGATTCGTTTTGATCCTTATTATTATAAAATACTCATATTATACTCATGATTTCATAATAATAATAAAAAAATAGTTAACTTTTATAAATCTGAATGTGTTACTATCACATACGGGAAGACTCACAGAGATTTCTTTGTAGTCATCCTTCCCTTGGTAAGTTTACTCCGGTTTTCTTAAACACATTCATTTCTAAACATATGCATATGCGGAGAAGTACCAGATCTAATGACCTGAGCTTCCACCTTCCTATCCTTACACTCAACTAATATACATTTATTTTGTAATAGTTTTCATCCGTCAATAATAATAGATTCGAATCCCGAGTTATAGCGCCCTTGAGGAGAGCGTACTCTCTTAACAAAGCTAATTAAACCAGGTTGCTAACAATGAATAACAAGACTAGTTATCCAATAGAGAATAAACATCAACAAGGCTGCCTCTCATGTTTGGAAATATATCAAGACTATTACGGTCAAAAAATATGGAGTGTGATGAAATCCAATGGAGCTAGTTTAGAAAACTGAGACAATGTTTAAGAGCCGCTGCTCTTGGTAAGCCGTTTAAGTATATTGCCTTATTTCACTTCTTATGTGTTACCGCAATGTCTCTAGTGAAAATATCACCACTCTTTCGAAAGATAAAGTCTACGTCAAAAAAATTTTTTTTTTCTTCTCATGAGGCACCATCACTGCTTCATTATGATTCAAACCCGATCATGTCAATTAATTAAATAATTTATTTTATTTTATCAATTTACAAAAATATACGGACTTAATATTTTTTGTAATATGCATGTATTGGATTATGTTAGTACTTAACACATTGGGTTCAATATATTTACGAGTATTGTATTCAGCTACCCTCACAAAAAGAGTTTGGAAGCCTCATGGCCTTAGAAAGCATTATTCACGAATATTATTCAGAAGGTTCAATATGAATACACGAAATTACATAAGCGGTTACTTTGCAAAAATTGATCTTACAAACGCGACAATGTAAAAAAATTGGAACCGAATCGAACTATTACATATTTAATTATATGATTGTTATAATCAATACGCAGTTTATTCAGTTAAAACACCAAATTCTTTTGATTTTCATAAATTTAGTATGGGTTTTGAAAATAAAATTTAATACTGAAGATAAAGTTTCTTAGGGTCAAGAGAATGGCCAAATATTACACAAAAATAATAATCTTTTTAATTTATTTATAAGAAGTATCGCGTTTCATCAATTAACAGGATTTTATACATATTCAAGTGGGAATGTATCCAATTCAAATTTATTTTCATAGAAACTGTTTTTTAATAAATTTTATTTCGTAAGTATTAAATTTCTCTAACACTCGTATATTAAATAATATCCTGTTTAATTTTTATAGGACGTAATTGTTTTTCTACAAAACGCAAATAATTGTAGAGTAAGTCGATGTTCCCATAAACTACTGTATCATTATAAATAACTAACACAATTAGTATAGTGTATCGATTCTAAATGAAACAACTCACATGAAAGTTACAAACAAGCGTAATCTAATCTGCCGCTAGTTTACTGTCGAGTAATAAGTTGTTATCTCGATAGGGCAGCATAAGCTGAGAAGAGATAGATATAAGGAGGTTTCGTATTAGCTTTTTGCGCGTTCTTTGTTGTCCAGATGAAGATCTCGCCTTTACGTACTAGCAGTGTTTATATGAGCGCCCGCTGTTGTTGACCCGTCCCGACCCGCTGAGCTTTTCATACCTCCTTTGTGTCGTGTGCCCCTAATACGTTGGATATCATGCCCGATAGGGGAACATAAATGGTGTGGAAGTACAATATAATGGACATTAGCGAGAGAAGAGCATTGCTCATTGTTGCCGCAATGAAGATCTCGTTTGTGTGCGCATTCAGACGTGTATTCGCTCGTACACGGCCTTCGTGACCCTTGATTTTACACCTTTTCCTTACTCGTGTGTTCCTAATATGTAGATAATCATATGCACATGGAAATTGATACTTCTGTCTTCATACAACCAACAAGCACTGTGCTTATTTATTATAAACAAGATTATTGTATCTCTTGAGAATCCATTATTTTCTTTAATATATATATTTATTTAATTAATAAAGCTATTTTCAATGTACCAAAAATCTGCTGCAAGGTTAAAAAATATACAAAATCACTGAAATTTCCGTATAATTTAGATTATTAAAAATTAAATGAAAGATTACAAAAAAAATCTTAATTTCAATAATCATCTTAAATATTGTTTACTTTGCCATCAAAAACGGTACCATGAATACTTAATTGAAAAAAAAAAGTGAAATTTTGTCCCTAATTCATAGTCCGGCCTAAATACTAATTCCTATCCTTAAAATGTCGTGATTTGTATTCAGTCAGACCTCATACGCTCCAAACTTTAAAATTTGATAATGAAACCACGTGACTGACTCCCTTATTTAAGGAAGGTACGACAAATTTGTATGGAATGTAACTTAACATACTGAAATATGCATTAAAAAAACTGAAAATGTATTAATATACGAACAAATTACCAAAAGTAAATAAAAATTGCTTTATCAAATATTAAAAGAACCTCTACAACTTCATTTTCCTTTCTATCTTTAAACATTAAAATAAGTTAAAGTATAAATGCAACTTTAGATTGATTATTTAATGAATATCATTAAATAACGGTATATTTCAAATGTTTAATGATTTTTTTTATTTTTGACGCATTTTCAACATTTTCCTCAACTGTTTTATAGCAAAAATATCTAACTTCACGGGTATTAGAAGAATAGGCACTAAATTAACTATGGAACCTCTTTCTCCAAGAGCCGGCATGAATTCAATTTATTTTCCGATCAATTTCTATGGGAAGGCGGTGAGGAGGAAACACAATTCGCGTAAAGTGAATAGCCTTTATTAATTAAATAGCCGAGGCTCTGAGTGTCTATAGCAATTACACGGTAGGATATATTAGATATTGGATCCACGCCTGCCGAACGCTAAGCGTGATGGTGAAATCCTATTCCCTTGGCGCAATCTGCAACTTCCCAGCCACCTCGGGACTTTGACTGCCTGACTTTGCTGGTTAATTAAACGTTCTCCTGCAAGGATACGAGTAAGTCATGAGCTACGGTTATGTTTGATTGTTTGTACGAGTATTTCTGTTGCCTCTTCTTTTGAAACATTCATTTGTGGTGCTTGGTTCGCGGCGTATCATACCAAAAAATTGTATTGTGTTACATTTTCGTTGTATAAAGTACAACCTGGCAGGTTTATTGCCATGTGGCAATTTCTTTCAACCAAAAAAAATTGCATTCCAGCGGGATTTGAACCCGCAACCTCTAGGTTGGGAGACTTCTTACCAACTAGGCCACGAAGGTCGTTTATTTTAACGTTTTTATTGGTATAACCCAATTTTATTAAGTTATGACATTTCATTTATATTTTATTTGTAACTGACTCTGTAGCCTACTTTTCCACCCGGGTTTTCGGGTTCGATTCCTGATTATACCAAAAAAAAAACAAAGAAAAAAGAAAAAGAGTCCCAGTCTAGTTAAAAAGTTCGGATGATATTATTCTCGAATGTGATTAACGTGTGCGAATGTTGTTACCTTTTCATATATTTATAATACGTAAAATGGCGAATGACGAGTCCCGCATACATGTGTGGTTCTTAACCCGAAGGCTCAATTACTGGGACTGCAGACAATATTGTCTCTCAACCACGCTCTTCAAAATATCTGCATCATCGATTCGGAAATGTGGAGGTGTGCCATATGAATGAAAACATTGTAATATTTCAACTGTATGAAAATGGGTAATCCTGTTGAAAAAATAAAACTGTTGAAAACGGGTTGAAAAAACGAAACAGTTCATTAAAACTCAATCATAAACTTGCAAGAATTTTATTGAAAGCATCCATTGTCCTTTTTTGCACCAACCAGTCTTTCATCAAACCGTATAATATACCATAGGATTTCCACGCCTTTCTGTTTTAAAAATATACCAACGTAATTTTTTTATTGTACAAGATACTGTTACATATGAAGTCATAATGAATACATCCAGAAATTAATGCACGAATAAATGGATCTTAGAATAATACTACCATGATCAAATAGTTTTAGGACTTTATTCATAAAATCGAAAATACAAGTTTATTCATCAAAATCGATATAGTCCCCTTCAAAGTACTCCCGTCGACTGCAACGCACTTACGCCAGCGCTTGATCCAATCCTCGAAACACCGCTGGTACTCAATTTTCGGTATGTCCATCAGAGCCGTCTTCGATTTTTTTCATGACATCCTCTTGGGTGCTGTAACGCGTTCCGTGAAGCGGTTTTTTAAGTCGGTTGAACAGGAAAAAGTCGCAGGGAGCCAGATCAGGTGAAGTCAAAGGCTGCTGGATAGTAGTCGTGTTGTTTTTGGTCAAAAACTCATGGAAATCATGTCTTTCGCGATTTCAACGCGGTCCTTTTTTGCATGAAATTGAAGTCTTTCGGCACCAGTTTTGCAGCGACACGTCTGAGGCCCAAATCACTAACCAAAATGTTTTGAGCGGGTCCATAAGTGATGTTCAAGTCCTGTGCCAGCTCTCCGATGGTCAATTTGCGGTTTTCGGCCAACATTTCTTTGATTTTATCGATGTTTTCATCGGTTTTCGATTGCCACTGCGTTTGTCATCCTCAACCGACTCACGACCACTTCTGAAGCGTTCGTGCCACCGAAAAACACTTCTCCAACATTTCCAAGGTCTGCGGACCGTTAAATCCGCTTTTCACACAAAATTTAATGCAAACTTGTTGATGCACAGTTAATGCCATTTTCAAACTTGTAAAAAATCGAAAACACGCACAAAGGTAGATGTACTCAGTACAGCGTAACTTTTACAAATGTCAAGCTATGACGCTGAAATTTAGAGGGAAGTATCAATGATAGATGTGGTAACCTAACAAAAATAAAAAAAAGAATTCCAATCGGGTGACTGACAGCGCCACACGGTGGCCGGTCCTAAAACTTTTTGATCAAGGTAGTATTACGTTCTTACAAAGTTCTACCAGATTTTATTGACAATACAATTTATTATTAGTGAGTTCAAACTAGTAATGAATCCTAAATTAGTTTGTTTGCATTCAACAAATATTCTTGACGATTTCATCAAAATAACTTCAGTACCTCAAAATTATTTTACTTGCCTGTGAGCTTTTATCGATCAAAGATACTCGTACAAGTAAAACGATATTTAAAGCGATGCTTACTCCAAATCCTTAAAATGTACAGTAAACTACTATTGGCAACAACTCCAAGATACGACTGTAGTCTTCTTTTTTAACTTTTAGCTGATTCTAAGTTTGTGGGACAGACTGCAAGTTCTTTATTCCCAGATCGCCTTCGTATTAATTTCCTTCTATACATCGTCTTCTTATGGCGTTCGTGTCCATTCGTTTAAACATACTGAAATTAAAATTTTCGCAGTAATGAAAAATATTATGTACCAAACTGTTAAGAAAAAGCTGGAGAGAAGACATGTAACAGTCATTAATCACGTCTGCGATCTCGGTTGGTTGAAACGACACGGTAGATTTCATGCGTCACCATATCTTAACTCAGCACAGCTAGCCGCCTTTGAATTGCGGCTGTGACATGATACTTTTTATTCCTCGAGAATTGCCATGATATAAAAATATAAAATGATTGGAAGAATTGAAATAAAGAATCTTTTTATAGCTCCTCTGATATCAAAAAAATATTATTGTCAGATCTCATTAAAAAGTTCTATATCACTGAAGATAATTTATCTGCCTTAAAAAGAGAATCAGGTACTAGTCACAGCCAGTAAAAGTGTGCTATTCATTTAATGTTCCTCAAGGATCGTAACGTTTTTTAAATTGTAGATCAAATGTGCAGTACCCGGCGATAAGTAATACACATCGGGCTTAAGAAAGAGACTGTCGGCCATATTCGGCTAACTTCGGCTTTGTAGAGCGTCGTCTCTGTCATTCATACACGTGTTCCGTCGCGATTTGTCAGTCGTTGTCAAGCGTTCTAGGGCCAAAGACGACGCTCTACAAAGCCGAAGTTAGCCGATTATGGCGGGCAGTCTCTTTCTTAAGCCCGATGTGTATTACTTACCGCCAGGTACTGTATGTAACTAATGTTCGAACTTCAAGTAATTTTTATTTTCTTTTAACAGTTTTGTGATCAGCTTGTTTTATTTAAAAGAAATTTTCAGATTTTTAATTTCTTCGTTCAACACTGCACGAAAATAAGAGTATTATTTCTGTGGTGTTATGGCAGAAGTTGATATGTCCGTTTTTTTGTCATTTTGTGTTTATTCTCCCAATTTATAGAAAATGTTTCTCAGCATGTTGTGGCAAAACTTGGTGTGTCAGTCATTATCCAAACAAAAGATATGTTGTTTGGAAAAACTTAAAAAAATGCTTATTTGTACTGATTTTAACAGCTTATCAAAGTTAATATTGCTTCTCCTGTAAGGTAAAACGGGCATATAACCTTCTGCCATAACGCCATAGATTTAAAACACTTAAACTTGAAACTAAGACACCACACGAATAGAACTAAAATGCCCTCGTTGTATTCATAATACGAACAAACTTACAAAGGCATATTTTTACTTAAACATAAAAAAAATATCCAAGAATAGAAGAAGAAACGAAGAACGGGGAATGCGTTTCATGTTGATGTAATCTTAATGGATCGGAATATATTTCAGCACTGCATATAAGGAATGTTATGTTTAAATTTAAATACGAATTTACATATGAAATCCAGTGAGTCATTTGAATTTCGTGTTTATTGATCTACTTTTTTTGATTGGGGATATAAAAAAAACCACTATCTAACATTTGACAAGTTTGTCTTGAGCAGAAATGAAAAACCTTTTTAATTGTTTTAATTTAATTAATACGAGCTGTATCTAAACAAAACTCACACAGATATTGTTTTATGGTATGTGATTATTACACACCGAAAGTGTCAAAGAACTGCATTATATCATGATAAAGTAGAAAAAAATGAAATATGAAAAAATAAAGAAATTTCTTGTGCACAATAAAATTCATTCGGTGACTTCTGTTTCTGAAAATGACGGAGACGCAGCAATCAATGACATGGGAACGGCTGAACGAAAGGAATTTTCTATGTTGGCAGTGAATTCCAATCCTTTAAAAAATAGTCCAGCATAATCGTTGCAACACAACGTGTTGTCAGTTAAGGCACGGGCGGTAATAATAATAAAAGGACAATTTATATAGCACCATTTAGAGAGCAGTTTCTTCTCAATAGCGCTCTTACTCGGGAATCAAACCCAGTGTTATTGAAATATTAAAAACATTAAAAAAATCGAGCGGAAGGATGAAAAAGTGGTTGCTATTAAATCGGGTACTATCCTACATCTGCATACGTTTAGAAAATCTTATTCCTGTAAGAAAACCACAGAAAAATTATCATTGGAATTTGGACTAAAAGAAAACCTTTGTAGATCTAAGGATATACATATGTGTATGCAAGTAATATATTCAGCTTAAGGTTGAGTTAGGGTATGTGCCTAGTGTTCATATACAGGTTGTCCCGTAACTCGACGTCAAGCCGGTATCGAGGAAAAGGTCAGGGTTAAAAAAAAAAACTTTCAAAAGCCTTATACTTTTCGAGTTATAGGCATTTTTTGAAAGTGTGAAAGTAGCTACCCTGCGCCAAATGTTTATAAGGTGTGACTACAAATTGCTATCTTTTATGATTTTCATGGTTGTATCGCAATCCTAGATAGCCCTGCTATTAGTCGGAGTCCGATATAAAACAAATAAAACCTTCACGTTCGAAAAAAAAATTGTTTTTGTCCGATCAAAAAAATTAATATTTTTTATCAGCTAACTTTAACTCATTATACTGTAAAAATAATGTACTACGCTAACCTGGCAAGTTACATCAAAAGATGGCCTGTTTAGTTAAGCGAGTTAGAGTAAGACAGCAAGTGTCGCCATTTGACATGAACTACAGTGAGACAGATAGTCACCATTCGACATAAGTTAATATGACGCTACATTGAAAAGTGTCATCATTAAATACAGTAATTTTTTATTTTTAAAGAAGTAGTAGGTATGTATTGTACCGTTTTGAATTCCTGACTAAACAGGTCATCTTTTGATGTAATTTGCCTGGTTAACGTAGTACATTACTTTTACAGTATGATGAGATCAAGTTAGCTGATAAAAATTATTAATTTTTATGATCGGACAAAAACATTTTTTTTAAACATGTAGGTTTTTTTGTTTTATATCGGACTCCGACTAATAGCAGGGCTATCTAGGATTGCGGTACAACCATGAAAATCATAAAATATGGCAATTTGTAGTCACAGCATATAAGCAATTGGCGCAGGGTAGCTACTTTCACAATTTTCAAAAAAATGCCTATAACTCTAAAAGTATAAGGCTTTTACAATATTTTTTTTAAACTCTGAACCGTCATAAGCTGGCCTTTTCCTCGATACCGGCTTGACATCGAGTTACGGGACACCCTGTAAAGTGATAGATTTTGTTAAGACCACCCAAAGGGTTGTTTTCAGTGCATCCTAAAGCTACACTCGTTCCGAGAGTATGTTTCATGGTTTTTAAAATTTACTCAGCGTTATACGAGTAAAACACCTAACCATCAATTGGTTCAAACTGTTATTATATGGATGTAACAACAGAGTTAATTTATAATTCGGAATTTTTATCAAAAATATTTTGCATGTTACCCTTCAATATATCCAAATTTCTTGATGCAGAGATGTTGAAGTGCGTGGCTGGAAGACAACATTGTTTTCGGTCCTTATCATTGAGTTTTCAGGTTAAGAACCAAATTCGCAGTTTGTCATCGCACGTGTTGGCAATACTACGCGCACATCTAATATGCGCGAACGCTGTTACTCGTACTAGACATGAAATACTTTTTATATTTTTTTGGAATCTAACCAGAAACCCCTGGATGCAAGACCAACGTCTTACTAACTAGGCTACGGAGCTATTTATCAACATCAATAATATTTGTGAAACGTTCCTCTTACGAAATATCTCAATTTTATAGTGCATGTCTCAATATATTTTTCTAGATCACATAAAACTTTTCCTTAATATTTCACGTCCGCAAATGTTTGTTGAGTAGTTCGTCATTGAGAACCAGTTTGCACCTGCCTAACGTGGTGCTTAAAAGTCGGAATAAATAGGCTTTATTCACTATTAATCATCAATTCTCAAGCATTTCGACTTCAAGGCTTCCGAGATACAACAATGATACAAAATTGCGAAATCACATTACAAGAAATTAGATCAATAGTAATATTTTCATTTACTAAATTGAACATTTGTTTATTGTAACAGCCATTTATTCTTCATTAATCACTATAGATCAATAAATTGTTTGGCTTAAAAAGACAAAAGTATTTTCAATGTTTCAAAATACTTGTGAAATTAATTTATCTCCTGACAATCTAAGCCTTGGTTTTCAATTGATAAATCCTTGATTGCTGTACAAGGAATACAAATTGAAAATATCCTCTAAGCGTCTTGAAATTTTTTGTTTACAATTAATCTTTAAACTGAGAAATTACGATCATATCACTTATATCAGAAAGAACTTAATTGTTTGAATGTGAGAATAGACGCACAATTCACATATTGTCACTATTGTTCTCGTATGTATAATACCCTTAACCGTCCTGCCGCCCACTTTTAACTCGCCAAAAATATTCAATGTCTTTTAGATCATAAACGGTTAAGAGCGAGTTTTTTTTATTGACTTTCGCAGTTACCGCTCTTCTATTTAATATTGTGCTCTGCCCATGCTGTGAGACTTTTCATATAACAAGAATCAATTTTAATGCGTACATTGAACACTGTACTCTTTACAATTGTACCATTGTATTACACGTAGTTTACAGAACAACCTGGCGAGCTTCTTGTTATACACATATTATAATTTCTTCTAACCAACCATAAAGATGTCAGAAAGCCTGTAGTGAAATAAACAGGTCGAGACCCTTTTTTTACTACCATCAGGAATCAAACTCGAAACTACCAAAGTTGGTTGAAAACGTGGTATAAAGTTTACCAAGGTAGTCGAAACGTAAGGATTTTTTAATCATACAAAACTTATAGATTTATCATAAAAATATTTCAGTATTAAATTGCACTTTAGGTCTCTTTTAAACAGATAAAAAATGTATCCTCTTCAAAGTTTTTAGTTGTAGCCGTTTTCAGTGACATTTGAACATTTATTAATAGTATATTTATCGTATTGCAACTAGTCAATACATTTATAAAATTTTATTAATCTTTAGTTATAAAAATGTGGTTTCCTTTTTTTTTCAGGTAAGTTTCGAGTGAAGCCCTTTTTACTTCTATCGTGTCTTTTGTGACAAAAACAGTATTCAAGAAATCAGGTTTGTGCGAACATTTATTTATACTAATAAAATATTTGAAAACTTTCTTTACAGGACTTTGTATAAAAATAAGTTTTAAAACCATTTACATACAATATTGGTTTTTGTTCGCATATTAATGTAAACACGCCTTATAAAATTTACTAAATTCAATAAGAACAAAGAAAAAATCTCTCATGTTTTCTCTTCTGCGTCATCTTTAAATACTGTAGTCAGTATTGTAAATTTATCCCACATCAAGTTTTTCATATATTATTCATAAGTTTCGCGTACAACTTGAATGAATCCTCCTTTTTGCTGTTGGTCTCAAACCCTTTCTCGAAAGAATTTTAATGACGATAAATAACTTCAAGCTAGTGTTGACATGTCGAGAAATATTTTGATCGTGTTGACCTTGTAAATATTCCGTTTTTAACATTTTTTGTTCAACACGTCGTATTATAGGGGCATTACAATAAAATTGATAACTTCAGTTGACTTCTTTATGGCAACGTTTAACCGGATATTGCTGATTTTTGCCTTTTTGAGAGAAAAAAATATTTATTATGTGAAAGGAAAAATGTTGAGGACTTTCAATAAATTTCATACGTAGGCGAACCGATTTCGTGTTGAATACAAAGAGAATATCAGGTAGTTATAGAAGATTATAAGTAGATACATAGACTCCAACTATAAAATATACACATCTCCTTTTTTACTGTATTCTTCAAAAGCTTCTCATTTCTTCTTCTCGTTGTGATATTCTTGAAGTCAAGCAGTATTTTGTGTCGAATTCTCAGAAAGTCGACCATTGTTTTATTAGTCAGAGAGTATTAGAACTAAGAAGCCACGTTCATCCTAGCTTTCTCTTACACGGTGAGTAGGTTTAAAGAGTGTCGATGAAGAAAGGGCAAACTAGCATTGTGTAATGAGATTCGTATTATTTTCAAGTATTAACATCCGAATTCTAATTCATTACAATGTCGTTTATGTAATTAATTATTTTAAAGGGGGTTATTATTTATTTTAAGAGATGTTTGCAAAATTAGCAGGAGAACAGAATGAAACTTGCCTATATTTTATTTCGTAATTTGATATGACGATAAAGTATTAAAGCTTCACATTTCTTCTCGTTGTGATATTATTAAGGTCGAGCAGTATTTTGTGTCGAATTCTCAGAAAGTCGACCATTATTTTATTAGTCAGAGAGTATAAGAACTAAAAAAAATAGATAAAAACTTTCAAAATGTGAAAAACAATCAATTTATTGGTTTCTAATTTTTTTATTTGATTTTCAAAACATAATCTTGAACTTATAAGTTTTATTGTATTTCAATATATGGTATATATTTTTTAAATACGAGTAATTTATAAAATATATATGGATCTATAGTCCTAATTAAACAAAATAAGAACGTCTTTTTATCTCATAGATTTTTTTATTGTATGACATTTTAATTATATACAGTACCTGACAGGTTAATTGCAATCTCTTCAAACCCACCAGAAAATATTAGAGAAGCCTTTAGTGGAAACTTGACTGGAAATCTTTTTGAAAAATATGGATACCAATAGGAATCAAAATCGCAAAAAATGTATTCTTTTTTAATGTCAGATTGGATGCCAATCGTCTTTTTAAGTAGACCACGCAGGATGTCAATCTATGAACATTATTTTTAAAATAGTTTTCAAATTTCCATTACCATAATCACTGAACTCAAACAACTCTAATCCATCTTTTCATTCCTTTTATTTATTGAAAATGATTACGTCAAAATTAAGCAACTGTTACATGCCGTACATCGTTTGAGCATTACAATAAGTTTTAGAATTTGCGAATATTTCGCAATCCCCAGACACAAACTCAAGAATCCGCTAACAGAGAGTATGCAAATTTTAATTCAGACCAACACTCACGTTTGCTTCTGAATTAATTCTCTGCAACAACAACAGTGTGTACTCGTATATTAAAAGGGACGTTGCCGACTGTAATACAAGTATGTAGACATATTTTTTACAAATGCACACAATTTATGGATATTTCGTGCTATTTTAAAATACGCGTATATAGCACAATTTGTACATACTATTTTTTTATTCATTTATTTAACACTGTCATGTAAATATATCTGGCCAATGTATAGCTTTAAAGCAATCTCTTTCAATCAACCAGTCTTTGTTTCATAATTATTATCACTAACATTTTCGGTGATCCGCGTTTTAAACTTAGTAAATGAAAAAGTAAAAATTAAAAAAAAATACATCTCAAGGAAAATAGGGATTAAGATGGGAGTTAAGGGTGACGAATATTTTGAGATAAATAAAGCTACTTTATTTTATTTTTAAATAACGACAAGGATGAAATACATCTGAGTAAGCTTGGAAAATTGTGGCAAAGTCGAGCCGAATAAACAGAGGGAAAAGATGATACATGATGCATTGGTGAACAAAGGATTTTTCCTTCATATTGGGGGCTGGAAATCTAGTCAAAGGGGTATTTCCACGTTTTTACGTATATATTTTTAACGCAGTTCCCAACATTCTCAGATAGTTATATCCTGAAATGGAAGTAGTACATATGATTGACGTGTTCTCAAAGTATATTGATAAACGATGCTTTTTTTTAGATTTTCTTATCAATAAGGACAAAGCCCACCTGATTGAGCCAGGAAGATCGAACCAATTTAACCGTAAAATATAATGTGTAGAATTATTATATATGATGCATTAGTATACAAATAATTCTGCCGCACTAGATCGGAAGGACACTCGATGCTCAGAAAGAATTTTGATTTGTTCACGCAAATACTGAGGTTACTTTTTAACATACAAAAAAGCATTGAAAGAACATGGAGATTTCTTCCCTGTCTTATTGTAAGCCACTAGAGTCACGATATTCATATTTGTAAGGATGTATGATCACGTATAAATGATCATATTTACAAATATTGCCGGAAATTGCGGTGGATTAATAACATTAGGTTGAAAAAAGTGGTATATTTTGTTTTAAGATAAATTTAGGTATTTGAAATAGAATCTAAATATTGTACAAATCTTGTGACGATTTACAATAAGTGTCAAAAGGTATGTGATTGAGAATTGTAGTAGAAATGCAAATAACTAAAAAATCTTCGTTCCATCAAGAACATAGAAATGCTATAAAACGCTCTATCCAGGTCAGTCCAAGCCCGGCACTCCATTTCCTCTCACATTGGGCAAAGTCTGCAATCATAACACCGGTGAATGATGAAGATTTTTAATAAAGAGCAGAGTATCTTAACGGAGCCGGGAGAGCATTGAAAGCTCTCAAAATTATATGTCATATCTAATCTAATAAAGATTAGATTTCCTATCCAGTGTAATCTCTGACAAAACGGACCTCACTGCAAGAAAAACCACCACCTCTGTTTATACATTCCTGGTAGCAAAATAAAGTGACCCTTGTAGACCTTGTGAAACCACAACTTCGGCTATCATTATGGACGCCAAACTATTTCCTAGTTTGTATGCAGGTACGTGCTTTCATAATATGTAAATAGGAGTACCGCCTAGTTGCTTGTTAGTTATCTCTGGCATTTCCACTAACTAAGAGAGGAAGAATGAGAGAATGGGATAAATACTAATAATAATAAAGGACTGTCTTGCTTCAATGATGATATCATCGCATAAGATATCTGTCGAAAAAAATAAAAAAATCAGATTCAAGTGCCACTTAATAGATTCAGGTGGAATAAGATTAAAATTGGCACCAATTTTGCTGTCTAAAATTATCCAGCACTAAAATTAAGAGAAAACATAATTTCGGCGTAATTCGTCGTTGTCGTTGCTGGGCTTCATAGTCGAGGATCCCTTCGCTATTCCTACGTCAATTTAGTTGAAAAGCGAAGCTGTGCCATCGAGTTCTTGGTTTTATTTTTTAAGTTGAGTGGGCCGTCGTCCACCAGCAAACTCACCAGTCACACCGCTGTACTAGATCCGATGGCAAACCGAAATGAGACGACCGGAGCACATCGGCATGTTTTTTTTCTTATTTTTTTTAAAGAATAGATATGACTAAAATCATAGGTATCCTTATACCCCCGAATACTAGACAGAAAAAATGCCGGTGTCATTTGAAGGGAGTAGCACAATGCGGGTTTTGATAGGCGATCTTCTGCATGGAAGTTCAGTGCTTTACCGCGTAACCATACACCTCGGAAATTTGTATACCCCTAAATACTAAAGTGCAAAAAATCTGTGTCATTCGTGGGGGGTAGCACATCGCGGAGTCCGAACCAGCGACTTTCTGTACAGAAGTCCATCGCGTTTGCGCTCGGCCATACACATCACAATGACTATACATAACGACCAGAGAAAGTCTTTATATTGGTTTGATAATCCACTTACTATTTGATGTACAAAATGGTAGGTAATTGTTAATTTGTTTATAAATTTGTTATGGTTGACATTAGAGTCGTTTATACTCGCAGATAATTTTTAATTTCATCTCTATTAATTTATTCCTCTTTCTATGCCAAAATCTTGAGTTACACTTTATTTTGCATGCCAAATCTTGAGTTATACTTTATTACATATTTTCAGCTCAATTTATCGAGTCCACCATTTTTTATTATTATCCGCGTACCTTTATTTATATTGTATTTTTTATCCCCCAAATATTCAAGTTTTTTTTTTTCGAAGAACTTAACTTCTTAGCTTTCTAAATTGTTGTACTTACTCAACATATTTATTTAAAATAACAAAAATCGTTTTATAATTTATTCTCCTAAAGCTGGATATAAATTTACTAAAGCATTTCATCTATAATAGTTATTATTCAGGCATGCATTATTGAAAGAATTTCAGCTTTTTTCTTATTCCCTGATATTTCCTAGGAAGATTGAATAAAATATTTTATTCATTCTTTGCTAACTCTATCGCTTTACAAATGACACAGTTGGTTAATTCTGAAACGCAAGGAAAAAACAAAGTTTTATTAATCTCTCAAGATCTCTTAGGAGCGATTATCACAGGTCGTTGCAATTCAATGTACGAGTACATAATGGTTTGCACTGCAAGTATACCTTTTTAATGTAGCAGATATTCATGACAAACTGTACATCCGTCCTTCTGATGTCATTAGAAAAACTAGTTTATTTATTTGCTTCGATATAAATACAGTTAAACTTCCTTAGTGTTAAAATAAAATTTTAAACATATTTAGCTTTAAGTTACGCCTAGCTTGTTAAAGTATTATTTTACTACAAATTTATCGACTCTGACGCTGTCTCCTCTCTGCTTATTCCATCAGAAACACGGTGTTATAATATGTATATGGTATATGAATGAACGTATTCTTCTCGTAAATCAATCCACACAACCTCCGTTGTCTAGTGGTAGAACGCATCATTAATTTGAAATGTTCGTCTTCGATTGCCGGCGGTGACCTAACAAATTAGATAAAACTAATCAGTTTTTTTCTTCACATTAATGTATTGGTTAGTCATATTTTATAGGCCGTTATTTCTAATATTGCACTAACCTACCAAAATAACTCGAATACATTGAAGTTTGAAATTTGTTGTGACCGATAATGTATTTTAAAAAAGTCATCGGGTGTCAATGAATGGAAGCATAATATAACATTAGATAAGCAATTCATTTTGATCAGCTCTTTTCGCATATTTTTAATTTGTATCTAAATCATTTATTTACTTTTTGATGTGAACAAATAAATTAAAAAAAAAGAGTATTGTTGCTCTATTGCGTAGTTCAAATTTGAAAGTGATACAAGAAATGTCTTTACCTTAGGCTATGTAATTCGATTTTGTAAAAAAAATGGGTGTAGCATTAGAAACAGGTCATGTATTGTTGCTTCTCTTTAGATTAAATTACTTTTGCAGTCTCACGCCTTTGAAATGATTTATAGTAAAGGGTATCTTCGAGTGAAAGGTGTTTCATATTCTAAATGACATAATCAAATTAATTTGTAATATTTCGTGGCATATCTAATACCAGAATCAATCAAGCGGAAGCTTTTGATGCGAGATTTTTGGTTTAAAAAAATATTAGTTTAGGAAACTATTAAATCATTTAGAATAATATTATAATTTTAAGTTCAAACCATACATAAGTAAATTAACATTTATTCTCTTTTCATTGTTAACACCGAAATGAATATCAGAATCACATTTTTCCATAAACAAAAATAAAGCTGTCCCACAAAGACACATTTTGAATGGTTACAAATTCGTAGAATAGACAAAAAAATTGTCTATTATTTTTTTGCTATCGCAAGGGCTCAAATTTATGGTCTTTCTGGTCCATGTAGTTACTACTGATAATGTAGAATCTCAAACTCAATTCATTTACAGTAGCCAGTTTTGTAGCATAAACTCTATTTTGGTTAGCCCCCATAAAAAAAATCTATGGGCGTGAGGCCTAGGAAGCTTGGGGGGTACTTAATGTTACCTCTACGTCCAATTCACCTATTCGGCAATTTTTCATCAAGATATGTCCTCACATCACGATGGTAGTAGGGAGGTATACCATTTTGCTGTCAATAAGTTCTCGTCGCCCCTAAACTCCTTACGAATGCGTGGTAAGACAAATTCTTACAGCAAGTTTAAGTAAACGGAACATTGTCAAAGTGTGTTTACATTTTTGGAACACTGTATGTTATCATTTTTTCATAGAAAAAATATTTCACATAATTATTTACATGTCATATTTAAAGTTTTCTCTATCAACAGAGCTGTTGATAGAGAATACTTTAAATATGTCTAGGTCGCTTGGTTCTTACATAAAAACCGACCCATTTTTTTCTTGAAAGTTTCTGATCGTAGTTTGAAGATTAGGGATGGTTTGGTGATACGTCAGGAGATGCGCTTTCTTTCCGCACTTCTCTGGCTTTAATTTTTCCCTGCAATATCAATTGAAAAATCCCTTATTTTTATACTCACATTCTACGTCCAGGGTACTTTTTTTATCTCCTTTTCACGATGAGGAATACTTCTATATAATTATTCATCCATTTCAAGATGTCATAAGTACAGACTTTGTTAAACCCTCCAGACTTGAAGCATTCTTCGATAGCACGATATTTCAAAAGCTTCTAGATTGTCTTTAATCCATATTTATTTTTACTTGATATTTTTTTCCGAAAAAATGTGTTTTTTAATTTCACATATCTATTTAGTAAATGCCTCAAAGGTAATCGTATAGTGTTCTTAAAACCACATAGATTCTCATATTTTTAGAGTTTGTAATATCGCTGCGTATGTTTTGTTTTTATGAACCGAATAAAAGAAAGTTTTCTAATATCACACGTCTTTCTTCTCCCATTACTAACCGTTCACTTTTTGTTTTCTCTAATATATTGTATATTTTATATATTCAGATCACACACGAAGCAACTCTAACAACGTCAAATATGCATTTTAAAACTAGATCTGAGCCAATCTCCCGCCTTGCCGCAGTGTCGGCCCGATACGTGATCGGAATCGTCGCTTAGTTCTCAAACATGATTCGTCTAATCATTTTCACTTGGAATTACTGCAAACTGGTGCGTTTTTTATTGTTTACATAAATAAACACCTTTTCTAAATGGAAATAAAAACTACTATTACATAAACTGTTAAATAAAATCTGTTCCTGGTTTACAAAATACTTTTACTATAAAGAAATTCTTTCCTGCAAATATCTTTTATGGTGGATAAATCTAAAGCAGTATAAAAAATTTAAATGCAAAGATGCGCAATTCTATACAACTCATTATTGAGTTAAAATGCAAATTAATTTATAGAACTTTTTAATTTGAATCGAAAATATATCAAATGTTGCGATTTAGTACAAATTTGACTAAACTAATTAACAAAAATCTTACGTTAATAGAATGTTAAATTTTTATATAAGGAATAAATTTTGAATAGCAGGAGAGCACTTTTCGCTGAATGCCATATAAATATTTGGCAATAAAAAATAAACTTTAGTTTATTGAAAAACAACTAGCCATAAATCTGATCATTTCGGTCACGATAATGTAACAAAAACTATTACGCTTATTAATTAAAAGCTTAAGTAGCATTGACTCCTACTCGTCAATGCCAATTCTTATTGAGTTCACTTGTAACATTAGGTCTAATTAAAATTGAAGTCGCGTAGTTAATTTTATATATTCATCTAGTAAGATAAAAGAACAACACAGATAGCTACTGTGGATGGTTGGGCGTGCCGAGGATGTGAAACAGGAAACTGATGTCAGGCAATCAGGAGTGATCGAAGATGTCAGTCGAGAGATCCATTAGACCTCCTAGATGCTGACAGCTCTGCAACCAGACGTTCTCGACTATATAGATCAGATTTAAATATTATCAGAAGTTACCAATCTAGATTTAAATAGCAGTATCAATCTATACAAATATTTATATCAAATACGAGTACATATTAAATGATAAATCATATATTTCGATATATTCTTATACATTGTAATAAAATTGTAATCGACACGATTTGACAGTTTCATATTAATTTATTTAAACACATTTGTAAAGTAAACTAATGGTGAGTTTATTGCAATACTGCAATCTCTTTCAACCAACTAGACAAAAGTTACGCCAATATCTGCTTTTTTTTCAAATTAAATTTTCCACATTATACAGTTTTTTGCTATGACATAATATGTATCTGATTAATTTAAATTGAAATAGAATAATAATAAGAAGGATTTTTCTCATAGTTCTAGACGGTGCCGAGAATATATCTACTATCACTCAATTGATTCAATATCTCTAATCAACGCGTCACTGAGTGTTTAGCTATCACATTGTCTCTGTAAAATGGTTCATGGAATAGATGATCATATCTCGCACGGTTGTTATTGTCTAGAACATAAAAAGTACCTCTCATGTTGCGGGACAGTTGAAATTACATTGCAGTACTTTTAATATGAAAAGCGCGATGGACCTTGCCATCTTGTTTCGAGGCTTCTATAATTGCATACCGTCAAAAATTTAAAATGCTGTGCATATTTTGGATAATCACCCTCTGTTCTATACCATAAATATTTCAGGAACTTTTTTGTACTTGTTCCAGCATATTTTCGTATTTTGAGAACTCGAACCCGAAATCTCTAGCGAGACACCAATGACCTATGTATGTTGCATGGCCTAAGAGTTTACTACATGTTTATAAATATGTTTTACGTTTGCATATTTTTTTTACCTGAATTAAAAATATATAACTTTGTTATTCTATTGATTATTTATCTCGAGGCTTTCTTCAGACTGAATGACCCCAGTTTTTACGAAAACAAGGTGTAGGTGTAATTGGTATCATGTTTCATCTGAAATGTGTGTGGTCTACTGTGTGTTCCAAAAAAATGTTTAAAAGTAGAGTAGTTTTTTGCATTCTTTGATTATTAGTTTATTATAACTAAAGAATTTATGTTATGTTTCTAAATTCATTTTTTGTAAATATTCTATCATAAAATTCCACCAAGTTAAGAAATTCCACTTTGATAAGAATAAATCATTCATAACGACTCGGATTTACGATTTCACTGATTTAAAATTAACAATTGGTACCGAAAATTTATTACATATATTTTTGTAAATGGTTTTATGAGACCTGAAACAATAGTTATAAAGAAGACAATAATTAAATGCGTATAAAAACCATTCATGATTTTATGAGTCTTTAAGAACCGCGATTCTTGATAAATGATGTATGTACATATTCATTCAAAGTTTGATGGTTTTGTACTCATTTCAATCCTAAGACTAATTATTTTAAAATTGAATCAATTTTTATTATCTCTTTTGATTACTCGTACTTTAAAGTTCGATAATTTTATATAATCAATTAATAGTATTAGGTCCTTACATATGAAATTGGCGTTTTGCCGTACTGGCAACTTTGATCTCAAATATCTTCTCTTTGGTTAGGAATTCCAAATTCAAATTTATACAGCTATTTACTCAAGTATTTGTGTTTCGAAAATTATAATTCATTTGTTTTTTCCTCAATTGTTTTTTTTCTTTGCGTCACTCAGTTTACAAAATGGAAAACTTGAAATATCGCGTTATTTACGAGTACGAGTTCCACCGTGGCACCAGTGCTGCAGAAACGGCTCGAAGGATTAATGATGTGTATGGCGACGGTGCCGCAAAAGAAAACACAGTGCGTTTTTGGTTCCAACGTTTTCGTTCTGGAAATTTCGACCTGCAGAAAAAGCCCCGTGGACGGCCGGAGACCAAAGTTGATAATGAAGAATTGAAGGCTATTGTGGAAGCGGATCCATCGCAAACCACGTCCGAGTTAGCTGCAGGCTGCGGTGTTAGTGATAAAACTGTTTTAATCCACTTGAAGCAAATTGGGAAGGTGAAAAAGCTTGAAAGGTGGGTACCTCACGAATTGAGTGAAGCAAATCAACAAACGCGCGTTGACTGCTGCGTTGCATTACTCAACCGGCACAATAATGAAGGGATTTTGAATCGAATCATTACCTGTGATGAAAAGTGGATCCTGTATGATAATCGGAAGCGCTCATCGCAATGGCTGAACCCTGCCGAACCAGCCAAACCATGCCCCAAGCGAAAATTGACTCCAAAAAAGTTACTTGTGAGCGTTTGGTGGACTAGTGCTGGTGTCGTTCACTACAGCTTTCTTAAATCTGGCCAGACGATTACGGCAGATGTCTATTGTCAGCAACTGCAAACCATGATGGAAAAGCTAGCTGCTAAACAACCGAGGCTGGTTAATCGCTCTAGGCCACTGCTGCTTCATGATAACGCTAGACCACACACTGCACAACAGACGGCTACCAAATTAGAAGAGCTTCAATTGGAATGTCTAAGACATCCACCGTACTCTCCGGACCTTGCCCCGACAGATTACTATTTTTTTCGAAATTTGGATAACTTCTTGCAAGGGAAAAAATTCAACTCCGATGGGGCAGTCCAAACCGACTTCAAAGATTTTATTGATTCCCGTCCGAATGGTTTTTTTAGTAAAGGGATCGATGAACTACCTATGAGATGGCAAAAGTGCACAGATAGCAATGGTACATACTTTGATTAAATAAATATATTATATTAAAAAAAAATCAACTTTATGTTCCTCCCAAACAAAACGCCAATTTCATATGTAAGGACCTAATATAAAATCAAATGCTATTTACGTTTACTCATATTTCAGTAAAATGTCGTCAATTTGTTTGTTTTAATCGATTTTCGATATTTATTGAAGTGATTAAATATATTTGAAATACCCACAGGAAAATATCTTCATCGCATAAATACTAATGTCCATTCAAGTGAAGACCAATTAAGTCAACTATGTCTTCCTATAATCAACAGATATTTTAAGTGCCACCCATACGTATAATTCCTAGAAGTCGCATGGGATGTGTAATCTACATCAGCAAATGAAAAGCGTCCACTCGTATTTACTCGTCATTAAAGCTATTTGCTACACTTGTTTGCATGCAAAGGAACAAACCTATCATCCTATCATTAAAGGGGAAGATGTATGCAACGCAGGACCTCACTTATCACTGTAACGAGATATTCTCCTGATTCGTTCATGACGGCGGCTACCAAGACAGCAGAAGTATTAAAGGGACATTCCAGCAAACCTTGATTTGTCCCTTTCGGCAGTGTGAATGCTCAACGAGGCTTCGAAAAGAAAGAAAAGCATGCCAAAAAAAAACAACTGAGAAAGAAACTTCCTTCATTCGTTTGCATTTGCGATAGACTTGCCAAGTTTCGTTGAATCCTTTTTACTTGGTACTGAATCTGGTAATTAAGTCTATACGAGACCCTCTTGTATTTATGTTACTCTGATGCCGTATATTGGATTTATTGCGATTCCACTGTCCAAGATTTTTCAGAAGCGATATGCCCTTTTCGCGGAGAGATTGCCAAGTAAAAGACAGTTGTAAAGGAGCTGAAGATTTATGGGAAAATATGTCTCAATGTGTATATTTGGTGATTTTAATTGATCTGGCGATGCAGTCGATTGTGAGAAATTTCTCTCGTGTCGAACACACATTATTTTGTGCCAAACAATTTTTTTTCTAACTTGAAACAAAGATATATGTTTTTCTTAATTATACTGTTTTTATTTTATTTGTTTTAATTCTAAGTGCGTTTGGTTGAAAACATGTAACCAAATATTTTGTTTATTTTGCACATCTTATACGTTTTGAGAACTATAAAATATTAAAGACAACAATAAAAACCAAACATAATTAATTGGTGTATAAACAGCTTAATATTTTAAACTGATCATGGAATCGCCAATAAAACGAATTTTAACGAATCAAAATAATCGATTCAAGGAGGATTTAAACAAATCAAAGGGGCACTGATAAAATACGAATTAAAATTAATCAGAACGTTACCGATAAAAACGAATTCAAACGAATCAAAGAGAAACTGATAAAAGACGAACGAAAATGAATCAGAGAGGTGCCGACATTAGAAAAATTTCAACGAATTAGGGAGGTACCGACAAAATATGAGTACGAGATATATTGAACGGCATGTAGTGATAAGAAACAAAGCCAATGGGGCACTTATAAACTCGAACCATATAAACTCGAACCGAACAGTATCAAAACCTGCTAAGAAGATAGTCCACAACTTTTCTTTAGTACCAACTGTGAAAGGTGGACGTGGAAAAGTCTAAAAGGAGCCAAATATTGAGAGTAGTATGCGTGAAAATATATGACCGAATACGGAATACAGCAGCTAGGGATAGATAGAAACTTAAAGCTGATGTATTAAATAAGACGAAGAAGGGCTCTCAGAGATGGTTTGGGCAGTAAGAACGAATGAATGAAAAATGCTCACAAACAAATATATAGTACATTGAAAATATGAACGAATAGCGTGGTAGAGAATAAATACAGGAAAGGTGCTTGAATCTGATAAATGATATTTTGAAACAAGGAAATTTAAAAAGTTTAGGAGTTATATGAGAAGGTGTATGAATATAGAGGAGGTAAAGAATTATTCAGTACGCGCTGAATGGTTGACTTGGTTGGCACATGATTTAAACAAAAAAAACACGCAATTTTCTTCGCGTATTCACAATTGAACAATTATTTAAACAAAATGTTTTAATAACTTCGACACGATGTTGCGGAATTAGATGCTCAATAATAAATTATTATCAACCATTCTCCATGACTGTCAAATATGAACTAAGAAATATTAGCTAAATCGAAATGGCGGCCAAACAAAATCAAGTTGGAACATAAAACGCAACCTGTATTAATGCAAAAAATATCAATTTTGAGATAAAATAAACTCTTTCACTAAGCAAGACCTGTGACGAAGTAATTTCGTCCGTTTATCACAAACAAATGTCATATATTAACCCTACCTACTAAAACACACTAGCATTCACATCATTACATATTATATACGAGTACTTAAATCCTTAGATATCAAAGTATGCATAACTCCAATCGCATCATAATCTCAACAACCATATAAAAATCATATTCAAGAACTCATAAAATGTTCTACACTCGTATCAATTATTCACTCATATATGTGTACCTCCAAAAGTCGCTCAATCCTTGCCCTTTCTTTGTCAAAAATGAAAAAGCGTGGCGCTCTGTACTCTTTACCTACGTCGACAAGTTTACGGCATGGTAGTATATATGTAATATTTTTGTAATTTGTTTTATCAAACACTGTTTATTCCACATTTTGTAACGGTTTAACCCCACCGGTTTCAAGGTTTACGCCTGTTTGTACTCCCCTGTCACAAGGAGTCTTGTTTGTGCTCCTTTGATGATGAGATGAAAGCCTTGAAACCGGTAGGGTTATACCATTACAAAAAGTGGAGTAAACAGTGTTTGGTAAAACAAGTTTGATAAAAAAAAATGTCCTTAAACCTCCACAATGCCTTAACTATAAATAATATAATATTTTTGATTATATAAATGTAATAACAAAATAGATTAAACTATAACTGAACTCAATGAATCACGAATATACGAGTACATGTATCATATACCATACATTAATATCACTTTATTGATTTAACTTAGTATAAAAGGCGACGGTATGCACTGAAAAAACCTCATGTGTTCACGAACTTTCACTAATTAAAATAAAATTGTAAGAAAATAGCCGACTCTATTATTTTACAGTTTATTTGAGACGACATGAAACTTATTTAACGTGGATATTACTGACACATCGTGACAGGTTAATACATTTTTATTCAGAGTGTCAATTCGAGAAGAAAAAAAATCTGATTTCAGTTGCGTACGTGAAATGGTTTCGAGAATGTACAAAAATGTTTTTTTTTATTCCGAAACAACTTTTATTTGTCGGATACATTGCGACAGAATAAGCAAAATAATTTAACGTAATGAGTTGGTATTCATCTGTTAAGTCCGTCTGTCAATCTATGGTCTCGGTTTTGGTCTCTGTCACTGAATTATGCACCAATTGGCCGTAAACTACTTGTTGACTTCGCCTCTTGGACACTGGCACAACTTTTGATAATCTCCAATTCTTTCAATACAATGTTAGCACCATTAGCTGACTGGATCAACTCATGAATGGGTTACCATCTTAAATTAACAACAATATTCTTAAAAATTGAACTTAACATATTCAAAAGGCAACTCATAAAACATAATAAAGTTTCTATCAAGAACAAAATAATAAATCGAAAAAAAATGCTGAGGTTACTTACAGAAAATATATTTATATACGTCTGTATCTTAGTTGGTAAGACGCATGTTCTCCAAACCGGGGGTTGTAAACTCAATCCCGATTGGTAAACGATTTAAAAAAGAAAAAGTCAAAGTCTAGTTGTCACTTAAGGGCTGTTTCAGGTTGGTGACACATGACAATCGATCCGCCATATTGTACTATATAGCATACAACGAAATTGTAATAATATACAAGTTAAGTAACTTCGAGTATTGATATTTATTTATGTACACTTCAGCTTCTATTAACCCAGAAGTGCATTAAAATATTATTTAAAAGTTAGATTTTACTGTGTGTTTTGTTATTCTTGTGATAATACATTAACCATATGTTTTCATTCCTTGAAATATTAACTTTTTTCTATAAATTTATAACTGATATGCAAAATAGTTATCTCATATATTTTTTCTTTGATAACAACTCTTTTATTTAATCCTGTTTCTATATTTCGTTCAGCCACTGGCACCATACAGTCCACCCTCATTATATTATCCCCGTGATGCTATTTATTTATGGCTGTCCTCGCCTTCCGCGTCACCTGATACTCTGGTACTCGGCTCTCTCCACTCCGAACCCTCTTGATGTAAAGTAAATATACGACCTTATATGGTCTTCTGCGTTCATTTCCCCGATTGATAAATAATATGCCTTTTCGTCACATACCGGGTGTATAATTTGCATTCTTAGATACTATCACGCAATTTTCCTTTTGGAGTAAGCAAAGATGACAAAATGCCACACTTTCGTGTCAGGACAATATTTATTTTATTTTTTTGTGTACATGGTTAAACATGCTACATATGGTGGATGTATTGCTATTCAGCAATTTCTTACAATCAACCAGTTAATTTTAGCTATATTAAACAATTTTAATCCATGACGGATTTTACAAAAAAGTATGTATTTAAAATAAAGTTAAAAAAAACGTAAATGGTTGAATAAAGAAAAATCATTCGTTCAAAGATAGGGAAGGGAATCAAAGGATATTTTGAGTGATGGCTTATATTATATTTATAATTCTCTCTTAAGCATAAATATATGTATCGTCTTTTTCAACCCATGCTTGTTTTCTCAATCATTCTCTGTCACGACTCCCATTCAAGCTTGCGTCGTGAATTTGTTAAGTCAGTTCTTCCTTTGTCACACATCCGTTCAATAGGTCCTAGTCTCCTCAACCTGCCCTTTTTGACTCTACTTAAACCATCAGTTTTTAGCTTGCGTCCCTCCTAATAATTGAATCTCTAATTATACAATACATCGAAAAATCACATATTCTTCTCAGTACATTTAAAATTATGTTTAATTTAAAATCATATCACGACCCCATTTACTTCTTAGGGTACATAAAAAGAACAAGTGCATGAATGTTTATCATCGCATAATCATTTCCTCTCGTCTACGTTTATACACTTTATTATACTGCTCTTTTGGTTTCTATTACATCATACATTTTCTTTTAGTTCCCTTGGTTCAACTATGTTCTTTTCAATCTTTGCCAGTATTGCATCTCACTCGCTCGATATGACTATGTCGCCTCAGAATTATCTTCATCATACTAAATCTATCTGTATCTTTAATCGTTTCATTCCCTATGCTGGCATACATCCTTATTCCGTATATATATTATTCTCAGTGCACGCATTTTCACACCAATTATTATTCTTAATTTTTTTACTCTAAATATGGTAATATTATCATAGCATTATGGTCTTTGCAAAGAAAACATGTAATAAATAGTTTTTCGCATATATGGGATACAATATTTTGAATCATTATGTTCTTAAAATAAAGCTCAGAATATGAAGGGATGGTCAGGCACGAAACCTTACGTTTTTACCAAGAAATGCAAGAAATGTTTTTATTATTTTTTTATTCTATAAATAAATTCTTCTGCACATTACGAACACTCAATATTTTTCTGTTTGCAATAAATATGTGTGAAAAAAGTATGTTATAGCTTGCATTTCGCAAATTGGTCTAATAATGTTAGATCTTTGAAATTGAAACGCCCACAATGGGATTAGAATACGCAATCTTTTTAGTTTGTTACAGCTACGTTTTTGTATTTGAGTATTTCTTTTTATATCACTATACAGGTTGGACAATCGTAGGGTTTTAATTACTAAATATGTATTACACTTTAATTGTAAATAGTACAACCTGATGGGTTAATTGCACGTGGTAAGATGTATAAATGAAAACTTTTTGAAAAATCGGATACTAACCGGAATCGAATCCGCAATCCCTGAGCAGAAAAAGTGTTTTGCCAATTAAGTCTTATATCAAATATAATATTTCTACCATTGGTACCCATTTGAAAAAAGTTTCCAGTCTACTTTTCACATCAGACTTCTAAGTGATAGTGAGATGCCAATAAACCTGACAAGTTGTACTATGTACAATGAAAATTTAAAATAATAATACAATTTGACCTTTTTATAAAATAGAAAAATTAACCACTGTCAGATTTTTCAAGTAAAACGTCATTGTTATTTTGTCAGTCCATTTTCAGCTTTAATGTTTTGAAACCGCTCTAAATTTTTGTGTCCACTGTTTATTAAAAAATGTCTTAATGGCTTTAAATCGACTCTAATTTTTTCCCATACAATTTGACCAATATGACCTCGCTATATTTTATTCTTTACCATAAACTGCTACCAGTGGCGTGACCGAATTTAAACATCTAAAACTAAAGTAGTTAGGTGAATTGCCATTTTTATTCATACAAAATAAACCCTGAATTAAATAAAATAAACCCAAAATTCAAGAGTTATCCTCAAAATTTCCTTGTATTTCGATTGACGACCTCTGACCTAGTTAGTAAGACGCCTATCTTCCGATCCAGAGGGTTGCGGGAACTATTCCAGCTCGTTTCCACTATTTTACAAAGATGGTTCCACACTGGTTTTCAACCTCTTAATTTTTTTCTGCTTGGTACAATTTGGTAAGTCGGAAAATATTACCAAATAGCAATAATACCCGCTAGTTTGTATTGTATATAACGAACGAATAATATAATACAATATAATATATGTTGTCTATTTTTTTAAATATTATAGAATCTGTCAGCTTTAATTTAAAGAAAAATACTTCTGTAGCATTGTTTTGTAAGATTTTGTTTATGAATTTATATAAAACAGGATTTTTAGTGTCATTAACGAAATTCATCAATAAAACAGGATTTTTAGTGTCATTAATTCTTCGACGAGTCCTCTGGTTCTTTGGACACATACTTGTGGCCAAGTTAACAATTTGGAGAGATTTGTGGTTACTGGAGATGTGAAAGGACGACGCAGAAGAGGAACACTCCTAATGTGTTTGACTGACCAAGTGAGATGTGCAACTGTACTACCCTTAACGACTGCTCTTCAAACCGCGGAGTGCAGGGATGGATGGAGAGGAGTTGTCAAAAGCTATCGTGGGAGTTACGATGCTAAGTCATAAGCTACACGACAGGATGATGAATTTTTGCAATGAAATATACAAAACACTCCTGCCTAACTAGGCATATGTATGAAAAAGAAATGTTATTACGAGGAGATTAAATATAGATTTAAACTGGCTTAACAATAAGTCTTCGCCAAATCAGTCACTGACTATGGCAATACTGTAATCGATGTGACTTATTATTAAACTGTTTATAATCTAAAACTCAGGTGCGTTTGAGGTCACATTATAAAACAAATCAGTGCCATGTCAGTCGCCTGTTGATGTACCTTCGTAAGATGCACACATCCGACCCGGGGGCTGCAAGTTCGATCCCTATTGGTATCCAATGTTTTTAAAATAGAGTTCCAGTCTGATTTTTATTTGCGGCCTCTTACGTCTTTCTAGTTGGTATAGATGGTCTCATAGCAATAATCTCGCTAGATTTAGTGTGTACAACGAAAATTTAATGTAATACAATGTATATTAGTTAGTTGGAAAAATTTGCCACATGACCAGGTTGTACTGTAAACACGAAAGTGTAATATAATACAATACATTATAATATTCGTTAAGCCAATGCCTGACTCTACCACATTTCCTTAAGCCGCGGCAGTTGCGCAAGGTAATATTTTAGTGTTTTTGATACAGTTCGGTAGGTCGGCGTTTGCCAACCGCGGGTCACGATCCAGAACCATCGGCTCTGACGTTTACTGTTTCACAACCGACAGTTGAACTTTGAACCTAAAAAAATCCGGTTCACGATCGTTCTGTTATGTTCATCCGTTGTGCATGATGCCTTTGTACCGGAGCGAGCAATCGGTTATAATAAATATCCAGAAACAATCAATTATTTTAAATATCCACCAACAGAATCATTTCCAATGCGATTACATTGATTATTTGAACGAATTTAATATATTGTGGATAGTTTAATTCCAAATACAGTAATATTTATATTCGTTTTAACAACCTTGAAAAACTATCGGTTATCGATTCATCATACTTTGATAATGAATTATGTTTCTTAATAGTTAATTTCGAAATTCTTTACATAAACTGCACATCATAAACTTGGCGGTTTAATTTATTACATATTTTATTAGGATGCAATATTTATGATTTTTATTTATACATTGGTAAATATAAGTACCTAGATTGATAAACACAAGAGTTGCGTTGTATTGTATTCAATTTGCTATTTACAGAACAATTAAGTGGATATATTGCCATGTACCAATCTCTTCCAACTAATCAGAAAAATGTTCAGTGAATATCGAACCCGTGACTCCCGTTCTTACAAATTAGGTCACAAAGGTAGATTTGCGGATCGAAAGTCAATTACTTACTTATAAGTACCCACATTAGTCTACATAAATGCCCTTATTGGTAAACATAAGTACCTATCCTTAACTTTGAATGATTTTTCAATCATTGAAGTCAATCTCTCTTACAAGCTTATTAAAGCTCATGTTTTTTGACGATCTTTTTATTGAGTGTTCTATTGATCAGCGCTGTAGGCTAGTGGTTAGTTTGTTGGATTATTATCCGGGCATCCCGGCTCAATTTCTGATGGGTTCACATCCGGACTAGTTTTAATTTAACTTATTTGATTTTAAGTGAACTTCTTTAAGCGCTCTTGGGGTGTCAGGCTGTATAAAACAGCACTATATAACTCAAAGTTTTGTTTTTTGTATATTTATGTTACCTTTGTTAATAAGAAAAGTATTTGAAGGAAAAAATACAGAAGTTTCATTATGTTTATTATTAATCATTTAAAAATGCAAATAAAATAATTTTATTCTTTTGATAAGTTTCAATTATATTTTCGGTACTTAAATATTATTTCTTTTACTTTAGCGTTGGTATCATATCGTCGTTCAAAGTGTGAACTACTTTAACTCAGGTTATTCTTAATTTTAAAATAATGATTCATTAATTTCTGTAAATTTAAACAACATTATTACGTACTAGATATTTGAGAGAACCTGTAAAAATATTGCATGAACAAATCAATAGAATTTCGATAGACAAATGTGTGAAAACCCTTTACAATAGGAGAATATACAAGACGATGTGTATGTAGGTGGTAGAAGCGAAAATATGTGCCAGGAAGAGAATGAAGTGGAAATCGCCCTGCCTACCCCGATAGGGATATGGCGTGATGGTGATGAAGATGATGTAATTACAAATTTACATTGAAATAAAATCATTTTCTTTTCGTACACTAACAAAATCGCTAGGAAATTATCTTGAGATAAAATAGTTTTAATCCCTTTAATTTTAACCTTTGCAATGAGGTACCAAAGCTTTTATACTTAATAAAAATAGTCTCAATGTAGATTCAGAGATTTCCTTTTGTAGTCATATATAAACTTAAGATTCTTGATATCAAAAAGAGTAGATAAACCGGTTAGTGCTTTTCACGATATAATGTAATACTTAATTCATTCCCGATAAATTTTAACTGTTTCAGCGAGTACCATTTAAACGGCAAAATCAATTTGTTTTACCCGTAGAGAGAATATCTTAGATCTTTGACATATACTATACGCAGAGTATCAATAAATACGAGTATTAAGTACTTTTTTGCCAAGTTAATTTTTCTGACAAACAAGTATTGCTCTAATAAGCTAAATAGGCATAGTTTATTAATTTATTTGTACAATATACAGACTATTTCGACCATTAAAACATTTTCTAAATGAATAAAAATATTTCAACGGCGCGTGAATATAAAAATTTAAGATGTTACACATAGTATTAATATGATTAAATTAAAAGCAGAAAGAAGTAATACATAACACTCACTTCACAAGCAAGTGCGCTACAGGCCAGGGCTTAGAGAGGCCGGATCCTGCGAATAAAAGTATTCTTAAAAATAGTTTAAGATACTCAAAAAAAACTCGTATGAATTCGAATAGAAATTAGTCATAATATTCTCCTACAAGAGAACATCCGGCGAACTCGTCCTTCTTGAAGGAGTTCAATAACTTCCACTCACTCAAGACTGAACATTGTGAGTCCCATTATAGCCTTTGGCAACTCTATCTATCCCTGCTCTCTGCAGTTTTAAGAACAGTCGTTAAGGGTAGTATTGTTGCATTTCTCACTTCGTCAGTCCAACGCATTGGGGTTCATTCTCTTGCGTATCATCTCACGATTTCAGTTACCACATGCTCTCTACGAAAATGTGTCCAAAGAATCGGAGGACTCGTCATAGGCATATTATCGACAATCTGTCGGTGACTTTCAGTTCTTCGAGAACATAAGCATTAGTTCGCCTTGCCGTTCATGGATTTCATATCGTCCTTTTCCATCAGCACATTTCAAATGCCTCACATCGCGTCATTTGCTTGCCATCAGAGTCTATGTCTCCATGCCGTACATAATTATTGCGAAGACAAGAGAGTTAACTAGACGCATTTTCGTATTAATGGTGATGGTTTTGTTCTTCGATATCTTTTTCAGTTTTGACATAACTTGGAAGAGTGTATTATTCCATTTACTATATTATTGAGTAGCATCAAACCAGGCATCACTCGACGATCAGAACCTATGTACGTAACTCCTTAGATAGTCATACAACTTATGTAGAGCTTTAGTCTCCCGGACGATTTTTCTCTCATCTGATCGGTCCCTCCCAATCTCTCTCCACGTCTGATCCCAATCTCTCTCCACTCTCAGCCTCCTAACATCCTGCTTAGTATTATCGAAAAGCTTTTCGCTAGGTCTGCCATTAGTAAAAAAATGTAGTTGACATAATTATTTCTAAGACCGAGCTTACTATGGTTATCAATAGATAAGCATAATCGCAGAAAGTCAAACCTTTACCATATAATCATGATCCTGATCTATTACGGAGATTGTCTACGTTTACCCAATATACTTCAATCTTCAATAATCATTTGGTTATGAAACCAAATAAGCACGATTCACACGTTTATATTACGATTTTGCATACATATTAACGTTTCGCGTTCGCCATAAAAAGAGAAAATAATCAAATTAAACTGAGAAAAAATTACTTGTTCGTGCATGTATTTATCAAATTATATTATTTCAAATGTTTATTAGCTATTTCGAAAAGCTTTACACTATTTATTGAATACTTCATGAAAACGTGAAATATTTTTATTAACAAATTTTGTGTTTAAATTCTTATAGATGCCACGATTTTATGAGTAAATATGGTCTAATGTACACAAAAAATATCTAAAAGCTTTTTTATATTACGTTATTTCGTAACACCCGCTATACCAAGAGTGTTTCAAGAATCTATGTTTGCCAATTACTAAACTCCAGCGCAACAATAAATGAAGATGTTCCAAGGTATCCAAGTAAAATCAGTTTGGGTAACGAACTCGGGACACCGTGTTAAAAAACATGCGTAATAATTATATGGCCACGGCGCCGAAAAAATCGAATTCACAAAATATGTTTTAGTCACTAAATTAAAATATTAAAGTATCGTGTTTCAAGTCAGAAAAACATATGTATTTATTTAAAAATCATCTTTTTAACAAAGTAGCGTTATGTTTACTCGAATATCTCAAAATTGATAAAATGTGAGTTATATACTTTTGTTATATAATCTTCCATTTAGACTTTATATATTACTTCTACTCGTATATAGGCCCACATTAGGATGATTTGTGCCGTTACTATTGAAGCCAAATATGTAATTATAAATTAACTCAAACGGAAATCGTGCCATAAATCTCAATTTTTTTCGTGAAGTTATTCTGGACTATATATTTTTTAATTATTTTTTTATCCATAGATAATAAAAAAAATGTTTTTATAACATTGCAATATTTTGGTGAAATATGAGTTATTTACAATTTATTCCATACCATTTCCGATTGAGGAAATGAGAATAATAATTTATCTAAAAAAATGTTATGGCATTTTCGCATAGTGAGAATATCACCTGGCAACCGAGTGTTGTTTTTTGCAATGTTTCTGTCGAGAAATAAAAAATTGTTATTTATTTTGTTCCAGTTATATCAAATATTCTTATTTATATGTACACGTATGTATATTAATTGAAACTATGAAAATTGATACTGAAATACCTTATATAACATAATTTAGTGTTTTATATTTATCAGTTCAAAATAACTTTTATGGTTATATGTTTTTGAACCTTATGTATAAATTTTACCTAAAATTTTAAATATTCTTTTGAAAATCGAAGAAAAAATATATGAATACAATTCAAAGACAAAGTTGAAGAATTATGTAACAACCTCTATGTCAAAGGTGTTAAGACGTTTGTCTCCAGCCCAGGGGTTGCGGAATCCTTATAACGAGTATGTTGATATTTTAAAAGAGCTCTCATCTGATTTCTACTTAAAGCTAGTTTAAATATATTTCTGGTTAGCTAAAAACGATTGCCACATGGCAATACACCTGCAAGGTTGTACTGTATGCAATGAAAGTGATCTATAAAATAATATGATGATTTAAGAAAATTGATTAATAATTAACAGTATCGAATAACATTCTTTTAAATGTAGCATTTAAACAATATCACACATTCAACTTTTATAGTGCTACATCGACTTATAATATCGCCCAAAGAGCACGTATTTACAAAAACCAGCTTCTACCTAATAAATTCAAAAAGCACGCATATAAAACTTTTCCAGTGACAGAAATAAAAATAATTTTACACTTATAATTTCTTATGTTACACGTTATATCATAAACAATTCGATGTTAACGTAAAAATTACATGTTATATTGACGGCATAAATGTATCAGTAACTTTAATTACGATGTAATGACTCGAATAACAAATATTTTATTTTCCACATAATATTTCCGGGCTGTTATTACATAAAATGATCTTATCATGGCCATAATATAATAAATATTTTCCCAATAATATAATTACACTGAGCAATATTTGCCTCAGTGTGCTGTTTCTCATGAATACCGATAAGCAACCTGCGACTGACGAACAGATCTGTCAAGTATTAATTGGAACAATATTATTGATGTATGGTTGGATCAAGTCAATAATAATCTCAAAGAAGGAAATGTAGAAAGTCATATATATCGTGGAAGCTATATAAGAAGTTGTATGGACGGAGAAATGCTAAGGATGTATGTTGAGATATGAAAGTCTGGCGTGCTATCCTTTTTACCTAACCAGACAAGGGAATGGCGTAATGGTATATATTATACAATATAATTAATGTTTTCTCACAAAATTTTAGTACTTTGAGTATAAAAAGATGGGATAATAATGTAAGTCAAAATACAGAATGAAGTGATTAAGTATGAATGTGAACTTAAGACTTATGTGTTTAATAAAGAAGAGCACTCTGAGATGGTTTGGACATGTAGAAATACTAACAAAATAAATATACAGTGCAAATGTGAGTGGACGGCGTGGTAGAGGAAGACCAAGGAAGGTATAGTTGGATCAAGTGAATGATATTTTAAAAGAAGGAAAAGTAAGATTCAAAAAACTTCGTAGGAGCTGTATGAGGAGGTGCATGGATCTGGAAAAGGGGAAATATGTGTTGAGATAGGAAAATCTAGCGCTCTTTCGTATTTGTCTATCCCAGTAGGGAAACAGTGTGACAGTAATCGTGTTTAAAATTAATGTTTTCTTTCATACAATCTCATTACTTTTATGCCAAGACATTCCCTAATTTGACACGTCTGTATTTGAGAAGGTTGAAAGAACAGATCTTTTGTTTATTCTTTTATGGCATACATACTATACTTCGCTTCTGACACATCAATAAACCTTGTTATGTTTATTTTATCAAGGCTTTTATGGCATACATACTATACTTCGCTTCTGACACATCAATAAACCTTGTTATGTTTATCTTATCAAGGCTTTTATGAAATACATACTATACTTCGCTTCTGACACATCAATAAACCTTGTTATGTTTATCTTATCAAGGCTTTTATGGCATACATACTATACTTCGCTTCTGACACATCAATAAACCTTGTAATGTTTATCTTATCAAGGCTTTAATGGCATACATACTATAATTCGCTTCTGACACATCAATAAACCTTGTTATGTTTATCTTATCAAGGCTTTTTTCAGTCTTCCCTGTTTCAATTTTTATATCATTTGATAGTGACACGTTTTTACAGACTTTTCCAAATGTCTTATACGTTCTCTAGTACTCGAATAGAGAAAACGTTCGTGGCATAGTTGGTAAAACGCCTATTCTAAGGGTAACGGGTTCTATTCCCGTGCGTACTCATTTTTGTATGGACCCCGGAGTCTTTTTCACTTAAGGCCTCTTTAACATCTGTCTGGCTGATTTATACAGATTGCCGCATACCAATTAACCCGCCAGTTCGTACTGCATACAAAGAAAGTATTTGTCATTTTTCTGTAAAAACAATAAACTCCATTTTTTTTATTTTTAAGGGTTGATGTCGAATTTCCATGGATGCTAGTAAAGTTGTGTTGCACTATTTCTTACACACTATTTGACTTTCAATACAATATTTATGCAAACCCTTAAAATTGGTTAGACAGGATATAAAGTCAGAATGACAGACAATTGTTGATATTTTTTTATCTTGTGTGGTCCAAAGATGGTTTGGTTCTATTTACACACCGGTAATTATGCGTGGTTTCAAATAATGAGAATATTTATTTTATTTTAATCAAAACAAATCAATAAAAATGTTTTGCAAATAGATCAAGTTGTTTATCACTGGTTTAGCTTCTAGTCGCAGCTAAGGCCTGTGAGCCTGCGGTAATTGATGGTACTAATAAATACGTTATGCTCTCTTGTCCACCATTGGACACGACACACTCGATAAGATTTCTGCCGGCGATCTCGGGTCGTGATTGGCCGGCTCTTTGGACGGCCGCCGTGGAAACTGGACTATTATTACGCCATAGACAAGAGAGATAAACCAAAACAGCAATGTCTCGTCTGACGTGTTTTAAAAATCAACAGTAAACTATATATTTTTCTTTGCTTTAAATATCGAAAGCTACCTACACATTTTTCTTAGTAATTAATAACATTGACGACCTCTGTAGTTTAGTTGGTAAGACGCTTTACGTTCACCCGGGGATTTCAGGTTCGATTCTCAATGGTACCCGAAGAAAAATTAAAATTAAAAAAGGGACCCCAGTCTAGTTACAATATTCACACGTGCTAGACTTGATACTAGTGCAGGTGCTGTATCTTCATGTACGGGGTAGTATTGCCAATCCGCGCAATTGCGAACCGCGATTTTCTTGTCTACTTCAATGGTTCGAAACCCGATTGCTCGATTAGTGGAACCGATGACAATGTTGTCTTCCAGACACACTTTTCCATTGAAAAGTGTGTTTGAATGACATATCCGAATATGTTGAAAGGAACCATATGGATGAAAAAAAAACAACGCCATTAAGAAATTAATTGATTAATATGATAGTTAGGTTGCCTTATTGAAGAGTAACACTTCAATATACTACCTAAAAGTTGCACATTGTAACTCCTTCTCCAAAGCTCCAGTCTAAGTAAAAGTTATTCAATATGACTATTTTACATCTCAACGTGAGATAGTGTGTAAACAACACATATAATTGGTTTATATGGTTTAAAACTATCGGAGTAGGCACAGCGAGCTACGTGCCTACTCCAATGGTTTTAAACCCGAAGTTATAATAATCGATGCCGAAGATAATATTTTCTCACGGACATGTTCTTTATCTGTCCGTATTATCAATGCAGACATATTCAAGAATATCAAACGAATAAATAACATATTATATTGCACCAAAATTAGGTTTCCAAATTACTACATAAATTCCAAGGTTACAACTTGTCACCAATGTCCGCCTGAATGACGCAGAACTGTTCTGAATCCGGGGCAAATATTTGTTGTCGTTTTTAGGACGCTGTTTTTATGACACATGTTTATCAAACTTTTAGTGTACATGTTTATCAAACGTTTTTAGGACGCTGTTTTTAGGGCACATGTTTATCAAACTTTTAGGGCACATGTTTATCAAACGTTTTTAGGACACATGTTTATCAAACTTTTAGGGTACATGTTTATCAAACGTTTTAAGGACGCTGTTTTTAGGACACATGTTTATCAAACTTTTAGGGCACATGTTTATCAAACGTTTTTAGGACGCTGTTTTTAGGACACATGTTTATCAAACTTTTAGGGCACATGTTTATCAAACGTTTTTAGGACGCTGTTTTTAGGACACATGTTTATCAAACTTTTATTTTGACCGTTATCATCCTTAGGTTTGAAAAATCAACAGTTCATTTTTTGCCAAATATTTAGTATAGGTACATAAAAAGTGATCACTTTTTAATATTTTCAAATTCTTTAAAAATATTGTATGAAAGTACAATCTACTCGTATATAGCGACGTTTAGGAAACAGACTCCCTCGAGAGAAAAGATAAAAATATTACAAAATAATGTTATGTTGAGTGTAATGATAGGATAACACTTAAGTCCAAAAGATTTTGACCTGAACAAATTAGAGTGCGTATAAACAGATAACCACGTCAGCCACGACCACTGCATGGTCAGTCGATGTTAAAATTAAAATTTGAATACTCTACCCTCAGTAGTACGTAAACTAGAGCCAATAGAGCAAGTTTTATTTCTTTATTTTCTGAAATATTAAAATAAATAATATCGCGCGGTTGTAAAGTTTCTTTCAAATAAGGGAAAAAGCCTGAAATTAAACTTCCAGCGAAGAGAAATATATAAAAAGACGTTGTGTGAAAAACGAGATTAGGACTCTTTTTGGGTTCCGTCGTAAACCCCGAAACCCCTGTATAGATAGTACGTTTTCTAATAACGAAGCCACGATATCGTCATGAATAAGAAAAATGAATATAAATTGTAGACTTTCTGATTTATTATATATTTGTTTTACAAAAATTAATAAAAAAAAACTGTATTCAAACGAAAACCAGACGAAGAGTTAAGTAATGTATTCATCAGATTATTTAACATTTTAGAAATGTTTCGATTTATTCAGAACAAGTATTTTAACTGGTTTCTTTTTAAAAAACACCGACTGATATACTGTTTCACATATTTTATATCCATCATCCACTTCAAGCCATTCTCTGTCTTACTCCTCTTAAAGTCCCCTTCTTGAATCGCCATTTTCGTCTATTCTTAATCCGGTGTTACACTTTTGTGGTTGATTGTTGTTTTATGGTGCTACTTGCTATAATTTATGTAATTCTTTATTTAATTTATTTATAATGGTGCGTCAGTTGTGAACCAATCCACCATTTCTTGACGCGCTGCGAGACATGAAATTTATGATCTTTGTTTTTCAATTTAGATTTATACTAATGATTTAATTTTACAACTAAGTCTTGTCGGAGATTTCTCAACTTGACTATTTGAGAATCGATATGTCAGTGGTCGATAGCCGTCATTCCGATAACCACGAATTGATTTCGGTTATTCAAAATGAGATAACTGTGTAGATAGCATTTTTCAGATACATGAAAATATACTTATTGTATAATATTGTATAAAATATTTAATTTAAATTTCGTGGTGTTTTTTTTTTCAATTTGTTCACTAGGAATGTTGTCTTTTGAAAAGAAGATACCTTACGAAGTATTTTAGGAAGAAATCAATAGAAAAACAGTAAATACAGTTTTCCATATTATGGCTATGGAAACGGTTTGTTTTTTCAAATAAATACAAAAATGTATTTTGTGGTATATGTCCTTTTTGCATGTAACATATTTATATTTATAACATACTTTTTTGCGTATATTTATAACAATGAACATAGTTTTTGCATATAACATATTGATGTAATATATTTGTTAATTGGATTTAATGTATTTGTAATTCGACAATAGATCTCTAATTTTTTAGAAAACGTAAAATCTTGGGACATTTGGGTTGACGTAATTTGTTATTCCTAATTAATTTTCAATTCTCAATGACTGAGCTCTAAAATGTTATCAACCCCTCCTTTCATATCGATATAAGACTATCTACACTCGAAAATATCCAGCTTGAAATGTCTACTGGACTGCTCCGATATATCTTCACACACCTTCGCTCTAACGGTTAAATTCGATGTGAATTTATTTTTACGACAACACGAGAAATGTTTCTGTTGAACCGAGGACTTTTTTTAAATTAAACAAACCATCCTGTATTGCGCCCAGGTAGGATGTCCACAGTTTGATTATGATGAGAGAAAATCATCCAATTTGTGAGAATTCACCTGTGGTTTGATATAAACGAAGTATTTTAACTTTACTTTTACATAGTAAATTTTCAAACATATATAAATTCAGATATAAATTCGATAATGAAGATGTGTCGCATATGACTTGAAACTAGTAGAGTTAAATATATATTTTTTCAAATGGATTAAACAGTCGTTCAATTTTTAATTATATTAGAATAAACATAAATTTCCACAGTGTTAATGCTAAAACTTTAGAAGTATTATCATATAATGTATTTATTACTTTCGTATTTTTACACTTTTGTCAAAATGCAATATTGAAAACATACTTTATTTTTGTAAATTGAAAAATTGATTTCATAATCCAATAAGAACCAATCCAATAATGGAAGTTTGAGATTCGGGTACACAACTGACAACAAATAAATGTAGGTTGGGTCGTTTTTGCATATATACGAGTATATGACCAAGGAATAGAAAAATACATACCTATAACATTTGTTTGTTTTTTACATGCTTTTATAACATATATTTAACTGTCCATGAAATCTAGTTTTAGAGTAAAAAAATTAAAAAAACACTTGATGATGCCTGAATGTCATTCAAGTTCAAATATAATGTTTTATTTCAATCTACCATCTTAAGCAACATCATGTTAATAAAAATTAGTTATTTATGATCTATTACCTATATCAAATTTATGTTTTCTCAAAACAAAAATAATACAATATACTCGTATATTTGAATAAAAAATCCAAGTGGGGACACCGCAGTCTCGCTAAGATAAATATATTTAAATTTTCTCTAGTCAGATCTTTCTGTACGTGTTATAAATTACATTTTTCCATTAGAGGAATTCGCTTTCATAAATAACTCTGAGATCATGATTCTGTGTGTTGTAACTCTCTTAAATCTGGCCGCTAAATAGCTCAATGCCTCGTTCCATTTCGATCAGCTTTTATTTTATTCAATTTGTAAGTTGCACTGCTTATTATTATTGTATATTCAATTTGTTACTTCGGTTGCTTATTTTGGGCTAATTCACGTTCACTAACAATGAATCGTAACGTAATTTTGGAATCATTAAATAATTATTAGATTAATTTGTTTGAATATTCAAAAGATAATCAATTTTCAAAGCCTACATTTAGTTTTGAAATATTATCTGGAATTTCGATTCAAATAATTTGATGAAATTATATGAAATGTCAGATTTATTCGTGATTATATTATATATAAAGATTTTATTAATTGAATATATTTTTGAAATAATTTATATTTTTTGTTCATTTTTATCTGGTTTTAAGTTATACTTTCTTGGTTTTCTTGTATTCATATGAACCGCAAAACCTTTTTTCGATTATTATTTTTTTAATTTCGGAGTTGAGATTTAACCATTCCATTTTCTATTTATGTTTTACTTATTTTTCTTTATTCGTAGACCCCTTATTAATAAACAGGCATGTTTCCATTTCTAGGTTTAAAATAGAGTTATATCACAGTTTGTTTGCCCGTCCAGGCAAGAAACTATGTATTGTTTAATGTTTAAAAATCCATAAAAAATACAGAATATATTAACAAAACTATTTAATTTACTTTTAAAATTCAACAAAATAAATACAACACTCAATATAGTATATGCCTTCCTGTCCAATTCCCCGATGTTTGGATCTTTTCTTCTCCAGGCCGGTCAGTCACCCCAACATAATACTCAATAATTAGGTGATTACAATAATGCCTCAATTAAATATCCCGCAGGTATACGGAGGTCCTGCGCTCTGCCTCTCGGAGCAGGACTCGACGAGGGTCGGCCGGACGTATTGGTAATGTCAGGCTTGGCAACCATTGTATCCCATACTTATCGAACTACCAGAAATTAAATATTTTTACAAACCTATATGGATCAATGAAATTCTTATACGATTACAGTTTATTCGGAAAATTTGATTTAGTAAAAATAGAAAATATTACATTTCTTAGGATAGCGTTCATTTTGGTAATTATTTCCTTTTTTTTTTTTGCTAACTTATTGAGCATTTTGACAAGTGTATTTATTTAACCATATCAAGTATTACAAGTGCTAAAATCCAAAATATAAATTAGTCACCTCAGTTTCCAGATAGTTAAGTTAAATCCTTCTTTCAAATTTAGATAGTTTTAGAATTATTGTCCTGTCTCATCTTTAGAATTACCAACGAATCGTCATATTTCAGACTTTTTCAGATTGAAAGTACACGATTAAAATTTCTGATCAGTTAATAAAATATAAAAAATATACCAATGACAATATTAATAGAAATATATTCTATAGATTGTTTAATTTAAAAACAAATTATATTTTGTCAGAACTAGCTTGTCATTGCCGAAAAGCTGTTACGCAGTTTGGCAAATTATTTGTTCTACCATTAAAAGCTCAGTAAGGTTTAATTAAAACCATATTAAAATATTTAAAAACGTGGGGACAACTAACATATCGGAGAACATTGCCCACCGTAAACAAATCGCCAGCAACCTCACCACGCCACAGAGATTGCGTGTTCCGTTTAATACAGAAAAATATTCCCGTCCGGTTAAAACCTTTCTATTAAGGTAATAACAGAAACACGCCCGTTTATTTTTTATAACCATGTCTGGAGCAGTGACGCTCGTTGTGCGTATAATAAATAAATCTAACAATTATTAAACATATGTATATGTATTAAACGACTAAAATACGCTATTCTAAGATACCGAAATTAAATAAGTAATTGGCTTATTTTTTTATACATTACCAAATACTTCGTACATTTCGGTGTTTAATAATGAGTTCACCCATTTTTATTTATTATTTAATTTACACGTTAACGATGTTACTATGCTGTTTTTTTTTCAACTAACCGGCTTTATGACTGCTAGAGACAATATAAAATCGCATATAATTTTCCAAATAAGTAGTACTTTTGGTGGAGCAATCGCAAGGGGTAACGAACGGTGCTATCCTCAAAATAATATCCTTATTTTTTATGCAATAAACCAATGAAATTAAATATATCAAAAATAAATCCCAGTGATAATAATAACAATAAAAATATCTTAATGATGTTATGAACTCGTACATAACATCATTAAGGGGACACTATTTTCAAGGACGCTGATTCTCGAGATTCGAACCCACTTTTATTGATAGATTAAAAATATAACAAAAAAAAAGTTAAATGTAAGGATACGAAGATGGTGACTGTATACAATATATTAGGAACTACTCGGCATCTACATATGTTAAGAAAAACACATTTGGTTAGGAAAGGGAAGAAAACTTGCCATGGGAAGACGAACTACAAAAAAAACATTAAAATCTACCGATACGGGATATTTATATATTAGCTTAAGGGGATTATATATAAACACTACACATTCGGCTTAAGGTGGAGTGTGGTGTCCATATGTTATATAATCATGAATTTTAACAAGACCTCCCAATAAAGGTTATTTTCAAATGTTTCCTCGAGCTGTACATACCCCCACATCCCTAACTCATCGAGGCAGACAAAATGTTAACTGGAGTAACATCATATATATTTTTTTAATAATTAATTAAATAATTTGTTCTGGGATCAATTTGATGTTTTAAAACAATAAAAAAGTCGATCCAATTGAAATATTACTCAAATAAATATGACATCACGTCTCGCGGGCATTGGTGAATATTGTATATTAAATTAATTGTATCCATAAAGGAACTTAAAGAATAAACATAATTTAAAAGAATTAATATCTAAAGAATTATGAAACTTAAAATATGAACCTTGTGGAATAGAAATGTTAAAACATTTTCCACATGGAATTATTGATTTACATATAAAATATGGCATACCATAATTTAAATTGCGTTGAATGATTGATATTGTCACGCGACACCACTGCTCGCTTGATACATTTGGATCAGGTATTTTTTGCCGCTGAGTAATTGATAGATTGATGCGAGCTGCCACTTTCCAGGGGCGCCTGCTTCTCACTGGATGTTTTGTTACATTTTTTTTAATATACAGAATTAATAACAAAACATCTATAATCATAATTATGATTTACCGTGAAATTGGACGAGACCTTATCTTTGCTGGAGGTGCACGTTTAATGCATTATACTATATTATAATTAAAATGCGAAAACCTTTACATTAAACTACAATTTTAATTATCATACATATTGTTTATACGTATCTTATATGTTGTACTAATTTATTTGCAAGTTGTTTGCTTATGAAACCTGTTGATATTTTAACAACAAAATTTTTTAAAAAGGTAAAAATAATGATTTCTCTATCGTAGGGCTATCTACTTTTTATAATATAATATATATAACATAATTTATCTATTTTCGTAGTATTTAGTCAGATGATGGAAGAGTCACGAAAGATGTCAAACGACGTGTGGCGATAGGAAACAAAGTTATACACGTAAACATACGAGTATAAACTCTAACCGGATTTTATCAAAATCTGCTAAGATAACACAAAAGTATTTAAGTATGTTAACAACTTAGATGTATCGAAGTGAAACGTGGACGTGAAAAAAGACTGAAAGGAGTCAAATAAATCCTGTAGAAATGCGTGCACTGAAAATAATACATGGGGTGAGTGAGAATGTATGACGGAATATGAAATGAAGTGATAATGGATGAATGTGAACTTAAAGCTTATGTGTTGAGTAAGATGAAGTACCTAGATCATTCTAAAATGATTTGAGCATGTAAAACGAATGAATGAAGAATACTAACAAAACAATATATGGGTAAATGTGAGTAGAAGGTGTATTAGAAAAAAATCAAGGAAAGTATAGTTGGATCAAGTGAATGATATTTGGAAAGAAGAAAACTTAAAAAGTCAGAGAAATCGTGGAAGTTGTATGAGAAAGTGTATAGTTGTAGAAGGTTTTGTATAGAGACAAGAAAGTCTGGCGCTCTGTCGTCTCTACCTACTCCGACGGGGAAATTGCATTATGGCATGTATGTATGTACGAGCATATCTCGAGACACCAAGGAAATATTCTTTGTTTCGATGTGAATGTGATTTTAAAATATAAATAAATGCATATCTTAATGTATTTTTTATTGCATTGTATCAACAAATAAAAACTCTTAATTGACGAAACATCTTATCACAACCAGTTTGAAAAATAAACAATAGCGTCATTACTGCATATATTCCGATTGTTTTCATTTATTTATATTACCACTCGAATCTGTCTGTCGTGATTAAATTATATGGTATTATAATATGACAGGAAGCGAATTACAATTATTTTTCTATAGTGCAAAGACTGATATTGTAAATATTTTTTTAACCTTTGCTAAACTTTATAGCATATTTTTTTATTGTATTGCACTTTTGTTGTATATAGTATAGCCTAGCGGATTTGAGAGTGGCAATGTATTCAAACGTACCATTTTTATTAATCTTTAGTAAAAATGTGTTTCTAATCCTTTTTAATAACATTGGGTATCATTGAGAATCGAACTCATAACCCATAGATCGGAAGACAGGAGTCTTACAAACTACGCTACGGAGGTCGTAATTAAATTACCACAAATTTGCAAAGCGTTATTGAATTGCAAATGTCACTTATTTGCATGCGTACAGTTTGTTGTTTTTTATTCATTAAACGAATTTAAGTTGTTTTCATTATATCAGATACTCGTAACAATACCTATTACAACTACGAGTATTTAGGTTTAACTTTCTTGCTTCATAATACTCGTATTTATAATACTCGTAGCTGTCGACAAGCTGAAAATGTTTATTTCCGATTTAATCAAAAGCTGTCAAATGTGCATACATACGAGTACATACCATCACACCAAATCTTGTTGAAGTAGTCAGAGAGACGGATCGCCAAACTTTCCTGTAATGGCACACTTCCTACACCTTTTCTTTGTGGATATATCTTCTATAACAGCTCCTTTTGTTTCTCTTACACCTTATCTTTCCATTGAAAACTCCATTTCCTTGATCCAACTATACTTTTCTCATTCGTCTTCTGTCATGACCTCTACTCACACTTATATTGTAAAATTGTTAAGTCAGTTTTCATCTCCAAACCATCTAAACGTGCTCTTTTTCATACTACTTGACACAACTCACATTCAACCTTAATAATTACATTTCTTATTCAGTCGTACATCGACACACTACATATCATTTACAGCACATGCATTCCACAACATTTACTCAATTCCTTTCATTCATTTTCATGTTTAATGTAAACTCCTTATTTTGTTACAATTATTATGACAAACTATCTATATAAAAATTTATGCTCGTAAAATTGTCTGCTTGAATATCAAATAATTGAACTTCATGTTCACGGTCTTTGCAAAAACATAATGTTTATAATTTTGTAATTTGTTTTATCAAATACTGTTTATTCCACTTTTTGTTCCAATGTTTATGAATTAAAATCAAAGAATTATTAAAATTCCTTTTTTGTGATGAGCACTTTTATTCGTTTTTTTTATTATGTATTAATTTTCATTGAAAAAAACGCGTGAACTTTTCATTTTGATTAATTCAAGTTTATTCATTCTTGAAGATTTCTAATTTAGGTCAAAATATTTTACGGTTTTTCAATTTTAATGGAATTTTACACTAAAAAATTAATACGAGTATATTTCATTACTTTTCCCATTCACCAAAATAAATGTAAATCTTTTTTGACTCTCTGGATATGGATTATTTATAAAAAAAAACGAAAAATGATTATCTCTTTTGAATGATTGCAATTTAAATTAACTGTACTCTGCACTACTTTAATTAAATTATAATCGAACTTTTCTCGGTATTGATCATTCACATTTCAAAGTGTAGGTACTATAATGAAAGTAATTTGAAAATTTTCTCATTTCTTTCATTTCCGGTTCTTCCAAGTTAACACACTTTATTATTTTAACAACTGAATACTTACCCATATTTTAAAAAGCTATTAGACTTTTCAACTATAATATATGACTTTGTTTTGATTTCCCTAAACCTTCGTTGTCCAGTTGGTTAGACGCTTGACTTTCGGGTTCAATTCACGATGGGACCAAAAAAAGGAGTCCCAATACAGTAAAAAAAATCATCAGGTAACAGTATTTACATTTGTGCGAATGATGTTTCTTCACGTGCCGTAGTGTTACAAACAAATTCAATGAACCTCGAGTTCCTTGCCTGATCCAGTGATTCTGAACCCGAAAGCTCGATTATCTGATATGAAATGAAAGAAATAAATTCCCTAAAAGTATGAAAAAACTTGACCATTATCTAGCATTGAAAGGGTTTGGCATTGTTTTATATTTTTCTCGCATTGATAACACTCGATTAATTTGTTAATCATCAGAATATGCCTATTATAATAAGTGTAATTTGCATAATACAACGATAACAGAATAAAAACAACTACGTTAAGAAACATTTCATTAAATTTTATTACAAAAATTAACTGAGTGACCACTTGTAATAAAGGATTAAGTCCGATTCGCACATTATTTTATAATTTTAGTTTTATTTTTCACACTTAGAACTAATTACGTTGTTACAATTATGTATAATTATGCAATACAAGTATAATATTAAAGTTAATTTATAATTAGCATTCGCCGAATACATCGCTTACAGTACGTGGATTATAAAAATACACGCATTTTATTATAGTTTGTTTTGTTTTAAAAGCAATATACATTTATATGATGGGAAATGTGTCGTGTAAAAATATATATCCTTTTATCATTTATTATTTTTACGATGAATATTTGCTAGGTTGTATAATTTCAAGAAATACAACTTTTATTATCTTATGATAATTGGTATTAATCAAGGTGATAATAGTCCACAACAGTATTTTATACAAACTTTGATATTTATGAAAAATAATAAAAGGAGCCAAATAAATGTTGTAAAAATGTGTGCGCTGAGAAGAATACATGAAGTGATATGGTATGACATATTATAGAATAACTTAATTAGGGTTAATGTGAATTTAATTAAGGATTGAATTTAATGGATTAAGTAAGATGACGAAGTGCACTTTGAGATTGTTTGCATGTATAATAGAACGAATAAATAAAGAAATACCAATAAAACAAATATACTGTGTAAATGTGAGTGGAAGGTGCGATAGAGGAATACCAAGGAATACATTGTTTGATCTAGTGATTGATATTTTGAAAGAAGGAAATTTAAAGTCAGAAAAATCATAGGAGTTGTATGATAAGGCGTTTAGATGAAGACGAGGCAAAATATATGTGTTGCAAGAGGAAAACCTGGCGTTCTGTCCCTTCGGGCTACTTCGACAGGGAAAAGGCGTGATGGTATTTTTTAGTTTATATTTTTACAGTCATTTTACATCTATTTTTTCTGACTAAACCTGTGTTAAAATTAACTTTATTCAGACCTAAATATAAATTTCATTGAAATTATTAGAATACTATACATTTTGAAATTTTTTGATAAGCATCCATCTTTTATTTTCCTTTTTAACTATTTTATACATTATACGACTTTTAAATCTTATAATTACATCTCATCAAGCAATAAATGCATTTCCTATAAACGTTTTTCTTATCTTGATTAATAAAAATGAGTTTGTGATTTATACACGCTTTATCAAAACTCGATTTTTCAATTAATACAACTCATTAAATTTGCTTATTCAAATTATTTATTTTTTTAATGAACTGGATAAGAACATATCGACTGAGCTTGTATTAAATTAAAACATATTCGAACAAGCGTGTTATTAACTTAAATATGTATGAATGCAATGAGAGCATTGAATAAAATATGTAAATTGAATAGTGATTCAAGTTGCAAAAGTGAGATTTAACATAGTTTATTTAGAAATATTATTTTGCTCAGTTTTAGTGTAGATTATAACAAAACTAATATCGTAATATGGAAAACTCTTTGTAATAGAAAATAAAAAAAATAGTTAAACACCAAGTAAAATCTCACAAGTTATTTTTATTACACTTTCATAGTTTCTAAAATTCCGGGATCTTTCAAAACACGGACGCTATTTTCTATCAGACGATAAGTTTTTTTTCTTTCAGAAAACATTTACTCTCTTTCTAGCATGTAAATTTTCGAAGAATGGATTAAACATTCCAAAAATGATCGTAACATCCATCTATTCGACTTCATATCGAACACATTTTGCCTCAATGATGCTACTGACGAATCAATTAGAGGAATGAAGTTGAAAATAGCCAACTTTTCCTCAAAAATTACCGTTAGATGGACGGCTGCCGGCAAAACGTTAGAGCGCTATGTGAACAAAAATAAAAGCTGTTTGGATGCTGGAGACATGCGATTCTGCATGTTTACTCACACTCCACAGCTTTATACATCATCAGACGTAGCTACTCTTCCAGGAAGAAAGGCTTCGAAGATTTGTCTTTTGAGACGAAGAAACGTCGAGTGGAAGACCTCTTCCTGTCACGAAGTGTGGGCGAATTAGTGACGGCTGCTAAAGTAGCTGTAAGTTCCACAGGCCAACGAAATTTTGCGAAAGTGATAAAATACATTAGTCAAACTCCGGAAAATCTACATGTGATAACATCCGGATCCGGAAAATCTAACAGTCGACAGTAATGAAGCACTAGCTCATCATGTAGAATCCAAGTCTACACCCACGCATACGAACAGACAAGGAAGTGGGCTTTGAAGGCTGGACATCACGTATTTTCATCGATTAATAGTTTATTTAAATCAAAAAAAGCCTGTTATCTTCCTGAGGAGCACATTGTCATCACAGAAACTTGTGGCGAAATAAATCTGCAAGCAGTACTGGACAAAACCGCCGAGCGTTTAGTTCAAGCACAGAGTGAAGTGATAAACAGTGTGCTCCCCAATTCCTCATTCATGCGTGGATTCGTTGTTTTGAATGCATGATACATATAAGCTATCGTCTGAATGTCAAAAAATGCCAGGTTAGGGGCGATGACGACAGAAATAATGTAAAACAGCGAACCGATGAAAACAGACAACGATTTAAGCGTGAAATGGACCTTATTGTAGACAACAAATGATGGAAACACTGCCCGTCGTTTTTTTTAGTAACCCCGAATTAAGTGTTCAGATTACAGGATTAGATGTAACACTCATCAAAAACTTTGACGTTCTTTTGAGAACGTTGTCTTCTGGTTTTGAAATAAATTTAGTTGAATTCAATAATCTCTGTCTTGAAACCAGAAAACCTTACATTAGTCTCTATTCGTGGTATTGTATGCCTGCTACAATGCATAAAATGCTAGTTCATAGTACAGAGGTGATAAAAACAACCCTTGTCCTAATCGGACAACTTTCAGAAGAAACCCAGGAAGCTCGCAACAAAGACTGTCGCAGGTTCCGAGAACACAACACTAGAAAATGCTCACGTGTTGCCACAAATAGGGATTTATTATCGATGTTACTTGTAACGTCTGATCCTTTAATCAACAGCTTTAGAGAGGTTACTAAAAAAACAGATCAATTACCTGCAGAGGTTTTAAAATTAATTGTAGCCCCTACTTTACTGAAAATCGATGGAAACAATTTTCCACTTAATGAAGTTTGTTTAGAAGAAGATTCTTTTGATATTTATGACTCTGCTAATGATGACTAATTATATTTATGACTTGTCAATGTACCTTACTTAGAAATTTAGTAATTAAGTTAGTTATTACTGTTTACTTTGTAATTTTTATTGTATTTCTTTTCTTTAAGTTTTGTTACAGATTAAGTGCTGATGTATTTATTGTTTTAATTTAGACATTAATAATTTGCCACGTTTATTTTTATTTTTTTGAATTGCTTTGGAGTCAAATAATCATAATAATAATTATAAATAATATTTATAAAAAATATAAATAATTATTATTTTCATTATTTAAATATTTTTAAGATAAATCTGTTTAAATTTATTATTTTTCACTAAATATGATTGAAATTATCAAAACATAACATAATCTACGAAATACTACCCTCAAACAGCGAAAAATAATTTGGTCCACCTAGTATGTTCCAGGTGAAACACTGTGCGTCCTGTAAACCAATAATATAGTCGCAATTATGATTAATAAATCCTTAAGGATATAATATGTATCATGATAATTTGTGTAAATATTCATTACAGTGTGAATTTTAACACGAAGCTACTTAGTAGAAGAAATACGTTGGAATTTTTTTTATAAATCATGTCTGAAACCTTTTGTTTCTCGGCCATTGGATATAACGCGCGAATGGGGCTTTATAATTTTATGAATATTTTGTCTCCTGTTATCAACCAAACGATAAAATTTAATGTTATAACACCGCCTCTAATAACACAATCTAAACGAACGCTCCTTTAACGAAGAAAATTAATTGAAAAAGTGCATTTACATAAGTGAATATAGGGTGTACGAAAAATTCAATTCTGATCGAACGGTTAATCTTGTTTGGAATTTCACAGGTCACACTGCAATACATATGTTACTCGTACTTGTAGATACAGAGAAACCACTTGACTTCTTAGTGGACGAACACTTACCTATCGTTAGTGGATTTCGTCTTCGATTTAATATTGTAGTGTATTACACTTTGGTTTGTATGCAATACAACATAGTGGGTTTGTTGCCGTGTGGCAATCTCTTTCAGCCTACCAGAAAGATGTTAACGAGACCTTTGATGAAAAGCAGACAGGATTCTTTTTAAAAAAATAGATACCAACGGGAATCGAACCTACAACCCCCAGAATCGGATACAGGTGTCTTACCAACTAGGCCACAATTTTCGACGATTACGAAACAAATATGTTTCAATTTGTATTTTTTGTTACATATTATTGTAACGTATTATACTTTTTATAGGCAGTAAAACCAAGCGAGCTTTTGCCATGTGGCAATCTCTTTTAACCAACTTAAAAGGTGTTCAAAAATCCTAAAGTGAAAGTCAGACTATAATTACTTTTAAAAACATTTGCAAACTAACGGGAACCGAACTCGAAACCCCCGGATTGGAAGACAGGCTTTTTATTAACTAGGCTGCGGACTTCGTTCAACAAAGACGACATTAGAAAGTCGATTTTGTGAAAAACGAAAACAAAATATTTTATATTGTATTATATCATACTCGTACTTGCGTTTTTCATAAAAACACTCTAGCGCGCTTATTATAATGTGACATTTCTCCCAGCCAATCATTAATATGTAAAAATAAGTCTTATGTAATAAAAACTTGGAACCTTTTTGCTTTTCAAAAAAAATATTGACGGGAAAGTATTAATCCTTTGTATTTTTCATGTAGAAATTTAACTTTTTTCAGTTCTCAATATTTCACAAACATTATAAACATGTGTTTTTCGCAAAAAAGCAACAACTCTTAAAAAAAAAAATTTTTTTCAATAAAACACAAAACTTCATGAAGTACCGTGGAACTGATGATAACCTCCGTAGTCTAGTTGGGAACACACCGAGGTCTTCTGACCCAGAGGCTGCGATTTCGATTCTCGTTGATTTTTTTTTTAAAGGATATTGGTCTGGTTTTCATTAAGGTGTCTTTGACATCTCTCTGAATGACTGTAAGAGATAGAACTATTGTGAATACACAGAAGAAGGTGTTTAATTTGTATTATTTTTCATTGACATTAAATGTTTGTTACGAAATCCATGGACGGCAAGTCATACTAATGCCTCCATTCTTTAAGAACTGTGAGTCACCGATCGATTGTCGACAATACGCCTTCGACGAGTCATCCGATTATTTGGATATTTTTCTCGTAGATATGAAGACAGTTTGATGTTGTGGTCACTAAAAGCGTGGAAGTAAACGTGAAAAAACTCCGCACAAAAGGAAGAGACCCAATGCGTTGAATTGACCGAGTGAGAGATGCAACATACGTACTCTTGACAACTGCGGAACGCATCGATGGTAGGAAATGGGTCGTCAAGGGATATCATGGTAGTTACGATGCTCAAGCATGAGCCACACAACAGGATGGATAGAACTTTTTGAGATATGGGTTAAAATAATAATTTCGATTTGGGTAAAAAAATAAGCTAAATTATTCAAAATTGTATTTAAAATTATACAGGTAAGTCAATTCTCAAGTAAAATTATATGTAGGTAAATTTCGCAAGTATTATTATATTATTTTAGCACACACTGTATCCTTGCAACAAGATTTGTCCTCGATAGGCCAATAACCCATCCCCACTGAGTAATGATGCAATGCTCCTTCAAGATGATATACGTGTATACTACTGTAGCACTGCTTTGTTGCCAGGAAGTCAATCCTTTAGTCTTTTGATTCAAATTAAACAAATGAAACGGTCGAGTTTAATGACTAATGTTCTGCAGCTAGATATTATTATCAATAATTTTCAAAATGTTTCATCTCCAACAGTTGCTGCGTCAAAGTCAGGTGCTTCGAAACCTGCTTCGAAAACTTTGTAACAAAAACTTTACTTCTCATTCTTATGGTTTTATAGCAACATTACCACAAATAAAAACATATTTCAAAATTACATTAATATCTATTATATATTAACCAATCACACGATATTTTGTAAATATTTATTGTTCAGTTTTTCTAAAATAAGGATGTTCATTTTAAAAAATTAGAAAAGTTTTGATCACGAAACTTGCTGTTGAAAGAAATGTATTTTCCACCAAGTAACAAAAGTGTTGAATTTTTGACGGATTTTTAAATAACTTACGGAAGCTATGTTAGAATAAAGTGTTTGACATTAATTACAGTGTGAGAAGCTTTTGGAGGTCTCCGGATAGGCATATGAGTGAATGATTGGTGCGGATGTAGAGCGCGTGATGAAGAGTTGTTGGACATGATTATAAGTGAAAGCTTAGGATTTCAGTATGTCTTATAAATCATATCTTACATTATTATATTGTAATGTACGAGTACATACTTAAACCAAAATGTCCATCCCTTGGGAAATCATTAAATATTTTTTTCTATTTGACAACATACATTATTCTATTCAACTTGAACATTTATGAACAACTTTGGATATGTTTAGCGCACCTTTAACAAGTCAGTATTGTTGGATGATTCTTTATTTTTGTACAAGTTTTTCATATCTATTTTTTAATACAAGATATTAAGTGCTCTTCAAACAGATTAGGATTTTCCAAGCTTGCTATAATGTAATGTGTTGGTGATGCTAATAATGTTTTGGAAATTTTTCATCAATACTGAATACAAAATGATTACTAACGTTGTTAGTAAAAAAATGTTCTTTTAAATCACTGATTTTCAAATTAATATCCGTCATATTTCAATTACTTTTATCCATATTTCTTGCATAGTTGTTTTTTTATTCCATGTCTTATCAAAAAGTTCTCGTACTAAAACGTGACGTCCATCCGGAAAGTTGAAGGGTTACACTGACAACCAAGATTTTATTCAATGTTATTTATAACAATCTGAAAAAGATTGTCATTTATGTATGATCTTTTTTAAGGTTACCTGAGCTGAAACGTTTTGCTTTCTCTCTTGTATTTTTTACAAAAATTGTGGTTACAACATTAAGATATGCAAGCCCAATTTGAACGTAGCAAATAAGTGAAGAAGGTGAAATAACATATAATATATGGAAAATCAATGTATGAGTACAATAAGAAATAATGCGGATCGAAAAAAAATATGTATGGCTTAAGATGAAGAAAAGAGTATTGAAATGGTTCGGCCACGTTGAAAGAATTAAAGACGACCACTGTGGCCTAGTGGTAAGACACTTGTCTGCCGATCCGGAGGTTGCGGTTTCGATCCCCGCTGGAACCCAGATTTTTTTAAATATGATTCCAGACTGGTTAACACTTAGGGCCTATAAAAACATCTTTCTGGCTGGTTGGAAGAGATTGCCACATGGCAATAAACTCGCCAGATAAAAAAAAAAAGAATAATTATAAAAAGAATCTATAAAAGTAGTCTAGAAGGTATGAGAAATTTCGAAAGACCTAGAAAAAAAAATTACATGAACAACTTAATTAAATTCCGGAAAGAAGGAAGAGTGAAAATTCTTTGTTTTAAGAAAAAATGCAAGACGAGGTGTATGGATATGGCAGAAGGGAAAGATAAATTTCAGAATATAATGAAATAAAAATCTGTTACCATTGCCTATCCCAATAGGAGCATGCCGTGATGGTGATGATGAAGCATTTAATGTCACTGTATTGTTCCGCCGTCGTACAACCATGTTTGAGTTTTTTTTTCTGAAAATGTCTACCTGATATAAAGTATATTTGTTACATCACGTTTTTTTTTCTTTCACTTTTGACTATACCATTTTTATTATATTACATACTTAAGTCCGAATTCAATGACTGGCTTAAATACTTAATGCTAATTTCTAATCTTAGAATTTCGTGATTTGTATTTCAAGACCTCATACACTAAATAAATGCAATCTTTTGACTCCCTTATTTAAGGAAGCTACACTTTTTTTTAAACTGAAGTAGTAACTATTTAATTTTTTTTATATATTAGTTTCTTCAGTAAATTTTTTTTTAAACTTTAATATTAAGGTTAGAATATGAATTCAGACCTTATACTTCAACTTATATTCGTTGAATCCTTAAGGGGTCAAATACTTTTATTATTTCAATATCATACTATCCAAATAATGTTGAGAAACATTGCGTAAGGAGATGAACAAATTCGTACAAAAAATCAACATGTCTGTGGGAGATTCGATTCAGAAGTTTCTAAATATATCGATGACACATCACTTTTATTGTCAGACTAAAACCGAAATAAGATAAAAAGACAATTTGATTATATTTTTTTCTTAATGTTTTGATTGATTTATGTCTATTTATTATATTTTAATTAAAATTAATTATTTTTGTGTCATTATTGTGAACATTTTGTTTAATTTTACCGAATAAATGTATTCAAATGGAGTGTTTCAACACTTCTTATGGATTTTAGAGAACCATTAATCGTTATCAAAACAGAAGAACAATGATTCAATAAAATAATGGGAATAATTAAATTTTATTTTATTAAAATGGTTACTTAAAGTTATAACAGCCGGTGTTTATTATCTTCGTCTTTAAATTCCCCTCCTCAGAAAGAATCAGAAATTGGCGTACATCGTGGTTATCTTAACCTTTGAAGAAGCAACTCTGAACAAAGATAAGATACAACGATGAAACCGCTCCCTTAAGTTCTTTAACCAGTAGGTATAAGCCTTCTTACCGCTCATCTTCTGTATTGAATTTTCCACTGCAATTTCAGTTAAGGGTAATCCTATTTTCCTCGTTGCATTATTATGTCCTCAGAGTACTCTAATTTTTTCCATTTGATGGTGGATAATACTTTTCGATCTTGACTCATCCGTTTCAATAGACTTTGTTTACGCATGAAACTGCTCAGCATTCGATAAAACCACGTTTCGAAATCTTCTAGTTTATTTGTGGGGCGTGAGTGTACATACTTCAACACCATATATAAGTACGAAAAATATATAACAAGGCCAAATTCGCAATCGTGAGTTGAGAAAGAAATACTTGTTGCAGAGGAGATCTTACATTTTGAAGACACAGCTTCGTGCTATATCCACTCTTACTTTGATCTCTTAAGACTAGTCCCATTGATCATTCAGTCAAAATCTCAAATATTTATAGTGTTGAACTCGCTAAACGATTTCTTTATTTATATCAATACGTACCCGTATCTGTATTTTCCATCTTCTGCCAATAATAAATCCTGTCTTTGTTATGTTCATTCACAAGCCTCTCTTATTTAAAACCTTATTATCTAGTTCAAAAATATTTTTGAAATATTTTAAGCCTTTTTTCGTTATTTTAAACTGACAAATTGATCTCCTAGCTCCTTTAGCTTTAGCTCTACATCACCTTTTATTACACGTTATTTTCTAAATTTTGCATTTTCACCCATACATTATTTTCCACATTTTTCACGCAGCACTAACAGTTTTCAATATTCATATTTTCCATTGGACTTGGCAAAAGAATGATAGAAATAAAATTAATGCTGTGGAGTTGTTTGCAATTGGTAAATTTTGTGGAGTGACCATGTATGGTAGATGGCAAAGTGAGACATCAGAATTAAATGTATTGATAAAATGTATTTATAAAGTAAGATGAAGAAAAGAGCATTAAGATGGTATGAACATGTGGAGAGAATAAATGTCGAAAGAATGACTAAACGAGTACACAAATCTAAAGTGAAAGGTATACTTGGATGGGGTAGACCGGGGAAAACGTGATTGGATAGAGCGAACTAAATTTTAAAAGAAAAAGTGGGAAGAATAAATAATATAAGATTGTGCTTGACAACTTATATGAATGTGGAGGAGACGAAAGTTTTGCGCTTGGATAGAAAATTGTAGAAATATTTTGTCTTTGCTTACCTCGCAAGGGACGCGGCGTGGTGATATGTATAGTTTTTACGTTACCTATACACGTCTTGATATTACCAAGACACTTTTGCGAAAAATTATCTTAACTACCATTCATTCGATTCCTTCTTGAAGATAAATTATCACATTTTTATATTTTAATATAATTAAACTCCCATCCCATAATTTCAAATAACATTTAATTCAATCAAAACGAAGCAGGAAATACGATGTTATAAAAATAATATGTTTCTTTTTGTTGCTTTAAAGTAGGTATTTATACCCCACCTGCATGTAGAAAAAGTTGGCCTCATACAACAACTCAAGACTAGCTAAAATGAAGACTCATGCCCGTCTTGTGGAGCAGGGCAGGCCAGACGGATGATGATTCTTTGAATTCGCTTATTAAATATTCACGGCTATTAGGGGCAATGCCGACAGGCTCTACTTGTATATTACTTCCATTGTAGTCCGTTATTACTGACTGATGGTAAGAAAGTTCCCTTCTGGGGCGGGATCTGATTCACTGCTACTGGTTTATTCATGTGTTTAGTCATACTTAAATGATTCCTGGACTTAATATAAAGAGCTTGAAAATACAATTTGAAAGTAATTATGTCAAAGTTGTAGATTAGTTTATTAATTTCATAGAACTGATTGATATTTGCTTGAGAACGTTGCATAGAATCTGTAAAGAAACAATGTATTACAAAATAAGAAATAAAGACTTATGTAAGTATTAATAATAATTAAAAAAGATGCAGTGCTTAAGATGAAGAAAGGGATGAAGAGATGGTTCAGTTACGTAGAATAATGAATGATTTACAAAAAATATCTAAATACGTTGTATAAAAGGTGTAAGAAGTTTGGGAAAACTAAGAAAACGTGACACAACCAAATCAATTTAATTCTGAAACATAGAATAATGATTTTTTTATAATACTACACCATCCATGACGAGCTGTATGAACGTAGCAGAAACGCAATATGTGTGCCAGGATAGTATGAAGTAGGGATTTGTTCAATGTCTTCCTCAATAAGGACATTGCGTAATTATGATGATGATGATGATATTGTAAATTGAGTTATGTTCATATAATATATAAAAATTAATAAATACCATTTATTTATTTTATATGACAAAATATACCACTACGGTCCAAAAGTTTCCAGCCTGAACATGTGTGTGTTTGCACAGCTGCAAGATACCATTCCGACCACGCACTTGGTCAGTCGATATTACAGTCAAAATGTGATACCTCCACCCTCAGTGGTATGGCAACTAGAGTCGATAGAAGACATATTCTTTATACTCTGAAATTTTATTAATTGAATATTGTATGGTTATCAATTTTCTATCTATACACGCTCAACTTGTCAAAGGCTGAAACTTTGGGATCTTAGTAGTAATATGTATACGTAATACTCGTATATAAAAGAATAAGACAGACAATAACTGTATTCATAATTTCAAGTGAACACTCAAAATATATGGATCTGGGTTAGTTACTTATCATTTACCCCCAGTAAATAAGATTTTATGGTACATGTTTCTTACTGGGAATATATGAACGTGAAAGAGGTTGATACTTTTTACCGATTCTTAATTATTATTTTATTCATTTTTTATATAAGTTCAAGTATAATATTTTTTCACGGGCAAATTAAGGATTATTGAGGGCTATATATTTGTTAAAATACGCTTAGAAAATTAACTGCAAAAGTGTATGATACATATTAAATCCTTTTATGTTAGATGTCTCGAAACTTGTTAAAAATTAAAAAAATTGTTAAAAACTAAAAAAAAAAAAAACAAATGTGTGCCTATTATTTAAGAATCTTAAAAACTGTCTGTCAACAACGCGTGTCAAAAATTTTCTTCTAGTTAGATATTTAAAAAAATAATGTTCCGCATCTTTTTGTAGATATCAGTTAATAAATCCCATTACACGATTCGTTTTGCCAGAAAATGGATAGATAAGCGAATCGGACACAACACGACAGAAGCGGCAGCCAGAAAAACTTAAAACGGAATATGAAAAAAAAGTTGTGATTTCTCACAGATCCGAAGATACGACATCTTTTCGGCGCAATTTCAATTTTTGTCCCAATCAAATTATATCGAAACGAACCAAGGAACACTAGAGACGTTCACGGGATTCTGATCCACAATCCTGAATTTATGTGGTCCGTTTAGTCTTTGGTATGTTTTGGACGTTGGTTGTTGAATGGAAAAGGGTTCAATTTAAAATCACGACACATAACCGCAGGCGATTATGTCTTTGGTCGTCTACACCGAAATGTCGATTCGTTCCCGAAAAAGAAGCAACGAGAGTGGTAGGAAAAGAGATGGAAACGTCTTGGACAAAGCCTTCTAGAATACCTCCCACGAGGACAATGTGCTTGCTACCGATTGAGTTCAGTGATAGGGTCGAACAACCGTTGGTTAGCGTACAATATATGAAACATGTTATTTTCTTATATTTTTATATGATTTTACGTAAAAGGCTTTAATGTAGATTGACCCGATATTTTTTTGGTACTAATTTTGAATCACATGTATTAAAAAGAAAGATTGTGATTGATTTAATTGTTTTTCATTTATCTAAAAAAGAAATTAAATATATTTTGATGTTTACATAAGATTTAAATGTCTTGTGATTTCCCTATTCAGTTAGTGCAATTGACAAAAAAATCATAATCTTTGGCTGGATTCTCCACAAAGCTTTTGTGTATGAATCTATAATATATGTATTATACACAATATAATTCATAAAGTGTTTGTTCATTTATTCTTCTGGTAGCTTCTTGGTCTGTTTTTTTCTAAAAATATCCACTCTAAGGCATTTATAATACTTCACTTGTTCAATCATCCTATTGTTCATTACTAGTTTGCATCTCATAGGTTATCTGAATATTGTTCGAGACATTGTCTTATGGATTGAGATGAATAAAAAAAGATAAAACAATGTTTACAAATTTTGGTGTTTTAAACAGGACAAATCCCTCTTAATTGACAGTATTATAGCTGAAGCAAAAAAACGTTATCATCTAAATAATTACAGTTAGAAATTACCGTTATAGTTTTGATCCCCTGTCGCATTGTCAATCGCTGAATGAACCATGAAATCGATACAAGTGGAGTGATCGTTGAGAACGATCTCCTCTAAATTTTATTACGATTTCCTTTCTTCGCCGCTCCATTGTCAAGACACGGAGCGTTCGTGATGCAATGCCAGCTTCTAAGTATTCCTCTTTCTTTTTAAGCTACTTTGTCTTTTTGTATTATGTTTCCAGTATTGTTGACTTCGTTTCCAATCTGCGCTGTCATTAATTTCAATTTGAAGAAGCCATATGTGAATTTCGTCCACAATATTGACAAAACGATGGTCATTTTTGTTTGTGTTTTTCTTTTAACCTGAAGAACATTGAAGTCATATTCCACTATTTTTTGTGTATTGGAACCAAATTTAGCATTCAATGATGCACAAATAAAAAATAAATCAAACCTAAGACCCGTGTGGCCTAGTTGGTAAGACACCCAGGGGCTGCGGGTTGGATTCTGTTTGGAACCCAGATTTATTTAAATGGGGTTCCAGTCTATTAAGAGAACTGGTTGTAAGAGAACATGGTAATTTACCCGCCAGATAATACTGAACTCGTATACACTGAAAGTGATGCAACGCATATGTTGATTCAAATTGCCCAAATTCATTATATATTTTAAGACTTGTTCTTTCAAACTCTATGGTATCTAGCTTTATCTATTAAGAGATGCTCTGGACAAGTATCAATGCGTTGTTTACATAAAAAATATAATAACTAAGACAATCTGGTTACTATGAAACCTTTTTCCCAGCTTGGGGGGTTGCGGGTTTTTATATTTTTATATTAAATATTTTTCAAAAGGGTTTTAATCCGGTTTTTGCTTAAGGCTATTTCATACCTTTCTGGTTAGTTGGAAAAAATACCACACAATGCAATAAATTCACCAGGTTATTTACAACGAAAGTTTAATATAATACTTTATCAATGAATTAATAGTAATCCTTTAATTTATGTTACGATATTTCCGAAAATATAGATTCAAATGATAAGAAACTTACGTGAAAGCTGAGAAAACAAATTAAATTTTTCAATTATTTGCGTATTGTAATATATTTTTTTCTTAAAATAAACCCATTTAATATTTTTCTTATGAATGTTTCTTTTGATTCTGCTCTATCACAGTGCCATTTCAATTTCACACTTTACATGCATTAACTGTTTCGAATGTTCTTCGGAACTAAACGCAATTTCCCCAGTTTATTCGGATTCTTTTTCAGAAACACGCTGAACGTATCCATTTTCTTTCGGTTTCCAAGACGTGACATCACGCGTTCCATGTCACACTGTTGCAACGCTGATTATCACTTGATATTATTAGTTTCGCAAAGTACTATGAAAAATAATCCGACAATAATCGTGTTTCTCGCCTATAAGTCTTATGATTAAATGATTCGTTCGTCTAAGTTTGAGCACGACACTGAATTTATCTCAACAATAAAATCAAATACTTCCTCACGCTGTTTGGTAACGTACGTCACTCCAAAGGCGCTTCCCAATTTTATTTGCACCAGCATTGTATAACAATAAATTTTAATTAAAATTCGTCTCAAATGATTCTAAAGCCTCTAATTTTATATATTCAAATTGTGTCAATCTGGAGAAATGAGAATATTAGAAAAGAATTAGGATTAAAAGAAAAAGTGTTTAAAATAATGAAAGGCGCATTGAGATGGTTTGGCTACGTAGAAAAATTATGGTTTACAAAAATGATTTAGACAAGAAGTAAAGAAGGTACAAGAAGTTTCAAAAGACCTAGACAAGTTCCGCACAATCAAATAAATGAAATTCTGAAAGAGTAATAGCCTTTATAGTAGTAAAGTTTGCTGAACGAGATATGTGGACGTGATAGAAGCAAAAGATGTGTACCAAGATGGGATGAACTGGAGATCTGTTATCTCTACCTACATCAATAGGGGCGTGACGTGATGGCAATGATGAGGAGCAAATGTTACCTATTCAAAATGAGGATGTTTTTTTTTTGTAAAAATAATGCAATGACCAAATTTAAATATATCCTTTTATCCCCAAAACCTAGGCGCGAAAGATGCCTAGGGGAGTAACACATCACGGATTGTGCACAACATTAAACGTATGACTAAGAAGCTTCTAGAATTATGAAAGTCATATACTCTTGTCGTTGGACCCGTCACTCTAAATGAGCGATTGAAATAACCGGTTATGTTCGCTTGATCAACCTCAACAATTCAGTTCATACTCCGAGATGAAGTATGATATCAAAGTATTGTCTGTCATAGTATTGTGATACAGATCTGAAAGCAGTTCCCATTAGTTTTGCTATCTACGAACAATTATATCTGGCAAATATATATAGTGCTTTTCGCTACAATAGCGATTATCTGCTCAGGTGACACATCTGATAGATATCATGAAAAAACTGTATTGATGTGTTATCACTGAATTGAACTGTCAAGGTCTTGGTCTTGACAAGGTATGCAACGAAAATGTAATACAAAACAGGAAGCTAACATATATATTTTGTAATGACGTGATTTACTTACAAAACAAAATAAAAATTAAGATATTTGTAGATTGACCTAAGTTTTTGTTTCCATCGAAAGTATTGAAAATATTGTGATTGCAATATTAATTTAATTTTTTTCTCCGTTTACTTTCTGTAAGTTGTAAGATAATTTCTTGATTCCTGAAATGCAATAAAAATACGCGAATTACAGGTACATATATACAAAAATAGTTAATTCTCACACAATAAATGTAACATCCGCACTGAACACAACTTTTAAATTCTTTCTTTAGCTTTGGCGAAAGAAAAACGCTTAAAATATTTTATAAAACATCGCAAGAAAAAATATTACATCTTTATTATTTGTACGCGGATGTCGTCAAAGGTCATATTATAATACAAAACAATATCCAATTAGCCATTACAGAATATTACAGCAGTCTGCCTCAGTCTGCTTAACCCTCTCATCACCAAAATGGTAACAAAAATAACAATTCATTATAGTGTGTTGGTGCCCACCTTGAGGAGTGGAAATTAAGCTTAGACTTAGCAGAAGAAGACTAAAAATAAGAATATGTTGTTCAGAGACGTGCAATAAGAAAAGTTTCTGGAATTTCAATGTATGGAAGTGAAATGAAGACATCAGAAATTAATGTATGGATAAAATATGGTTTTAAGTTAAGATGAAGAAAGTAGCATTTAGATGGTTTGGAAATGAATGAATGATGGTTTGGAAATGAATGCGAAAGTATAACTAAGGTGAGTCAAAAGTGCAAGGTAAGGTGTACGTGAGAGATTGGCCGAGGAAAACATGGCCGGATTAAATTAACCAAATTTTAAAATAATGTAAAGTATAAGTATGAACTATATATGACTACATGACAAGATGTATATATGTGGAAGTAGCAAAAGTGATGTGCTTGGATAGAAAAACATGAAAATGTATTATCTCTGTCTACCCTGCAAAAGACACGACCTGATAATATAGATGTACATGTCACAAACATATGTGCTTTTTTTATGTTTTTCATTATTTCTTAATTTTCATATTCTCGAATATTATTCATCGGAGTTAGGGTTGCGGCATTGTCGCAGTCCTCGTCCAAGTGAATTGGTCCTGGTTCCTCTTAGGATTAGTTTGGTTATCAAGCTGAATTTTATCCTCACACAATCCCTACATTTTTCGATTCCCGCCCTCTTTGATTTTTTACTGGACGTATCCCCTGGGAATCGTCTTACACATTCGTTTTTGGATACGATCACCTGAAATTCTTAACACATGTCCAGACCAATTCATTTGAGATCTTTAAATCCATAATCTTAGGGGCTCGAGGTGTAGTTGCTGGTTTAAATCCTCAATATATTTTTGAAAATTTAAATAATATGTATTATTTCACTTTGAGGATATAACTCCATGAAAATGTTTGGAGCTACGTTAAATATCTGAAGCTAAAATACGTCTTGAACTAGATGTCCAGCCCCTAATATGACAGCGAAATCCTTTGTGTACCAGTGAACCACACATCATCTTTTCATTCCGCTAATTCGGCTCGACTTGAGAACGATTTTCTTGGCTCAATCAGATATATTAATAGTTAACTAAATTAGCATTTTTTATCTTAAAATATTCTTCGTCTTTAATTCATGCAATTCCCATCCTACTTCATACTTTCCTTGAATTTTTTTTTGTTTTTCAAATATTGATTTGCATGCACTACACTGAAGACGCGGTCATGAATACCAATAATAATTATGAAACAAGAGCTGGTTGATGGGAAGAAATTGCTCTAATCATTAATTTCTCGTATCGTAGAACGCTGATTATTCTCGACCTAAGCCTTGATTTGGCCGTCTTCAGTAATAATCGGCCTTCCAGATCGAACACCATCTTCGAGTATCTTTTTAACATTACGATTTTTAAAACCACATTTAACACACGCGAACGCTTACTGCATCGTCGCGATAAACTGTACATATCTTTTGTTTGGTTTGTGTCGCTTATTTGCGGTTGTAAAAAGCATCAAGATACGAAAAACCAACTTATTTGTTCCATCTTCAAAAAGATGCCAAGATAGCTCGAATAATTTGGGTTAATAGTAGCGGAAAAATACGCTTAGCTATAACCTTTTGTTCTAATATACATTCAGCACGTTTGAAATTAATTTAAAATAGATTAAATACCATGGAATTCCAAAAAAAAACAAATCAAAACCTTTGCTTATTTAATAAATATGAATTATTTTCGCCCGTCCTTTCTATTTAGCATTTTTAATCACCGAGAAACGTTGCGCTAAATGTCTAATTTAAGAATAACTCTTTCAATTCTCCTAATATAAAGTATTAAATAAACGCTGGTGAATAAAGTGTTAAAGGCGTTGTCTACCTTACTCTCCTCCAAGGACATTACTCCTTCCCACGAAAACCTTCATGAAACGGCTACCATTTTTATTTTAATAGATTCATTCCCATCGCTTTTTAATTCGTAGCCTATACTGAGACTTGTCATAAAATGCCTTTTAGGAATCATGCATTTCGCACATGAGCATCGAATGTTAAATAAATTAATAGTATTGGCGACATTTTGAAGGGGACAAACCAAAAATAGGAATAATATTGATTGAAAAAGTAAAAAGAAAGATTATTTAGAAGACACTTGCAATAAAGTGCTTCTAATAATTTTACACAGCTTGAACAAAGTTTGGGTGCTCTTCATGCGATCTGACCAGGATCAGGTGGCATCGAGTTGCGTTTATTACAGGAAATCGTTCACGTAACCGAGGATTTAATGGAGATAATAAAATATTTTGGAAGAAATAGATCACTATCTTTAGAGATGAAGAATACTAAAATGAACAAGTCCAAGAATATAAGAGATAAACTACTCAAAAATGGACACACGCTGAACACGAGCGCATCATTTTGTTTCGCTCGAGAGCCAAGATTGTTTTTCTGTGGGATAAAAATAATTCAGCTTCTCTTGTCATTTACCACGGAATTACATTATATGGCGTTAAATATACATTCCATTGTGCTGTTGACATCGTTTGATCTAAGTGTTGTCAAATCTCAAGTGGGCTCCAGTTTTATTTTTTTGTCTCCACGTCAATAACAAGTCAAAGCCGACTTATATCAAATCAAAAAACTTAGTTCTAGCGGCTCGTCTGATTCATCTGGACATAGTTCTTAATGGTTTTTTTTTATTCTTGATACTAAATGGGCACGCACAATATTTTTTAATGTTTTTTTTTAATTTTTTGCAAATTGAATTGACAATTCTATCTCACTTTTACTATCGTCATTTTAATCTGAAGATAATAACAAGATAACTATATCTCTTTTTCTTTATGTCGTATTTATAGTGTTTTTCTAATTCACTCTCTTCCAGCATATCGTCGTTTTCAGAGTCGATCCATAAAATCGATCTCCTTTTTGTCTTTGTCATATTATCAACCTAGTAACCATAACTTCACGAACACCTCAATTAATCCTCCTGACTACCCTGTAAATGACACATTTAAGAATAATTTAATTATCTATCCATAAATATTTGTTTTTTTTAAGTATTTGCAACTATTTTGTACAGCATGTCATACATAAATTATAATCTAGCCACTTAAGTGAAGCTTCAGTTTTTTTAAAGATGTTTCTATCATTATCAAGTTTCTCTTAAGCAAAAAAGGTGATTGTTTTGCTGTCGTATTCGAATTATACAATTGTCTTTATTTTGCTTTAAATCCGACACAATCTACCAAATTGAAATGTGCTTTAAAATCGATTTTAAAGTTATTTGTTTATTTTTACACATTTTCACTTTACTCATTACTCATTCCAGCATAAGACTGGGTCAATATTTTACACTTCTTGATATTGACCTCCTCCAAAGACCCCCACTGTCTTCTATTTTGGAACCGTTAAATACACCCTATTTATGCAGTATCCCCGATAATGCCTTAACAATATTTGGAAATCGTTACTTACTTTATGATTTCCTTAATCAATATAAATAACCTAGTAAAAACATTACACATAAGGATAATACTTTGCCTCCAGAGTTGAGTAACCCTGCATCAACATGAGGAATGTTTCGTTGTTGCAAAGCATCTCGCATCTCGTGCTACCAGTGAGTCCATTTGTTTTTTTTTAATTTTTAAGATCTATTCATTAAAATTCTCCATAAATCCAATTATTCTTAATTCGATGTAAGCCTTGTACCATTTATAAAAAATCTAAGTACTTTACTTTTTCTGGTTCCAAAAATGATTTAAACTGATACGTTAAAATAATATCAGTAGTTTTATCAACAAGCTGCAACGAACGTTTTGTTGTAACAATTAAATCATGCTACTTTTTACCCCTTTAAAATATGTGTTTCACTGTTACGTAAATCTACTTGGCTAAATTTGGAAATATTTTCTAATATTCTATACTATACATGCATATATTGAATTTAAATTTACATAATTTATAAATATAAAATTAATTAAAACAATTACTATATAATTACTATCACTGCTTTATTGCATCTTCATGTTAGTTTGACATAAACTTTTCTAATTTTGTTAATAATATTAAGTATTTGAATTCATTTGTCTTACGTGCATTTCTTTTCATATTATGTAAATAAACACTGAGCTTATCAATTAATTGATTAAATAATCCCTTCAAGTTTTCGGATTATACTTATCTATGGTGCAGTTACTTTTAAATACATACAATTATATTGTATTTAAAGATTATAAATATTACATGGCATACATTCAATGGGAACTCTTGTATCCAAGTGCCAGCACGTCGCCCGCTGTCTCAGATTATGACATAGCAGCCAGCTGCGCGCATGTGCCCCGCTCCGCCAGCACGCGCATAACATATGTATACATAATCAATTATTTAGTTGACATTTCTTTCTTTTTTAAAGTATGGTTATTGATCAACTGTTTCATAATTATAAGTTATCTTTCATTCCATGTCAAATTATATCTTCAGAATGTATTCATGCTTAATGAATCGTGTTTTTTCATTGCATAAAAGTATTTATATATTCAATATTATACCATTTTTACCACTGACAAACCTCAAATTAAAGCGAAACTTAAATCTTTGATCAGTTTCATTTATCTGCGATGCCAATCACTTCCACACCATGAGCTCCGTTTTTTTCACGAAACTTTCCACTTTCTCTTATATCAGTAATTAAATAATACAAAATCGTTTTTTAATAACCGTAAAATGGCATATCTAACTCTTGGTATCACAATAAAAACTGCAAAATATAAGTGTTGGTTTGTAAGCGGGATAATAAATTCTGTTTTATCTAAAACATTTAATTCAAAATATATCGAGTAAAATATACGAAGTATGGACAGAAATTGAATTTATGTTTCAGGTTTATTTGATACCGTATTTTTGTATCTTAATACTAGTTTGACTTATCTCTATGGGAAAGATTAATACGTGGAGTTTAAAAGAAACGTAAATAAGCATCGTTATTTATAAAATTTATGAAATAATTGTTTTTCAATAAAAGAGAACTGACTTGACGTATATGGATAAACCCATACCTAACATATTTTTGCACATTAGAGGGAATGAAATATCGGCAATAAGTGAGTTATGTTTATACAGGTGCCTTCAAATTAAGAAAGAATGCAACAAGGTATATAAAAAAATCTAATCAGATGGCTCTTTGATGGAGAGGGTAGGGTTACGGTCTCGTAATAGACATATGAGTGGATGGCATGCGAATGTAGAGCGATATGAAGTGTTGTTGGATATGATTTTGATAAGGTCGTGGAGATTATGATATGGCAGGAATAATGTATGTGATAGCTTAGACATGAAATACGAGTATGTGTAAGAATGTAAATGCAGAGTATGAATGTTTTAATATTTAGAACAAATTATCGAAATTTGTAATTAAGAAATGAGACCACTTCATTACTGCCTTAAGTAATGAAGGTTCTCTCTTTCTATAAAATTGAGTTTTATGCGTTTCAATGTACGGTTTGCCTTTCCATAAATACAATTTAAATTTTGCATAGTGGATAGTAAAAAATATGAAATAGATTTTAAAATACACATTTAACTCTGAATATATTTGTGCATAGACATATATGAGATGTCGTCATTGTGTATTTCAAATAGTCCAAACCCTGGTACCCTGCTAGATACGATACAATCAAAATAATTCACAAATTGGCGGATTGTACCGTTTTTCATAACTGACGTTGATATTTATTCACTTCATCCACGGTCGATGACGACTTCGAAATAATATCCGGTTATTTTATGCTACCAAGCAATAAAATGTATCCCTTTAAAAATATTAATTGTATGAAAGTTTGTACCATGTCTAACGGATAGAATATCTAGAATTGCAATGTTTGATAGAATAAGAAATTATCGGATAAAATATAACTATTTATAACAGGTGAATGTTATAAGTAGGATTAAGAAAGAAATCTTGAGATTGTTCGGGCTCATTGAGAAAATGTAGGTATTGTGAAAGGCTTAGGAAAAACATATTTTAGCCTAAAATGAATGAAGAACGGGAAAGGAATACACCGAGTAAAGAGTGTTAGGAGACAGTTGGAGAAATTTTAATTGAGGAAAAATGTATAAGAACAGGATGAGAAAGAGACGAGAGTGTACATAGATTGAAATACGTGAAGATCTGTACTATCTGCCTACCCCAAAAGGGATTTATGGTGTGTATGTATATGATATGTCCAGCGAACTTACTTATATGATATGAGGGTACGATATTTTGTATACTATTATCCTTACAAATCTTTCAAAGCATATAAATCAAGACAATTTAATTAATTCTATAACTTGCCATTAATTGTATTTTTCTTTATAATAATATCAGGATTTCAGCAATGATATCATGGTACAGAAATGCAAAAGGGTAAGATAATCGAAGTCCATTCCCAGGTGGATGGAAGTCGGGAGACGGGACGAGAACCCGGGTCCAAGTCACGTTCAACCGTCTCACTAATGAAGAGCGCATTAATCAGTGCGTATCTCAATGGACAATCAATCAGATTGGCTCGGGTTCGAAGCCCACCGGCCGAGGAAGGCGAAGGTATGCGACCAACAGGTCGGACCATGGCAACAGTTTATATTTCTTCTCGGTCGGGAGACTTTTTTTAATCACTTTGTTGGGCCTTTTTCAATAATTTTTATTCAGCGACAAAAGTAAATCTTTTTTGTAACACGCGAGTGCATTAAAAAAATCATTCATTGCGTATTCGTGCATTTTTCGTAGAATGTAAGTTGGACAAAGTTTCATAGGGACAGAGGTATTTTGTTACTGGCTTTTTTCATTTTTGTCACCATCGTATATGATTCAAACGACATGAATATTTTTTCAACACTGTTTTAATGAGATTGAACCAAAAAAATATTAAAAAAAAATTACACTGATCATTATACTCTCCGTGGTCCAGTTGGTAAAACTCTTGTCTCTATATCCGAAAGTTGAGGGTTTGATTCCCGTTGGCATTCATTTTTTAAAAGGGTTTCACTCTGATTTTCACTTAAGGCTTCGTTAGCATATTTCTGGTTGGCTAGAAGAGATAGCCACATGCCGATAAATTTGGCAGATTGTACTTTCATAACGAAAGTCTAATACAATAAAATAATATGTCCCTTCGTCGTTATTCCCTTTTTCATTATTCTACTGTTTTTATCCTGATTCTGTCTGTAATTAGACAAATGTAAGAATCTAATTCACAAAGGATCCAAACCACAAACATCTTTTTTGGTTTCTTTGAAATATCAAAACAGGATATAACAATTGTTTATGTGCAAAAATATTCGAATTATACAATTGTCTATATTTTGACACAATCTACCAAATTAAAATGTGCTTTAAAATCGATTTTAAAGTTATTCGTTTATTTTTACACATTTTCACTTTACTCGTTACTTAATCCAGCATAAGACTGGGTCAATCTTTTACACTTCTTGATATTGACCTCCTCCAAAGACTCCAAACCACAAACACCTTTTTGGTTTCTTTGAAATATCAAAACAGGATTTAACAATTCTTTATGTGCAAAAATATCAAACAAATGATTGTGTATTTCATAGTTAACATAAGTTTAAAATTTAAAATATTTCATATAAGTCCATTCACTTTATGTTTTTTCAAATAATCCAAAATAGGCAATATGTACATACATATGAGATCAACCCTTTTTGCATATAAACTTCCACTTGAAAAATATTCATTACATTTGTTGTTTTTTTTATCTCTTATTTTTTTTATAATTTATTCATAAATACAACATTAAAGAAGGAAAACTGCTTGATTGAAAGAAACTGCTGCATAAAAATTCATAATTACATACGAGTATTTTACCAATAACGAAGCGTTAACAACGAAACATAGCAATAAATCAGCTTAATTGTACTGTAAACAATAAAAGTGTAATACAATAACATTAAGGTGATTGAGCAACATATATCTTTATTGTTTGAAATTACTGTGTGTGTGTGAATAATTAATATGTGTGAATTGATGAATATAAGGGTTTGTGATCAACCCGAAGGACCACTATTTTAGTTTTTTTCTGAATTGGTTTTCCTATCCTTATGTATTTCGATGAATAGTAAAGTTTGCCACTTTTTGTTTTTAGAAGTTTATCAAGATACAAACGGCATTGGAATAAATTTCAAAGGAGTTAACGCGTCAATAATAAATTTTTGTTTATTTAATTGAAACGTAATTTTATACTTAATCAACTTACAAGTACATCTATCATTTTATTATACTACTATATATATTATACAATACATCCGAGGACTTATTTTCACATTATTTTTTCACTTTGACAATACTTTAATATATCCTGAATATATAAAACACATAGACTACGATAAGTCTGGACGCTATTCTTTTTTAGATATTTTGCTTGAAATTATGAAACTTTTCATTATAAATTATTTGGACATTTTGTTTGGGAGTCGAAAATCATCGCGACTTCTCGTGAGAAATTTAAATAGACCAAAACATTGTTTTAAAGTTCAATATGATGCTTCATCTATTTTTTTTTTCATCAACATTGAACATACAAAATAGTTGGTTGGTACTTGAAAAATTGTATGTATAATTATTGAATTATACATTATTTGTGTTTTGAAATCAAAACCTTTTGAGAAAATTAAACATTATTTCCTTCAGACTGCACGACCTCATTACTAGTAAAACACGTTATTTTAATTTCCCAATTCTTTGAAATATTTTAAAATTAAATCACTCCGCACCAATCAAGTCGAGTCATTAAATGGTACACTATTTTTCCATTAATTATTTCTACTTGTCTATCAATTACTATGTTTTTTTCTAATTGTCTGTCAGTCACTTTATTTATTTTAAATATGTCTTGTCAATTATTTAAATTTCAGTATTAAAAACGTGTTAACTATTAAGGTGCGTAATTAGCCTTAAGAAAAAAACTAGAAGCTAGCTCAGAACAGGTGTTATATTTTTCATGCTTCAAGTCAGGGACGTCATTGCCCTGAAGTAAATAGCTAATTCTTGGAGTGATACGTTTAATTAAAAATAATATATGGTTAGGATTCAAAATAAGTGAAATCGCAACAATATTTAAGATTTCTTTTATTTACCCGCTGTATCGATATAATTGAAAGTCGTTATCTGTCTTCTTACCCTATAAATATTGTATAATCAATATATTTTCATAGTTTTTTAAACAATTCAATGGCAAATTTAAGATTCAATGTGATATTTTCTTATGTTATATACACGTATATGATATATTCTTTTCGACAATAATTGTACAATCTTTTTGCATAGTCGATACCATAGTTAGATCAGATTCCCGATTGACCAAACAAATAAAGAAAAGGGCCGTAGTCTGGTAAATTGGTTGATCTGGTAACAATACGTCGTTCGTGTCGAGAACGCAGGAAAGTGTTATCTCCCCTACATATGCAATAGTGTTGTCAACACGCACAGTGAAGAATCGCAAGTTATGTGTCTACTTCAGTTGTTTTCCAACCAAAGGCTCAATTACTGTGGACGAAGATAATTTTGTCTCCCGGTCACGTTCTTTAAATCATCCGAATTACTAATTCCGATACGTTGAAGGATAGCATACGTAAAAAGAATACACAATAATTATCATGCTTATACTATAAAATTTATGAAAACATTTCGATTTGCCCGAAAAAACGCTCACTTTGATTTACACGACCTACTGCACGCATGTACGAGTATTATATCATATACACTACTAGATAAGGTTCTGCGTGTCCTCCTGCGTTTGGCTTACTTATTGTTTACTATCCCCTCTTTAGGATATAATACCTATATATGAGTTTAAGCTCGTGTTTTGGGGGTGTTTCTAAAATAAATAGTCGACGTATTTAGGGGTGTTTCTATATTATTTTGAAAATTGAATTTTTCCCACTCTTTAGACGTATAAGAACCCATTTACCAACATTTGTGATTTATATTTTAATTCGACTATATATTCTTGAAATTAAATAATATTCAAAATAGGTTTGATTAGTTTAGTCAGTGGCAGACGATCCGTCACAATTACGCAATGTCCCTATTAGGATAGGCACAATTAACACATCTCTATTATATTCTATTCTGGCAAGGTACATGGACGTGACATATTTCGCTTATGTACCTCGTCATGCTCTCCTATTATAAAGATTATTCAATCTTATCTTCTCATACCTTCTATACTACAGTGGTTGTGCAAGGAGAAAAAAAATGGTTCCATGGTTAAACATGTTTTTTTCTGAATCGTTTGTTTTGACTTGTAATTCAATAAAGTATTTTCAACGAAATGATTACAGTTAAGTTATGCAGATTTAAAATGTTTGCACTGGTTTCCTCTTTTCCTGAAATCGCTTCTGTTCTGATTCACGATGTTTAAAATCACAATACCGTTAAGACTACACGATCGCGTTTGTAATTTGTGTTTTGTGTTTCTTATTAAGATCATTGTCTACTAAAAGATTTCAGTGAAGTCACTAGAATTTTTCTACGAAAATATGAACTAAAACCTAGACTTGACACTAGTGCACAACCAATTAAAGTGTAGCTAGCAGTTCTAAGAATATATTTTTAATTGAATGTTAATGTTTTATCGACAATATGTAAATATGTAATATGACATCGTTTTAAGCGTGAGTTAATACAGCAGATGTTATTTTAATATGTTACATAATATTTGAACCAAACTTATCAGTTTATCTTTATCAATTTGTTCCTCAGACTACTCCAGATGTCCAATACTAATTTGGTATATTTGTCTAATTAAACAAGCTAATTTTTCATTCGAAGATCGATCACTTGGTATTTTAATTTCGTTCACCTGCCCCTAATTTTTCCTCGTAGCTCTGACTATTAAACAAATCGTTGACAGATCAACCAACATCCGTCCTAGACTTCAGCCTAACATTTATTTGGTTCTATGTCCATTGACAGTATACCAACAAAGGAAATATATATCAGCATAAGTTCTCAAATTAAAATATTAATTATTTCAGTGAAATATGACCAAAAAGTCTATTTTTAGAATTCGCTTTCAAAAAAGTCTAAAATGTTTATATCGTGTGTGGTTTCATTAATATATTTCCATGTATTTTTTTCCTAAGAGATTACTTGAAGAAACATATTTCACAACATTTTTCGAACAACCTAATGGCAACTCACTAGTTTTATTCTGTGGAACTTAGTTATATAGTATAGAAAATGTAAAGAAATTCTTTGTTGTATCAGCTTTAACAAACCTTACGTTTTGTGGATTCAAGAACTGTTGAACGAATCTGTGATTAGTCTCAAAATTGAATCTCTACAAATAATATGAGAATAAAAATTTCGGATTTGAAATGAATCCGAAAATAATTTGTATGCTTGTATTACAATATTTTTACTGCCTTTAATTATCTGAGTGAACAATTAAACATGTTCAAAATAATCCCATTTTATGATCGAAAAGTTTTTTGTTGTTCACTGATGTAATTTGCATAAAAATAAAAACATTATTTTTTGTTTGTTTTCAGGTAAGAATCTCATATTTAGTTTTCGAGTCTTCCAGTGTCAAGAAGCCAGCCATTTGTAAGTTTACAATCGTTATCCCATTTCTTAATTTAAGATAAAATAACTTTATCCTTTCATCGACATTTACTGGAGATGGAACCTAATAATTTCACAGCAGTGGATGTTAGGTAAACTTTTTGAGAATACACCTATTAATCTTCCCTAACCACAACAGCACAGGATAAATCTTGATAAAGTGTAGAATAAGTGGGGTCATATTTTATACTTTAACATGTGCCATTCTCATTTGTATAATTATTGGACAAATTTATGATGGTTTTTCAAACTATATTTTTAAATATAAGCTGACAAAGTTAAATAATTTGCATTCATCTTCCATTTCATAGAAAAATATTTATTTTGTCGAATTTTTATTTACGAATTCTAAATGGAATCTTTTTTGTTTTACGTTATAACATTGACACTTAAATGTGAAAAATTCATCCATTCACCTTAATTTAACAATAACTTTAATTTAAATGACAGATTGTTTCGCTTTACAAAAGCATAGTCAAATTGTTTGACAATGTTTTTTTAAAGCGAAACAGATCTGTCTCTTTCATTTCAGTTATTGTGTAGAATTTTTTGCATCAAAATATCAAATCATTCTGTAATAAAATAGAGTTCTACAATATAAATACCTAATCAATTAAAAACTTCGTTATTGTTTAATATAAGTTCATTTTATGAATAATTGAACTGCTTTTAATATGTACTCGTGCATATATAACATACTTCATTGCTTTAACATATATACAATAAAAATTAATTGTTAATAAGAAAATCTCCGACAATTAAACCACGTGTGTTTTGTTTGAGCACAACTCGATGTATTTTAAATCACGTATGTTTTGTGTGAGCACAACTCGATGTATTTAAAAAAAATCATTTACGATTTTCACATTTCTTATTGAAAAATAACTGCTACCTACCAAAATCTTACCTTTTTATATCATTGAATTTGTCGTAACATTCTGAAACTGTACACTGAAACTAATATTCGGCTAGTACTAGTATTTGTTTAACAATTAGATACATACATCGCGCCATTTCCGTATTTTGGTAGGTAGAAAGGACAGAGCACAAGACTTTCCTATCTCAGTATACATATTTTGCCTTTTTTTCATCTATGCACCATTTCGTACAAGTCCTATGATTTCTCTAACATTTTACATTTTCTCCTTGCAAAATATCATTCACTCAATCTAATCATACTTTCCTTGGTCTTCTTTCACTACGCCTTTTACTTATATTTGCACTGCATATTTGGTTTTGTTGGATGTTTTTTCATTATAAGTCTTACATGCCCAAACCACCTCATAGCGGTTTTTTTTCATCTTATTTAACACAGCCTTAAGTTCACATTCATTCCTAATTACTTTATTCCATCTTCGGTCGTACATTGCCCAAAACATATCATAGTAATTAGATATACATGTATGGTTATAATAAAATGCAATAACTCTTCATAATAAGACCATTAATAAACTCAAATTTCTTCATCCATCGGAAGCTATAAATCGTATAATTTACCAAAACATAATATTTGACAAAGTTGTTACAATATTTTATTCGTTAAAAATCCATCAACTCTTTTGAATCGGATACACTTGTCCGCGGAGAAAAATCGGAAATGAAATTGTATCGGCATTTCCGGACATTTACGTCACCCATCGTGCATTCTGTTTGACACCTCATTTAATCCACATATTAATTCATTCCTTTCGGACCAAAAACGTCAGCTTGGCAAAGAAACCACGACCGAGGATCAGCGCAGACCATGAGGAGAACCAGTTTACCAGGAAGCATAAAAAGTTACGACTCCGATGCGGAGAGAGAGACGACGATGAAAAAAAATCTCTCCAAATAACGGCTCAGTCGTGATCTGCAATAATTAAAGCTTATCTCGGACTCGATGATAGCCGAATATGGACGAGATGTTATAAATGACCCCGTAACTGTTAAATAATATCAACATAAAAAAGTTCTTAAAGACAAGTTTCCTTTGCAAAATGTAGAGTTTTTTCTCAATAGATTATGAGCGGCAGGGATTTGAAGATACAGACAAATTTAAACCGACCGTTGTGTTGGTTGAGTTTTGAATTGTTGGTTCTGGGGTCTACAAATCATCTGATGTAGAAACAGTTAGTAATTACATATGGCTGTGTCTAGATGAATGCTGCGATCGAGTGGCAATAAATTCCTAGAGCAAAAGTTCGATGGTTCGATTGGGTAGATAAGACATCTTGAGAGCCTCCATGAGCTGGTCAATTTCTCAACGGGCTAGGGTTGTTAAACTAGCCTTGATAAGGCTCTCCAATTTATTCATTTTTCTACGCTTATAAAATAATTTTGATACCTCATAACTAAGATTTTTAGACAATCGTATCACACTCTTCAATTTTGCATCAAGTGACACAGTTTAAATTCTACTCTTATAAGACATTGTTACATATAAACCGCTGTTATATTTTACTGAACTTTTTAATCTTCTAAGCAATTTCTAAATACACCACGTCGATTTTATTTGTCAAATTTGATGTTTTTAATTTATTGTATATTGATGAATTGAATTTCTAAAGAGCTTTTCAACATTTAGAACATAATATGATCTATGTTGCCTAGTTGGTAAAATACCTGTCTTCCAATCCGGGGTTCCGGTACGATTTCCGCTGTTTCTGTTTTTTAATGGGCTCCAGTCTGGTTTTTACTTAAGGCCTCTTTAGTAATATATCTAGTTATTTTAAAGTGTCATATATAACGAAAATGTCATACCGTATATATTCGTAGCAATAACTTTAATGAGATCACATTTCTAAAAATTAAAGAGTTTTTTATCTACGTCAAATATATATACAAGATTTCCCAATTGATTAATTGAAGATAAAAATAAATGTCCTGTTAACACGGTTTGTTTTTTTATATTTTATAAAGTAATGTATAGTAATATTTATAAAGTAATATAAAAATTTGCCAAAAACTATACCTTTATGCAAATTTATATCTTAAGAACTAATCTAATTTATATACTCGTATTATAACTATGAACTAACTTAGTTTTAATTTCCTACATGCCATTTTTATATATTATTATAATTTCTTAGAAATAGTTGACACCTACATACTTCTTATAACTAGATAACAATTCTTACAACTAATTATTTAGCAAGTACATGTCCACTCATTCAGGCTATGTTACTTGCATTTCATTACATTCATTCAGACCTTGGTTGTCCTTGCTAATTCTGTAATTGAACTAGTCAGGCAACAGACGATGCTTCGGGAGCCTGTGCTTATAACGGAAAGACTAACTCATGTAAGCCTCCAGGGCAGCGATATAAGGATAGATCTGATTCTGTTGGTTTTTATAGAACTTCACGGTCCAAGAGAGGGTGTGGTGTTAGAGGGTTTCTTCACGCTATTAGACGTGAAGTCGGGAGATATTTTTTCTGGGATGAGTGTTGAAAGAGATCTTGAATGCCTTGTTCTGCACTCGTTGAAGTTTCAGGTGATCCGTGTTGCCCACACTACCCCAAACGGGTGCAGCATAAGTCAAGATAGGACGAATAAGGCTTTTATTGAGAAGGAGCTTATTTTTGGGGCATCAATTATGTAATGGTACCAATTTTCATTTATTGATTTGTTATTTTTTAATATACAATTTTTTTCTTCATTTATAATATTGTGCCAACCCTATTTTTTTTCTTATATCTACCGAATATAATAGATGAAGGATAGCGCTGTCCAATCAAAGCATTGAGAAGAATTGATACTCATATTATAAAACAAATTATATTGTTCATTATTAATACAGACCAAGTGTAGCTTTGCTTTCCTTATTAGTTGTAAGCTTAACTGAGAAAAGTGTTGGGAATTAATAAGCTAATGAATATCCGTATGCCAGTCATTAATATTCTCTGCCATTTCTAATTAATAGACTTATAAAATATTACACATCACTAGGTTAATTTTGAACAATTATTTGTGTAATGTATTGTATTATTATTGTTAAGCTATGTGAAACAAATGAATGAAGAAATACTAATAAAACAAATATACAGTGCAAATATGAGTTGAAAGTGTGGTAGAGGAAAACCAAGGAAAGTGTGATTGGATCAAATGAATAATATATTAAAACAAGGAAAAGTTAGAAGTAAGAGAATTTGTTAGAGTTTTAGAATGTGTATGGATGTGGAAGTGGCGAAATATGTGTAGTGAGATAAGAAAGTTTGGCACTCTGTCCTCTCTATTTAGAAGTGAAAGGCGTGATGGTATGTATGCATATATAATTGTACGCGGAGGAGCTGTTCTAATGAAAACGTAGCTAGATCAAGTTAGCCAAATTTTAAAAGAAGGCGAAGTAAGAAGCATAAACAATAAATCATTGTGCATAACGAGATTTATAAATGTGGAGGTGGTGACTTGTATATTTGGGTAGAAAATCATAGAGATCTTCTCACTTAAACGTATTTAAAGAAGAAACTACTGTAATGATATAGAAAAAATGTACGCTACTAACAACTATGTTGTTTATTATGAAGTTGAGATTTTTACCTAATATATTTCTATTTTCAACAACTGCAGAAGAAGTCTAAGAACTTGAAATTGATAAGGGTAAATATTTGTTTAAATATTACTGACTGATTGTAGTCCAGCAAAAGAAATTCCCTCATTTTATTCTATAAATATTGAAACATGACGCCTGCGTAGCTTGGTTAGTTAGACACGTCTTCTATTGCGAGGGTAGCGGGTTCGAATCCAGACTTTACAGAAGGTTAAAAAAACGTTCAGTTTTCACTGAATATATCTTTAACATATTTCTGGTTGGTTAGATTAAATTTCAATATGGCAATGTGTATCTAATTTGTACTGAACACATATTGCCATATTGAAATGTAATCTAACAAATATTTTTACATACTATCACACAATTTCCCACGTCTTAACTTCCGTGTATTTTCTCATATATTTCCATAAGTTATTTGAACTGCCTTTTTTAAATTTCATGGCCTTACCATACTTTTCTCGTGCTTCTACCACAAATTATTTTCATGTTCTCATTAAAGATTTATTTAGTTGATTTGTCCTAAGCCATTCGTTCAACACCAAATCATTTCATCTTAAAACAATATAACAAGACATACTTATATCATATGTTAAAAACAAATATAAATCTATCAAAGCACACAAAACACACCTCTATTTAATACATCACAATAATTATAAAAAAAAGTAAAGTTATCACACCCAAGTACTCGTAGATAAAAAGTAACTAATTAATCACATTACTTTAACTCGTTTTAAATCATTTTATATACTTCGTGTGTTTAAGTTAATGACCAGTGGATAATTTAATCAATCGATCAGTGTAATGAAACCTCGTTTAATAACACACGTGTACCGCATCCCCTTAGGCCTACATTCCAGTAGTTGGTAGGCCTAATAAGACATAACGTCCCTTATTACCGAGGCCCCCTCAAGTCGAAGCCAGCCGCCCCGAGGTGGGTGCTCGCTACCCTTTTACTTAATCGGTAATGGGCCCGCTTCAACAGGTGCGCCACAGCAAGGCTTGCCTTTAGGCGGACTCAACATTCACGCAACTTAACGTGTAATACAAACGGAAATTATTTATTTACTTAATAAATATCTGTGTATGTTTTGTCGCATTTATCTAGTGAAGACTTTTTGTATTTTTTTATATTTTTTAATTTTTTTTTTGAATCATCATACAACAGTCTACCACCTTCCTATCCTTACACTCAACTTGTTTTATTTTTTATGATATTTTTAATCTGTCAATAATAGTGGGTTCGAGTTCCGAGTTGAAGCGCCCTTGAAGAGAGTCTGCTCTCTTAACGGCGCTATATAAATAGTTTTTTTTATTATTAATAATTATATTGTCTTACCGAGCCTTTAATGTATTAAATAGTAAAACGAAGCTCCCTTTAAAACGTGGAACTAAGTATAAATTAAGAGAAAGATGAAAAGAGCTTTCTATTCGAGTCTGTGTGATTTTAAATGTATTTTAATAATTATGTGGATTTTAGACATTGCATATAAGTTTTTTTAAAATTTTATTCTTGTTAATTTCTGTATAGTTTTTTTAAATATTTGTATGAAAATTCATTTTTTTGGTTAAAGTAACAAGAGCCATTGTCGATCGACTGCCTAAACTGTTTTCCTCCCTTTACCTTTATTGAATTCGGCACCCCATTGTATGTCATGGGAGTTAAATAGGCATATTGCCTTTGGGCAAAATATGTTTTGAATTAAGACTGCATTTTGTATTTTGCAATTAATCACAACTGTACGTTAGATTCTCCTTAAATTTAAAACTAAGATTTATTTTGTTATATTTTTTTAGTAAGCTCTTATATTTTTTTAGTAAGCTCATGTATATTTTCCTAACAGTAAAAAAATGTACTAAATGTATTTATATAATAACTCATTATTTTCAAATGCATTTAACTTAATATTTTTGGTGTCTGATATCTGTTTTTTTACATAATAAATTAAGTTTTAAAATACCAACATTTAAGGTAAATGCTTTGAACAAATGAAATATACTCCTTTATTTCCAGCCATTGCTTTTATATTTTAAAACAGGTTGCAAACACGAAACTTATTTTTAATGTCTATGGTCGACGACATCGAAGTTTCAGAGGTGTGAACTGTTTTACAAATGGACGTTAATATGCGAAAATGACCCAACACACATTTTACCTGTTAAGCGATAATTGAAGAAACATCCAGTATGTTATGTTGGAGCTATTTTATAGGGTGAATATCAACAATTACGACCTCCGTCGTCCAGTTGGTAAGACTCTTGTCTCTCGACCCGGGAGTTAGGGGTTCGATTCCCATTGATAAGTCAGTTTTTTTGTAAGGAGGTTGCAGTGGGGATTTTCACTTAAGACCTCTTATATTTCTGGTTAATTAGAAGAGATTGCCACATGGCAACGAACACGGCAGGTTGTACTGTATACAACGAAATTATAATATAAATATAATCATGAAATACCCATTCAACTGATTTGATATTTTTGCAGTTTGATGTATACTTATTCGATATTTCACGATGACCTTCGAGGCTTAGTTGATTAAACAGATGTCTTCCTTCCCGGAGGTTGCGGATTCGATTCCCATTGGTACGCATTTTTTTAAAAGAGTATTAGTCTGGTGTTCGCTTAAGATGTCTTTAACATATTTCTGATTGGTTGAAAGATATTGCCTTATAAAATAAACTCGCCATGTTGGAATGTATGCAACAAAAAAGTTATAATATACTCGTACAACACAATTTAAAATTAACCAAAAATATATTTTTATTGATAGGGTCTTGTTTACATGTGTACGAAAAAATAAGCTGCAAAAAATGCAGCAAAACGACCCTTGATCATAATTTCATAAAAAAATTATTCAAAATAAATTTGCATATATTTTTCACGCCTTGCCACTGGAACGTATTTATACAAATAGACACGTTTATCGTCTAGTTATTGGGCAAGATTTAGTTTTCGTACAATTTATTAGTAGACAGCGATGTGATTTATTGATGATAAGGCGATAAAATCAAGTACCAGCACGTCGTGTCTGCCTTGGGCCTAGTGGCTTCCGATGAACCGTCTCAAACGGGTCTCGAAACATCCACCCAAACCCTCGGGCACTCTTATTACCACTGAACCACGATTTCGAGCTTTATATCAATGGGCACGTGGTAGTATATTGATATTGGAAAATTATCCACTTATAAATGATTCAGATTTCATGATATTACGTTATTTATATTTATTACCGAAAATAATTTGGTATTATAATTATCATATCTCACCAAATAAATAATTTGGTATCATAATTATCATATCTCACCAAATAAATAATTTGGTATCATAATTATCATATCTCACCAAATAAATAATTTGGTATCATAATTATCATATCTCACCAAATAAATAATTTGGTATCATAATTATCATATCTCACCAAATAAATAATTTGGTATCATAATTATCATATCTCACCAAATAAATAATTTGGTATCATAATTATCATATCTCACCAAATAAATAATTTGGTATCATAATTATCATATCTCACCAAATAAATAATTTGGTATCATAATTATCATATCTCGCCAAATAAATAATTTGGTATCATAATTATCATATCTCACCAAATAAATAATTTGGTATCATAATTATCATATCTCACCAAATAAATAATTTGGTATCATAATTATCATATCTCACCAAATAAATAATTTGGTATCATAATTATCATATCTCACCAAATAAATTATAATATGCAAGGTTTATTTACAATCATACACATGCATACATACCATCACATATTTTGGAATAGGCAAAGAGAACAGATATCGATGACGTTCTATCCATACAGACCTCGTCCACATCCATATATCTCGTCAAAGCATACTCTTCCGTTTCCCATACTTCTTACCTGTCCCTCAATCAAAATTTCTATAAAAATCTCCATCCATTGTTTCCTCTGTCCATCTCTTCCTCGCTTTTCATTAATTTCAGACATATACATTTGTTCCGTAAGTTTTTCACAACTCATTTCCTCAATGTGACCAAACCTGCTCCATGTTTTTTTCTTATTGCTACTTATAACATACATGTCTAACAAACAGGTATCATTTTACGATTAGTTGGCAGAAGTAAATTTTAAGATCAACATTGTTTTACAAGATACTGATTTTTTTTAATGTTAAGAAATTATTACAAATCTCGTTCACGTGGATAAATAACGATATTTTTTTTATCATCCACCTGTCGTGTAGCTCATAATCGAGCATCGTGACTCGTATGACAGCCCTTGATGACTTCTTCATCCATCCCTACACTCTGCGGTTCGAAGAGCAGTTTTCAAGCGTAAGCGAACTAACGCCTCCATCTTCGAAGAACTGAGAGACATTGACAATTTGTCTACGACGAGTCCTCTGATTCTTTGAGCACATTGCTCGTGCCGAAGAAAACAGACAGGCTTATGATCACTGAAAGCATGGAAGGCTAACAAATAAGATGAAGAGTCCCAATGTGTTGGACTGGCCAAGTGAGAGACGCAATAGGGCGGTAAAAACAACAATCAATGAAAAAATATATTAGCAATAAAAATGTTCTGGGTCAATATTTTCTTGAATTCATATCACGTATTCAATATTAGCTCTTGTAATAAGTTTTTTTACTCCTTTTGATTTGTGTAACATCGTTTCCTAAATAAATTCAAGTGGAATAATCTCTTGCAGTGAAAACGAAAAATAATCATGAATAACAAATCTACCATCAAACTACTGGCATGAGTAATGTTGCCCCTTACGAAAAGGTAGATATGCTAATTATTGTACTGACTTCATTATGACGTAGAATAAGTACAATGGTGCTCTGCAAAAAAAAAATTCGTTGATCTGACCTTAAGTCTGCTGTCGCTACTATTTCACTCTTTGGTAGATCACTTTGGATAGCTTTTTCTTCGTCTCTGAGTGACGTAGCGCTCATAATAAATTAAGAAATTTTCGATATTTTAGTGTATGTTACATCGCGCTAAATGTGGAGTTATTTTGTCACCAATAACTGCGCCTAAACAGTCTTTGACTATCAGCGAGAATATCGACTATTAAATATAATATAGTTTTACGCTTTCGTTGTTCACAGTTCAAACTGGCGAACTTATTTCCATTTGGCAATCTCTTTCGATCGACAGTAAATGTTTATGAAGTTTTCAGTAAAAAGAATACTGGAACCCATTAAAAAATGTGTACCAAAAGGAATACAACCCGTTACCCTGGATTGAAAAGCAAGCATCATACAAATCTAGGCCACGGAGATAGTTGATGATGCTAATGATGCGTTAAGATAACAAGTATTTCAACTTTAAAACATCCCAATCCCTCATATTATAATACAGCCACAATAAATCGTTTACAGTCGATATTAAATGTTGATTTACCCCGCATATTACATTTCATTTATACATTTTTTAAATTTATTCGTTGATGGGCGGTAAAAATTCAATAAAACTCACTAATTCAATCCATGTGTCAAACAGGTAAAATTTATTGAACCGCGTCCAAATATCCACTTTGTGCGTCTTGCCAGAGCCTCGTTCTCTTTCCTATATTCGAAGAGAAAGGTGTTAGATCAATTTAACCTCGTATTTTAAAATGATTTGGGCAATTTCACTTTTACGTTTCTGGAGCAATTGATTTAATTGGTTCATTTAGTGGACTATAAATCTTAGAATGTTGTATTTAGCAGATTAAAAGAGAGATTTTGTTTATTTATTTTGTACGTCTTTTGTGTTCCCAGCATTTTAATTTTATTTCCGTCCGATGTAGATCAAGTTAAAAAAAATGTTATTTCTCGCTAAGAGGTCAAAAAGGTGAAAGCTTTCAAAAACTTTGTGTAATTTATTTATATAATATCTAAGCTCATTCGACTCCAAGTCTCGACTTGTGCAAGACTTACATGTATACACAATATCTAAATTTAAAACAGTAAAACAATTTATTTTCACATTTTTCAATTTATTTTCACTACTTTTCAACTTAATTGGACATCATTTTTACAGAAGAATATAATTAGTTATTGAATATTACCTTTAAATTTGAACTTTTGATAAATAATCGATAAGGTTTTTACCATTGAATGGTTAATTTCTGTATAGCATTGTTCGAAAAATATCTGCTTTGGAAGACTGTGAAATCAGCTCTTATAAAAAAAGGAAACTATACACCTGTATGTTAAGAACTTTATATTATAAAATCAAAAAGAATATCTTCGAACGCACACTCGCATGCGTTTTTTTTTACATCTCGACATAACTTATTCAATTTAGTATGCCGTTATACATATGGAAAAATGCAGTAATTTTCGATAAATACATAAGGAAGCGTTCTCATTGAGTGAATTCAACTGACTTAAAAGAATTTACATAATTGTTGAAGACGTTTATGTTGTCAATTGAATTGAAAAGCTAAAATTGGTTGTTCAGAATTGAAAGGTAACTTTTATAAATTTTCAACAATTTACCGTACATTATTATAATTTTTCTGAATTTCAATGAAATTATTTAATATGTCTTTTTTCTTCGTATTATAATATTTTTGCAGGCGTTGCATTTAAAACTTATGCAATGGATATTCAAATTTCGTACTTTATAGACTGAAGTATTTAAAAAAAATTTAAGTCAATGAAAATTTTAGGATTAGAAATCGGTTTTAATTTTTTGACTTGTTTAAGTGGTTCATTGCTCTCATTTGACTTTTCCATTTCTCATGCTTAGCTGTGAATATTTTCATTCCTTCTGATAAACTTTTCGAGTAACTTTTATCATTAGTTGCAATAATAATGCTAACCGAACCATTTGTATTGAGCCGTTTATGGCTAAGACTGTCTTCAAAGGTGCTCTAACTAAAAAAAATCGAACCCACTTCTGTTGAAAGCTTAATAATATTACAATAAATAAAACAACTTGAGTATAAAGATAAAAAAGGAGTAATTGCACCGTTATAAGACGAACTACAAACATACATTTGAAGATATTCCTATATGTAATAGGTACATAATCGGCTTAACAATACAATACCTAAATGGAACAAATTCGAAAATTGTAGAAACGTTTTCTTAGTATGTATAAAAAAAGTTTGTTTATCTCTATTTCAATATACGTTATTGTTCACTTTTAATGTATTTTTTAAATAAAATCTTACTCAAATAAAAAAATGCTATTATAGATAGCAAATTGAACTAACACAAAATATTCATTACAAATAAATATCGGCAATATATGACATATAAAATCGTATGATATATTGATTTGAAACTAAACGTTTATTTACAATGCACACTTATGCCGATGAGATAATTACGCATCTCGATATAATTTAAACATTACAAAATGTGTGCAATATAAACCATAAGCTATTGTTTAACATCTTGGTCTATAACAATAATTGATAACGTTGTGTGAGCGTGCGCTGGTTGCCATAAACAAATGAGCCGGCTATCGGCGCGGTAGCCTCGCCTTAGGGGCATAAACAATCCCGCTCTAAACTTTATTATTTATGGTGTTGTATAGTAGAAGATATTCACTTTTTCACACGCCTGATAAATGAGAGAATTAATAAACTGATCGAAAATATTCAACAGACTTCTTTATCAAATCAGACGTGACCTGGATCTACTTTTTTTGTTTCGGAAATTTCAAATATGAATTGTGTTTTTTTTTGTATTCTCTCTAAATGTCAATGCAGCGATTTTTTTAAAATGACATTCAACGTATTTTATGAGTTTGTTTTTTTGAAATATAGGCTCAATCCAGAATATAACATGTAATTAATTTTAGAGGTTATCAAGTCATTTGTGGGAAAGTGCAGTTTGAACTAATCAATAAGAAATTAATCATTGAATTAGAACTTTATCGTGGGATTTAATTGCTTTTTCTGATACATTTTTATGGTTGTATATTTGGGAATCGTTTGATTTTTAAAACTTAAATAATAAATTAATATGTCACTCGTGAAGTCAATAAGAAAACAATTAAATAAGTAGTATATTTGTATGTATTTAAGGACTTAAAATCGTGAAATGTAACCCAATGTGATTTTATGTTTTTATTAAGTATTTATGTGTATTTCAAATGTATTGTATTACATTTTCTACAATCTGTTGGGTTTATTGCCACGTGGTTAAAATATTCCGACCAACCAGAAAGGTGTTCAACAAGCTTGAAGGGAAATCAAGACTGAGCCTCTTTTTAAAAAAATATTGGATACCAACGGTTAAAAACTTGCAACCCTCGGGCTGAAAGACAAGTGCCTTACCACCTAGGCTATTAGAGTTTAATTCATTTTAATCAGAGGTAATTATTTGGAGGGAAATATATTTACTATTCAAAATTATTATTTAGAAGAAATGAACGTAAGACTTGTTCCCTTAATTTACTTCTCATCATTCAAAAATCATGTCTGAAGAAGATACTCGTAGTAACATTAAAGAGATTTCTCCTTTTTAGAACAAACTCATTTCATGCATAGTGGTCCTGAGCCATCCTGTCAACTTTTATACGATTGCTCAATCTGGTGGATACTCGTCCTTGTGATCTGGTTTCCCTGAATAATTATTAAAACTTTGTGTATTTAAAATTTGGAGGTTTTTTTAAAATTAAAGTAAATTTACAGTGTTAAATCTACATAACACACTTTGTAAAGAAATTCATCTTGTATGGTTGTGGTAATATATTGGTTTCATCCTGGATTTGTACCACCCTGATAAAAACTCTCAATTATAATAAATAAAATAATCAATACCAATAATTCACCTTAATGTTTTACTTCACTCTCAAACACCCAAATATATTGTGTGCCTTGTAAACCTCTCTCAGACAAAACAAAAATGTTCCAGCAACACGCGCGTTGCACACATAATCTCCTTGCAACATGCAACAGTCCATCCTCTCCTTGCCTTGTCCTAAACGAGTTCCATATCTCAATCGAGCAACATTTTTATTTCTCTCCTTGCCGATATTGGGTGCGTGATTTCGGACGTCGTAATTAAAATAGTTAGTTAATTTTATCTTGCCGAGATTGAAAATGCCCGCTGTGTTAATTTATTTAAGAAATAAAATTTCAATCAGATGCAATTTTGGATTTTTGGGACTTGGACGACGACGCACGAAAGAGGGGAGATCCTTCAGTACGATCTGAATTCGGATAAATTTCAACAGGCATGGACTTTTACGTCAATTTAACAGTTGCGTGTTTAATGGTTTACCATTCTGACCCAATTGACTTACTGCCGTAGCATCGTAGATGCTACTATGTGGTATGTATTGGGTTGTCCGATATTTTTTTTATTCGCAATTATATATAACTTTATTCTGGTTGGTGGTTTTCGACATTTTCAGTATCACAGTCATATCTCATGCCGTAGAACACTACTTATTATCATACATCATGCAGCTGCTATAACCTTCCGTCTAAATAGTAGCCTATAGTAAATCTCCGCATGCACATATAGGTGATTCAAACACCCCCCCAATGATGGACATTAGGAGCTGTGTAGCCAACTCCCCACCTAAATATGTTTGAGGGGTTCTTCAACAAGGCTGTTGCTGGGTTAAGTCCAACACCAGTTCTTCGTTTCTTGCCGTCATCCACATTTCCAGCCATTTATCGTATATTGTCGATTAACATATCTATACTTTGGCTTGGAATTTATTTCACCTTTTGCGCGATTACATAGATTGCAGAACACAAATGGGCATATTCAGTTGCTCTAGTGGGAAGCTGAAATTAAGAATATTTTTAATTTCTCGATGCAACTACTTCTATTCATTTTCCACATCCACGTTTCCCTCCCATACTTAGTTTAAATATGTATTTTTTGTCGCGTCTTTGAGCTTTTCCCTATTTCAACTCGCCGTTCAATATTTCGTTCCATCTTTTCGTCGTCTGAGATCATACTTCCCAAAATACAGAATTTTTCAGTTAATTTTTGTATACTATATTTTTTTTAATTTTAAATTTATCGTGATGAATTTAAAGCCTTTTATGTTTGATGTACTTGTCATATTTATATTTTATTTTATGTAAACATACTCGTAAGTAAGTATTTTAACGTTTTGATTATGTTCCAGTTTTAATATTTTTTACTTTTGATATTTTTTGTTATATTGTGTATTTTAAACTTTGTTTGATTTTTTGTTTCGTTTTTTAAGGCTAAAAATGAATAAATGATAATGACATTAAATTAATGCAAAAGTAATATACGAGAATAAGATTCGTATGCATTATTGTAATTATCTTTAAATTAACGATTTGGTACTTACTGCGATGAATTTATTGAAACCATTTATTTTGGAGTTCAGCGAGTATCAATATCGTTGTTCCGGATCGGTTCGGCCCTGGATACAAAGAAAACCCAAAAGCAAAGTGTATAAGGCAATTGGGAATTTTCAAATTAAACCTTCACGTTTTTTACTGTTTCCAATTTAGATATGGTTCCGATATTGAGAGTGTTCGACCAAGTAATTGGCTGCCTGTGTTTCTGCTCTCGCTAGCATCTCGTGAGATAGCTTTTTGTTTCTTCGATGTTAAAGAAGTATTGTTATAAAAACAAACGAAATAAGACCATCATTATCATTCAAACTGTTAACTGCAACATTTTTTTCATTTTCTGTACTTTCTTTTCTTTTGAATCAAAATTAAATTAAGTAAAATTTAAAGTAAATAATAAAACAGTGGTTTTTATCTATATCTAAAGAATAAAAGTTGTAGTATAAAATCGGTTTAGCTGGACCTCGTATTCAAAAACCCCCACGCCATTCCAACGTCAATTTAGTTGAAATGCGAAGCTGTACCTTTGATTTTTTTTCCTTTGAGTGAGGCGTTGCACACTAGCAAACTCACCAACTACACCGCTGTACTGGATCCGATGGCGCACCGAAGTGAGATGATCGGAGCACTCCGTCATGTTTTCTTTAATTTAAAAGTCAAAATAAATTAAAGGAACGGATTATTAAAAATAAGAGATTGTAAAATTAATTTGATTTTTATACCGTTATTTATTACTCAAAATCTCTTTTACTTCATAATATCCTAATTAATGCCATCCGTAGCTTAATTGGTAAGATGCTGGTCTTCCATTACGTGTTCGATATCTGATGGTACCCAAAAATACAAAGAAAATATAAAATAAGTTTGAATGTGGCTAAGAAGTTCGTTTAGTCATAATACTCGCACGCGCTTGACGTGTGTATTTTCAACACATACTATAGGGAACTGTGAGTAGCTTGAAAACTAGTGGTTCTTAACTCCAAGGCTTGATTACTAGGACTTAAGACAATAGTGTCTCCTGGCTAGGCTCTTCAAAATTCGGTATCATCAATTCGTATAATACTAACGAAAAACATCTTTATGTTACAAATGGATCATACAAGATGTTGAAAAAACTTTTAGCAGTATGTACGTTACTGTTGTTGTAAAATACACTGAATATTATTTATATTAATAAATATTGCCTCTACTACACTTTAGTTATAAATTTTGTCAGCTGATTTCTCCAGAAAAATCATAAATTATAATAATTATCTACGAGTATCAAGTGGAAGTGGGCTGGACTCAAGTGGAAGTGGGCTGGAAGACTCAAGTGGAAGTGGGCTGGACATATCGCCCGAGCAACAGACCATCGTTGGACGTATGAAGTAATCCAGTGGCACCCAATAGGTATAAAAAGGCCTGTAAGAAAACCTAAGTCGCGCTGGGTGGACGAAATACGTAAGCATGCAGGTATTATGTGGCAGCAATGTGCAAAGGACAGGATTTTGTGGAGACAACTTGGAGAGGCCTACATCCTGCAGTGGATAGATACAGGCTGATGATGATGATGATGATTATAAATAAATATCCATGCACAACATACAGTTTAGTCAAGTAACAAGATAAATTAAGAAACTATAGATACATACCATCAGGCCATTTCCCCGTCAATATAGGCAAAGAGTACAGAGTGCCAGATTTTCCTATCTCGACACATTTCCTTAGATCCTTCAACAGCCATACACATTTTCGTAAACCATTAACTCCTATGATTTCTCTAACTTTCTACGTTTTCTTCTTTCAAAATAGAATTCATTTGATGCAGGCATACTTTCCTAGATCACCTGTACCACGCCTTCGATTCACATTTTCGCTGTAAATTTATTTTATTAGTCTTTCTTCATTCATTTATTCTGCATGCCCAAACCATCTTAGATTGCTCTTTTTCATCTTAATTAACTCTACAGTCTTTTAAGTTTACAAAAGTTAAAAAATAAATTTAATCAATATTGAGAATCCCTTTCTGGCAATATTTTAAAAAAATATTCGTTTAACTTTGTCAAAGCAGTTATGTATGGTTTTTGTAATAAGTCGACATGGGATATAAAAAATTTGTTTTCAAAATATCCTTAACTAATTAATAATATAATTCACTGAACAGTTTTGTACTAAACCACGATGGATCCTTTGAAGAAAAGAATCGAATATGCACGGGTTTTTATGCATTTCAAAACGGCAGCAATGTATTATTGACGTTTTAGGTTAGTTATTTGTGCTGGCTCTAAAGTGGTGCACGGACATAAGTGGCAAAAATATTATGTTTATCTGGAAAATTGTTATCCCTTCAGATAAGCATCATCCCAACAAAGAAATCCCTTTCCTATATAGAAATTAATTTTCGGCTCCAGAAAAAAATGTAAAAAAATTAATACTATGTAACATACTCGTAGTTGAATTTATTAATACAAATTCGATGAATATTACGTATTTTATATACCTTATATATAATATTTACATCAAAACCATTGGTCGCAGCCACTACCTTCCTATCCTCGCACGTTTAAAATATTTTTACTTTTTTTATTAATCTCAATAGATTAATAAACGAGTACCTATGTATATTATTTTTTTAATATAAACTTAGTTCAAGTTTTTAGAAAGAAGTCAATTCTTAGAATATTTAATAAATTACTTTATTATTCCACTAATTACATTTATCATCACGACACGTGTTTCTGTATCCTATCTTAGACTTGTTTTATCTATTTTGTTGCCCAGGCTGATCATATACGTTATTTTTTTTCTGTTTACATGGATTTATCCTTTTTTAAGTCAGCCATGATATGAATGCTTTCTAAACAAGATTTAGAAGTAAACATACTTGCTTATACAGTACACAGGAGATTCGCGTTTGATTTCCGGAGGAATTCAGATTCATTTAATTTGGAGGCCATTTTCTTCTTAATTTATTGTTTTTTAACACTTAATAAACTGTCGAATTTCCTTTCAGGAATCAGAGGCTTTAACCACACGACCATGCACTTGATTCTGAATGTCATGTAAAGTTATAAATCAATAAAATATAAAGAACTTTGATGTTGGAGCATCATTGAAAGTGATAGGGTAAATACAGACTATAAATTAACAAAAAAACTACCCCTTTATTTAACATATGAGGCTAGGAACATGTTTCTGTTTGCAGAAGCTTAGCCATAATTCACAATGAGGGTGTGTAAAGGGGTGAGTCAAACGCAATTTAAAGAACATTTGAAAATATTTTTATTCACCCCATCTGTCGAGGTTGAGAGTTAAATGGCGGAAATAACAAGTGGATTCATTAACATAGCAACAATTCACCAATTGTGTGGTGAAATGGAAAAGGGTTGATCAAGTCCAGTGGCAAGTGTTATAAATTGTTAATAACAGCAGGTAAAGTTTGAAATTTATAATACAAAGTCGATATGTTACATTTTACTTGTCGCTCTTTCCCCAAGAGCGCTCGTATAATGATGATGGGCAGCGAATCAACGCCACTTTCATAGCTTAGCTGATGAGACACTTGTCTTTCAGCCCAGAGGTTTCGAGTTCAATTCCCGTTTAATTCAGTATTTTTTTTCACTTAAGGCCTTTTAGACATGCTGTGCGCCACTAAATAAATTATTATGGTCACAAAAATTTAATAGTCTGAACAACTTCTTAGTTATTTTAATACTAGCTGTACCCGGCCACGCGTTGCTGTGGCTCAGTCTGGTTAAATGGAAAAGAAAGAAAAGATAAAACACACGTTTCTAATATGTTTAATTTCACAATGCTTGTGGGTATACAATATTTTTGACGTATTTCAGCCACTCTCAGCCTGTCGCGTTCATTCTGTTGAGAACGAAGCAGATCTGAAGCTGCAGAACGCGATCGCCGTGTTCGCAACTGTGCATCATCAAGGCTGGCTGCTCGTCGCTCTGCTGCTTCCTCGGCATTTTGATGAACTAAAACAGATCAATTGCACTGAAAAAGAAGAAAGAAAGTTATAACAAAAATATTAAAAAAGAAACTGAATAATATTGTTAAGTTCGTAAACGTCTTTGTTCTTGGCGGCAAGAATAGCTCGTTCACTCAGCCAATCGTGATTCTTATAATTGATTTGAATATTGGGAAATACTTTTTCAACCAATTCTTCTTTTGACGTCACTAAATTGCAGAAGCTGCAGAATGCGATCGCCGTGCTCGCAACCGTGCAAGTCTGGCTGCACGTCGCTCTGCTGCTTCCTCGGCATTTTGATGAACTAAAGCAGATTGATTGCACTGAAAAAGAAGAAAAAAAGTTATAACAAAAACATATATGAGGCAATGAAATTCGTCCTGAGGTCATATCAACCGGCACCTTTCCGTTCCCAATTTCCAGCAATTGATGTGAGAATATCTCAGCTGATCGATCGCCTGCCACGTTCATTCTGTTGAGAACGAAGCAGATCTGAAGCAGCAGAACGCGATCGCCGTGCTCGCAACCGTGCATCCTCAAGTCTGGCTGCACGTCGCTCTGCTGCTTCTTCGGCATTTTGATGAACTAAAGCAGATCCATTGCAATGAAAAAGAAGAAACAAAGTTATAACAAAATCATATAAAATTGCGAAACATTAAAAAAAGAAAATACACGAACTAAAAAACAAAGAAAAAACAAAAAAAATATTAACAAAATATTTCACTTCAAACGCAAATCAATCGATGCAGGTAAATTTTAACGCATTTCATGATATAACTATGGCGGATAAAAATTTAGTATATCGTGAGTTGCTTTTACGTCAGATGGCGCTATTTTTCAATACACGTATTTGATAATTTAATATTTATTATTTAAGAAAAATAAAAAAAACAGTCAAAAAACGAAATGAAAGAATCCGAAACGTCGAAAATGCAACGTGACATAACTGTCAATGAGAATTATTTAGTTTGCGTGTGTCGCTGCAAGGGGCGCTCCCGTTATTTCGTCTGTTTTATATAGTTTTTTTTATATACAACCGTATATAAAAAAATATATATAAACATGCTTGTATACGAATGCAACCTTTTGTCAAAATTTCAAAGCAATCGGTGAAGAACTTTCGGAGATTAGAGATTTTCTATTAACGAACATTTACATTTTTATTTATGTAGATTTTGTTATTTGTTCATAGTGAAAAAAAATTGTATTTTTTATATATACGTACTTAATTTATTTTTAGTGTAGTTATGGCTTTTGTGGCATTGTATTTCCTTGCACACTTATTGGAAAAAATATTTTTATTATTATTATGATGAATTTTAACTCGAAAACAGTCCAGGGCATTGTTTTAAATCCAAACACTCCTTTTGGATTCAATTTGTGATATTATTTCATACTTTTACGATACCGACGTCTCTTTAAACATTTATACAAATAATTCTCCAAAATTATAAATAACTTTTGAATAAGTGTTACATGTTGATTTAAGTTAAAACAGTATTGGTGTAAGCCTGTTAGCTTGTACAGTCAGTATAAACAAAGTCGAGATTCATTTTCCCAACAAAGGCACCGAACAGTTCAAACAAGACATGGAAAATTACAAAATTTGTGCACAAACAACAAAAATCAAATATTGATAATTATTCAAAGACGATTCTGACATGTGATTAAGAAATAATCAATATGCGTGATGACATCTCTTCAAAATTGAAAATACGACCGAGAGAAAATATTACACATATTTGAATATATACGTAATAAAAATACATGAAATTATACATGACTAATTTAACGGAACGCTTTATGTAATGTACTCGTACAATAACTGCGTTATATCAAAAGTAGCAAAAAACTGCGTTATGTCAAAAGTAGCAAAAAAACTGCGTTATATCAAAAGTAGCAAAAAAAACCGCGTTATATCAAAATATACTAATAATGTGTTGGCGCCCACCTTGATGTATGGAAGTGAAACTTGAACTTGACAGAAGAAGAATAAATCCTAATGCTGTGGATACGCATGCACTAAGAAAAAAATTAGAGAGTCAGTGTATGAAAGAAGACGAAATAAAGACATCAGAAATGAACACATGGATAAAAAGAAGGTTTAAATGGATAAAACGGAAGAAAGGAGCGTTGAGATGATGATTTGAACATGTGGTGGGAATCAATATTCAAGAAATAAGGTGGACCAAGGAATATGTGACTGAATCAAGTAGATCAGATTTTAAAAGAAGGTTAGGTGTGAAGTATTATTAAAAGAATATTGAATATTTATATCCATGACAAGGTGTATGAATGGGGAGGAGAGGAAAGTTGTGTGCTGGGATTGAAAAGTATAGAGATCTGTTCTCTCTGCCTATCCCACAAGGTACACGGCGTGATGATTTGCATCTACGTATTGAATTTATAATAATGTTATGGTATTCTCTATTGGTCTGAATGATTTATAACCAAATTTTTAAAAGATCCTCATCGAAAAACTTTAACAAATGACAGGACTGTTTCGTACCACACGAATAAGTGAATAATTAAGCATTTATCACAAGTGTATCGTTTTTCTTCTACTCGTAGATGGAATTTTACTCACCTTAGATAGGAAACAATTTCTTAGTCGTTTTTAGCAGCTACTGTAAAAGCAATTATTATGAAAGATTAAAATTCTCAATACTTACTATCTTAAATGATAATAAAGTATTGATAATTTATGGCAGTGCATTCACAAAATATTCATAAGCAAATAAATGTAGCGCGGCTGCACATTAATAAGTTATTATGCAGATTGCATACAAGGAAGAGGCGTGAGACCGTGCCATTGATATACATTTTCATCACTTTTTACAAAGAAGACCTAACCTAAATATGAGATTAAGAGATTGCGGTTTGACAGGGCTGCCCCTAGCAAATATCCCATCCGTAGAAAAACGTTTTAAATGCCGCCTCTCCCAACCATATTACGATAACTACGTTATTTTAATTGTGTCTCAGTATCATCCAAATGCCGTGTATGTTATTATTAAGATAAATAATTTTAATGCGGATTACACATATGGAGATAATAAATTATAGTAAATATAAAAGTCTCAAAGGCATTATATGCCTAAAGAGGTGGAGTTTATAGAGATAATTACATTATATTGTTGTAATACACTTTAGTTGTATACAATACAGCCTAGTGGGCTTATTGCCAAATGGCAATCACTACCAACCGAAAAGAGTTATAAAGAAACTTTTAGTGAGATAAATAGTATAACTAGGTCAAGTGAGAAGTGCGGATAATATAAGATTATGTAAAATGTATGAGTGAAGAGGAAGCGAAAAGGTTGTGTTTAGAGATTTCTTCTCTCGCTTGCTCCACAAGAAACGCTGCATGATGATGTACTCGTATATGAATGTATCATCAACCAATTTTGTTGACAGATGCTTCAATTTTAAATGTGGAAATTATTAAACAACCAATCAAATAGCACTATTGAGTAAACTGGACAATCGGCAACAGGTCCAACAAATACATTGAAATCATTCTGATCTTCAAAAATGTGAAGATTGTAATGATCATTTTAAGATGAATCTTGAATTTCTTTATGCGTTTAACGATTTCGTGTTTTTTAAGCACTTAAACTGCCACCTGTACTACCAAAGCGCTAGGCACGATCCTGGATTTAACATTCCTAAACCGTATAATAAAAGCATAAAATATACGTAACGGTTTATTATAAATTTGCAAGGTGCCGAAATATCGGTAACTTTACAAAGTTAACACATTATTATACAAGTATTATAGAGTTGATTTGTGAATAATCATATTTACAAATATTGATTATAATTTTTAAGTATTTTTAGAACGTTATTTTCTATTTAAAATCAATTTGATTTGACTATCGTAACAAATCGTTTATTTGTCTTCGCTTCAGAATTGATTTTTAATCAAAGGTAGAAAATATAATTTACAAACGATTTCATCAAGAGTCAGCAAGATTAAAAAGACGTCAGGAAAAACAATTCAAAAGACACTTTTTTAAAGTATGTAGACTTTTTAAACGTAAATAGGCTAGAAGTCTTTAAATATAAAAAAAATCCAATTTTGACGTTTTAACTAATATTTCGCAACTACTCATACATTAAAAATGTACAATACACAAATAAATATTTGAAGAACGCGTATTTGCAAAAAAAAAGTTAATCAAATGAGATAATAAAGTGTTTTAAAGTAAAATACTTAATTTTTACATACGAAGAAATCTCAGTTATAATATTTTTGTGACCAAATTTTTACTTAATAAAGAAAAATGTACAATTAAGGTTAAAATCTTGAAATGATTTGCACACGACAGTACCAAAATTTAGCACATCTCTAAAGAAAACTAAGGGCGAAAAAGAGGAAGATCGAAGAAATAATTGTAAAAATGTAATGTTAGGGAAATATGAAATTAAATCAGCATTTATGGGATGAGATGTGTGAATGTGCACAACGCAAAAACTGTCGGCGTGGATATGAAGGTGTGGAGATCTTTCCTATCTGTCTAGAGTACATGTATGTTATGTGGATGAAAAAAAAACATACCGCATGTCTTCAATTTATTGTACTAGTCATAATTGTATTAAACTTTCGTTGTTAACAGTACAACCTGCCGGGCGTATTGAGATGTGTCAACCTCTTCTAACTAACTAAAAAAATGTTAAATAACTTAAGTGACTTAGATATTTTAACACCTGAAGTGAAAACGGTCTACGGCAAGTGTTAAGTTAAATGAGTTAAAGATAACTTAATTAAGTGAAAACCAGACTGGAATCCTTTCTTTAAAAAATATATGTGCCGACCGAAATCGAACCGGCAACCCCAGAGCTGAAATAAAACGTCTTATCAACCACACTACGGAGGTTGTTTGTGTTAACTTAAATAAAACTACATTTAGCTAAATATCCATAAAACAGATAACATACGAGTACAATGTGGGTGGGATTTTTTTTGCGATCATATGTCCATATTGCTTGTTGCTCCAGTATTTTCTAACTTGACAGCTTCCAATTTAGTATGCTTACAACACGTGACAATCCCGCTATATAACAGACATCTCAATCATCTCTTGCAAATATTATTCAAGTAGCTGTTGGTTGCGAATTATCTTCTGGTGCTGTCATTTTGGTGCAATTAGCATTATAATATTTGGTTCAGCGTCTCTGTGTGTCACCTTACCGCTAGCTGGTGTTAACTGCTAAGTGGTAGCTGCTGGCTAGAACTGGTAGGTGGTAGGAAGGAGTACAAGTAACTGCTGAGGGTATTACCATACCATCTCGTGAGAACCAACTGTCGCACGTTTAGACTAATTCAGATTACTAGCACCTGACTCCATATCAATTGAAAAATACTTAAAGCGCTTTCCATTAAGTACCGGACCTTTGATATTCCGTATATTTTATATAAATTATTATTGAAATGTATCATTCACTATAAAATTGTTAAAGAAGCATTTATTTACAATCAGACTTATATTTTTTTTCATAAAATATCGATTTTATACGATTTCTATAAATTCATAGTAATATTTGATTTTTAAATATTTCTGATTATGAATACTTATTTCAACGTTTTCTTTTTTTTAAATATGATAAACCATTACCTGATGCCCATCTTGACGTACGAAAGTAAAACTTGGACTTGGCAGAAGAATGATAAAAGTGAGACAAATGTGTGTGAAAATGAATATTCGTATATTTGTTATCTTTCGTATGTGCCTGAAAATGTTAGAGAATTTTTCTAGATCGGCTTCCTTGATACGTTAAATTACATTAAATTGTGTATTCAAAAGTTTATTTCATCATATATTTCCATTTATATTTACTTTTATTTCTTATATCCGTTTAAACTTGTGAACAACGGGAAAAAATTGACGACATTGATGACCTCGTGACCTGGTTGATATGACGCCTGTCTTCCAATCTGGGGGTTGTGGGTACGATTCCCGTCGGAAACCAGGTTTTTTTTTAAGTTTTGTAGGAAAGTTATCACTTAAGACCTCTTCAACTTCTTTTTAGTGAGTTTGAAGAGATTACTTCTTTAAACCGGCCAGATTATACTGTATCCAACGAAAGTGTAATTAATACAAAAACCCATGGCAACTGCATTTTAATAGATCACCCATAGAAAGGCAGCAAGTCGAGAAGCAAGGGAAAACCACCACTTTCTTATACTTACACTTGTCTTGTTTTTTTTATAATATTTTAAATATTTGGTTCGAATTATGAGTTAGAGCGCCCTTTAGGAGTCTACTCTCTAAATGGTGCTACATAAATTGTCCTTTTTATTATTATAATTAAAAACATTTCCTATGAAAATGGCACCGAATCTTTTCTCAAAAGATAAAACCATAAACATTGTTTTTCTAAAATGTTTGCTTTTCAAGCAATTGTGATTGACCAAAGTCAAATCGACGGCTAAATGAATACATACTCGTATATTAAATAAAAGCGTTTATAAATCAGTGTGGTTACCACACAAATTGCCAAGCATATAGAAAACATACAGAATTCTAAAATCCAAACACGACAAACGATAAATATTGGAGTAGGTAACTACTCCAATCCAATCAAAGAGTCGCGTTGATTGGCTCGTAACAGCGCTCGGTGTATTTAATTAGCCCGTGTTTGCCCGCTCGTCTCAGGTGTCTGAGTGCGCCTGCAGATCCTATTCGACATCACGTGAAAGGAGTGTTTGCTTTTAGTATATCACTGCTAGATAAATAGTATTAGCTTAAGATCATAGCTTACTGGTAAATAAATATGTTTGACCTATCATATTTTACACAGCAGTTTTCGTTACGGCTATTAATGATTAACACTTTAAGACGCGATCGAAATCAAAACAACCCTTCCCAGTGCCCGGCTTGTTTTTGAGGAGTTATGATTTTTGTAAAGGGTTTACTAAAACTGCTATATCTAAGTAAATATTAGGAACAGTGTTATGAAACTTTGTGTATTTGTTTGAAATACAAAAATATTTTGTTTAGTATGGTAATTCTGTCAACATTCTCCTTTATTTAGAGGTAAATTACACCCCTTACACATATACTGGGTCTCACTTATTTTGTGTTGAACACATACCTTGCGAGTTCTATAGGGTTTTTGTTTTTTTTGTCAGTTGATGTAAAACACAAAATACATGTTCAGATACATTCTTTAAAAACCTGTTTGGAGGATCAAATGTATGTCCAAATCTTCAAATTCTGTATGGAAGATATCAGCATTCTACAACACGTGGATGTATGGAAGATATTAGCAACACGCTTACGACGCGACGTCATAACTCATGAAGGTTTTTATTATCTAGGGTTCATAATAGAAACCGGAAATTATAAATCTAGGGGTGATCGTTTAAAGGCTGAGTTGTTTACAAAAAAATTTGCTAGATGCCAATAATATTTCATTGTTTGGAAGAGGCATTGATCACGTTAAAACACGGGATCGGGATACAACGTGTTAATAACGCTATATGGTAATGAAGATTGTATGTTTTATATTTGGTTACGAAAGAATTTTATCAAGGCAATGATAATACGTCTTATGAGATCGCTTGGTTTTTACGATTGATTGCGTTAGATTATAATAATTATACAAATAATGGGAGAGTTTTAAGGGAGTTGTGTCACCTTAAAATCCCGCAGAATAGAACATCGTATCATCACTCTGTCGTGTAGGTCATGAAGAATTATCTCCACCCATCCCTCGCAGTTCGAAGAGCAGTGGATTAATGTGATCCTGCTGTGTCTCTCATTTGTTCGTCATAAGTCTCTCTAAATTGTCTCCTTGGTCACGAAAAATGTATCCCAAGAATAGGAGTACTCGTCGCAGGTATATTATCGTCAATCTATCGGTGACTCTCAGTTCTTCAAGAATTAGTTCGTCTACCCTTAACAACTGCTCTTCGAACTGTGGAGTGCAGGGATAGATGGAGAGGAATTATCAAATGTTACCATAAGTCATGATGCTCAAATATGACAGAATGTTTTTATTGTTAAATTTTACACTTTAACGAGATTTGTAATAATTTGTTTAAATAAAATAATCAGTAACTGGTAAAATAATTTAGATCTTTAAATTCCCTTGTGTTATCTTAGCGAACAAATGCACTTATTGATTTTTGAGTAACTTTTTGTAATTCGTGGCTTTTTCATATTATCTCTTAGTCTTCAAATACGAAATGGGTTTCTTTGACTTACCTAAAACACAAACAAAAGTGTTTTTTTAACGACAATTTGATATAGTGCTGTTTTCAACCATTAAGTTTACCTCAAAAGCGCTTCCTTACTAGTTTGCCATTTTGACTCACAGAAAATGTACAGTGACTTTTCAAGTCTACCTGGAACTTTGCCAATTTGAATATTTCCCTAAAGGATTCATCTATAATATTATTTTGTTTTTTTTCCCTTTTCCCCAACTTCCTCAGCCAATGTGCTGTGCATTGTAACGTGAGTTAATTTTAATTATAATTATAATTGTCTGTCTTTCTGTTGAGCCGATGATTTGTGTTTCTAATTGTCACATGGTCCTCAATTATTGGCTTTCTGCTAAATATTATATTTACTTATGAATTCTATTCTACTTTTAAGTTCCTGAATCAAAAAAAAATATCCGGAAAATTCAAAAATCACTTACAAAAAACTGTTTTCGCGTGACTAATATTGAAAATTTTCAACAAAACGGTCCTCACCCGCTAGTGGAAAAATACAGTACTTCTTAAATTAAATGAATGGAGTTAAAAATACATTCAATTAAAAAAGTTTGTTATTTTGATTAAAGTAATCCAACTTCTGATTTATACCCATTGATACTATCCAACAGTTTCAATAGCACTTGATATCGCTTTCGAATACCACAAACACAATATAAATTAAGTTCATCATATTATGTACACTTAATGTGGTTTTATTTATATAAAGGTAAACGTGCCTCTCTATAATGCTTGCTGCTCACTGAATTAGAACGGAGGGCACTCCACCTGCTGCCGGCTCCAATGGCTCTGGGCCCCGCCCTTCCACAGCCCCGCCCGCCTACAAAGTACTTTCTGATTGACTATCATTTTCTAATGGTAACCACTGAGGCAGCATTTGCTTCTTTCAATGAATTTATATTGTTTTCTCCTTTTATGAAAAATTGTTGTACAGCAACCGACAATTCGCTTGTTTTTTTTTTATACATAGCAATCTTATAACATAGCTAGGATTTGTTTTGCAAATACTGCCTTTCTTAGGACATCCTTTTCAGTTATTCTGCAATCTTTTTTGGAGGTTTCAATTGGATGTTTCAAGTGGATTTTCTCGCATGCCATAACATATCAAAACTGTGGGAATCAAATAACGGAAAAACTTCAAAATGTAAGCAGCTTTTTATTTACAAATATATTGCGATCATTTTTCACTTCAATGGGAATAAAATTTATTTATAAAATGTGTGCAACATTTTGAATTTTGTGTAATAAAATCATTTGACAATTTACGAACTGAGATAATTAAAAAGCATTTAAGTAGTTTTATGAACGCGAGACTTGAAAAGGAGAAATTTGTATTGTTTGTTTGAGTATTGTAAAGGAAAAATGTGTGCTATATTAACGTTTTCTTTAGCAATAATACATATATTACCTACTCAATCTTCGTCATAATAGTATTATTAAAAATAAATAAATTTATGAGAAATTCTAATTTAAATCTAGCCATTTTCCAAAACCTCAAAAGATTGCATAGTATTTTATTACTGTTTTACTCTATATTATATAACCTGGTGGGTTTGTTTATATGTAAAATTATCTCTCGATCAACTAAAAATATTTTAATAGATACTTTAAGTGAAAATCAGACTGGAACCCTTTTAAAAAATGGGTACCAACGGGTTTCGAACCAGGAGCCCTCGCGCTGGAAAACCGGCAAATTATCAATTGTAATTATAGTATGAGACAAACGAGAATTGTCCTACATATTCTTTAGTTTGTGAAAGATTTCAGCTTTAACTTTGTGGAACTACATATTAGAATATTTGACAATAAATAACTTTGTTATTCCTTTTCTTTTGGGTCATTGCACCATACACACTTATAATGCAATATGATACTAATGTGTCAAACCGGGATCATTCCACCTGAAAAAAGTCTCGGGATAGGAGGTAGAATCACGTAGTGGAATTAATGTACTAAATGGAATAATAAATATTATTTCTTAATTTATCAGGATACTTCCAAAACAAGACATTCGAAAATGATTTTCCTTATTACTTTTTATCATTCCAAATATCGCACATTATTATCGGAGAACTTTTGTCTATTTAAAAAAATATATATGTTAAATCAATAAATTAATGTCAAGGTAAAGAGAGCGACAGCAAACACTAACAAACCTCACGTATAATTAAAAATTGAAACACTGTTTAATTCACTTGAAAATATAAATTTGACCCAACTAGTTTCAAGTCATATACGACTCATCTTCAGGGGGATTCCGATCAAACTAATTTGAAAACAAGGATAATATCACAAATAACGAAGACAAACCTTCTTACAGCCGCTTGGAATATCACCCAGAAATACAGTTGAATCCACACTTCCTCCCATTCGACCACAAAGATAATAAAGACAAAGTAAAAGGTTTCTTCCTTCTGGCGCGCACCATCATTTAACCCCTTATTTCCCGTTTGCAGCTGATCAATTTGATCGCCGTTCATCATCACGATTTAGCCATAAAACCAAGCGGTTGCTGGGAGTATCAACAAAACTCACCGAGTTGATGCTAAGTACTAGATGCGAACAATGTTTTGTTTTGGTTCTTTATTAAAATCTGTTTTTACAGAAGGTTTTCCATGTTGTCGGATGATGCTAAGCTGGTCAAAACATTGTTGCTATTAGTTTAAGTATTGAGTAAGGATATTCTCCTTCTTAGTCGATTCATCATGACTAAACGATTCTTCAGTTCCTCCTATTTTGAGCCTTTTAGAGTGTCGCGATCACGGAGTACTTTGTTGCATTATCAGTCCATCGGGTTAATGGTCTACCTCTGCTTTATCATCCCTCCAGATCGCCCGTTAGCACGAGTCTTTCCGAATTCTTCGCTTTTCTGCATATGTACTATATGGTCAATAAACTGAAATACTTGTCGCAGTTAAATCGTGGACAGCATATCCACATACATGGATAGTACGTCAGTTAGGATAAATACTTTCATAATAATTCAAAAATATCTTAGAAAGTGACAAAAGTCATTTCATATCTGGATCACAAATTCCATACACTTGCCCTAAATACTAAAACACTCAGCTAAAATATTTACACTTTGCATTCAGCTGAAACATTCATACTCAACATCAAAATCATATCACGCATTCTACTTTCGCATCAATCATTCAGTCACACACGTATATGGCGATACAAAAAAAAATGTAAGACACAACTATCACATCTTCTGCAAAATAGCTTTTATAATCTTAAAATGTAAAATATGCTATACCCCTGTCCTTTATTGATGATGTTAATATTAAATAAAACTCCATATTACAAATCTTACATTTTATCTGACTATCTACGATAGGTATTCCTAAACACCTTGAATTTAACTAAATACATAAAACTAAATTACCAACCCCGGTTATTATATTTAATATTTCAAAAGGTAGTCTTACTTCATATTTCCATTTATATTATTCCAGAACTGCACATTTAATTAAAATATGTATTTTAATGTATGCCACCGTGCAACGAAAAGTAAATTGCTATATTTAATTTATGTAAACTCTGGGACCCACTAATTGTTGGATACACCTGACCACTAAGCAATTAGTGTCTGGGGGTTGACGAGCAGAATCAACCCCTAAATTATTTTTTAATGCATTTCTTTATCTCATTTCCCTTCATGTTAATTTATTCAGGATGATCCATCATTTAGCGATGAATGGGCAGTTTTTATTTTTTCTTTATTTTTTTAGATCAACACTTGTTTCGATTCCCACGTGCACTAGTTGTTTATACGTTTAAAAAAATACACCCATTTTGATATTAGAGGAAAACAAATGTCATGTGACCAAGAAAACCCCATAATGATATTTTCAAATTTATTTTTTAATAGTCAACATCAATATGTAGGATCTCCATGACTTATTTGGTACGACGCCTGCCTTACGGCTTGGGGGTTACATACTCGTATTCTATTGGAACCTTATTTATCTTAAATAGGTTTTCACTTAAGGCCTTTGACCATATTTTTGTTTGGTTTAAATAAATTACCACATGGTAAAATTGTAATATAATACAATGTCTTATTTGCATTTTTACCAACCTGTAAATCTTCTCTGCCTACACGGACAGAGCAATGGCTTGATGGCAATTGTATATCTCAGATTTAAATGGCGTATGAGGAAAAGGTTAACCGAAGTAAGTTTGGAAGGGTGTATATAAGATGTATATGAGAAACCAAAGAGCATATATAACGTGACGTATGAGTGTGTATGATGCAAAGGCTCAAAATTGATAGGCGTAATAATAGGTTTTAGTCAATTTCTATGTAAGATAAAATTAGTTAATTTGACATACCCTTTTTTCAAAGATTTATAAAAATTAAAGGCAAAATACACGAATATTTAGTTGACATAAATGTACGAGTATAATACGTAAATTGGTTAGTATTTATAAAAAAATTAAAAATGTGAAATGTTTCATTCCAACATTATTAATAATAAAATGAGTTCAAGCATGCAACGTGTTAAAAAATATTATATTTGGTAATCAAGCCCAAGAAAGTTTTTTTTCAATGTTGGTTCATTCCTCGTGATACTCGTACATGGTTCAAATATATTTATAAACGAATGTAAAATATTTTAATATGAACCAATTATATTAGTTAAAATAACTCTTCATGTGCTTGATATTCTCCCCTAGCACGCGAATGACACGTGTAACGTCCACCCACGCGGTCAAACATACACGTGTAATTCACTCAAATCATCCACTCTATTCAAACCCGCTCCGTCGTGTTTTTGTTCATTGAACAAAGCCAGAAATGCATCCCTCTCTTAATTATTGTAACTTTTAATCCCTGAGCCAAATTAGTTATCGCTGGCTCATCGCACTGTTACTAATCTCTACAGGGAGACGAGACAGATTATAACATCTGTTTTTATAATGTCTGAATTAAAACTATAGTAAATTATAAGTATACATATATTGAGCGACCTCTGCATTTTGAATATGTTTCTCTTTCCCAGAATTCAAGATTTTTTTATATTTTATTTATTTGATGATAACCTATTAATCAACAACTTCCGTTGCCTGGTTGGTAAGACCTCTGTCTTCTGACCCAGATATATCGGATTCCCGCTGGAACCAAGGTATAAAAAAGGGTTTTCAGTCTGACTTTCACTTAAGGCCTCATAAACATTTTTCTGGATGATTGAAAGAAATGACCAAATGGCAATAATCCCACAAGATGGTACTGTGTACAAAGAAATTGTTATACATGATTCGCCCAGGCGCTGCTATAGCAGCTTTAACTGTCAAACGTGATGTTTTTTTAATATTTTGTGGGTTCGAGTCCCAAGATAGAGCGACATTGAGGAGAGTTTGCTCTCTAAACGACGTTATTTAAAATTTTCCATTGAATTTTTATTTTATTTAGCAGCATTTTCAAAATGATTAAAACACTGAATACATATTTATATTACAAAATAATTGTAACTAGATATTAGCTTGAATCTTACCTCGAAGGTTTCATCGGAAAAAGCCTGTCTCCCAAACCAGGGGGTGCGTGTTCGATTCACGCATCAATATCCAATATTTTAAAAGGTGTCAAGTCTGATTTTTACGAAGGGCCTTTTTAACATTTTTCTAGTTGTTTGGAAGAGATTGACTTGTGGCAATAAACCCACCAAACTATACTGTTTACAACGAAAGTATAATACAATCTTCGAAGGCATTTAACACTATTATTTAACCACCATTTAATAACCGAAATCACCACAAGGGTGTTTTGCGATATATGTTACGAGTATTATCTAGATAATGTTAACTTAATGAAATCGTGCGCCAACAGCGGCAGCCAGACGTTGTTATATTATATCTGAATAAAAATATCAGATACGTAGATGGACAATTCCGAAAATACAGTGCATTAAATTTATATTATCTTGTATTGGGAATAAAAAGGACCTGTCTTGTGGGGAACTATTACTCTGCTGGCGACATACAGCGGTATGAAACGGATAGCGGCGACGTTGAAGAAATGTCATTCTTGTTTTTTTTTTAAGAAATATACTAAGAAATTTATCAAAAGAGTGGTCCAAGTTTAGCAAGAATAAAGCTTATGTGTATTTGTAGATTTGAAGACATTGATTCGATACAAACAGTTCATTACAATGTCATACCAAATTCTTCTTTTTGCGACAAAATGCACTCTGCAGGAAGCATAGCAATGTCAGTTATAACAGTTATATTCTCAAAATATTTTTGTAATTGTATTTCAAAAGTCAAAAACGAATTGCATCACGTTTTGGACAATTTCCGCTTGAATTGGTGACCTCCAAGAGAGAAGCAGCGGTGGTCTGTAAGAAACCGAGAACGCATGCGCGTTACAATCGATGTTCAGATCCCGATTGGGCGTAAAATAATCACGTCTGGATTTCTATTGTTGGTTTAAATTTCCGAGAAATCGATTTTCTAGATATTTAGGTTATTTCAGAACGAAAAATCGGAATTATAGGTACACGCGTGTAATCAGATATTTTAAAATAATCGTGAATAACTCCATTTCATATCTGAAAACAGAGCTTTTTGGATAAAAACTTCTTAACTTCTATAGTCTTATTTCAATAACATGCATCTTGAAGCTCGAAACCTTATCATTGAAGCTGCAGTTTTCATCGATTAAGTATTTGCTGAAGAGTACGAGTATAACAGATATCACAAGCAGCATCGCTTTATCTATTCGCATAGTTGGCAACAATTCTCATATTGTTTTATCTATTTATATTTCTCGGCATCGTTGATCTTGTCTTTCTGATACAACCGAGTCCTATTTATAGACTACAATTATAACAAAGACAAACTGAATTCTTTCTTAATTCAGTTTTGTACCATTATTAAATCTCTTAAACAACACTGATCTTATTATTTCGCACATTTTGCGCAAGTGCTTGTATCCTCTATACCCATCTCTCAGCCAGTTGATCTTGTATGTCTCCATCCCCACATTGATTCCGTTATCTCTAGAAGAGCAAGTGTCCAGCGCCAGTCCATCAAGTGACCAAGTGACCACTTCGTGCCGCCTTTATTGATCCGCTGAATTGATCTGAGCCCATCCTCGCCAAGACAATGATGGATTGGAGGGGCCAACTGGTGATCGGTAGCGCCTTTGTACTGCCGATACAGTGGCTTCGCATTTTTATTTTTAAAAGGGGTTTTTATATAAGCTACATTTAAGTGTAGCTAAGATGTAGATTTTTAATAATTTTCAGACATTACTAACGGCGATGTTACAGATGGCGAAGTTTCATTCTGTTTTGTCGCCTTCGCCAGTAACTCTTACCTAACTTATAGATAAGCAATAAGGATTAATTACAGATATTATAAGTAACAACTTCTAGACGGTTGAAGAACATGTTATCTTCTATCTTATTTTATTTTCAATACTTACTTTACGAAAACTGGCGAAATCTCTAGTCGTTGCATTCGATTCCAGATGGAAATCTAACCAAATGCCCAATCTCTTTTATTTTCAAATCAAAGAATGTTAACGTCTTTTGGGGGAGATATTTGACAAACGGGTCGGTGGACATAAAAAGTACCATGAGAACAGTTTGCTAAAGTTGCTGATTTTATTCGGGGTGTCTAAGATCTGGGAGCAGGTGGTTTAAGATCGTGAAGATGGAGAGCTATCTGTTCTCGAGCTGATAGCGCATCAACAACTAGACGTAGAAAAAACAGTTGGCATGACCAATTGACTCAACCGTGTCCACATATAGTAATACGCGTCTAAGTTCGGAATATTATTTCATAGAAGATTGTATAATCGGCGTGGAGGAACAGCTTGAGTTTGGCGTTGGGGTGATGAGTGGATCCTTGACTGTAAAATCCGCAATGACGACAACGATTTTACTCTACGAAAGTGTAACATAAACATTTTTACTGACTCTTAGTGATCACTTTAAAAAATACGCCACTGTATAGCATGCTTCCTGCCGCCTATCTCTCCAAGACATAGATAGGCAGACCACATGATGGATGGACGCAGAGAGAACCCCTGACACGGACCACAGCCGATTGTCACGATTTTCGTGTACCGAATTGAGCGAGGTACACCCTTGTGAGGTACCGTAAACTCATGTGTGATTATGCGAATCCGACACTTGCTGAGGTCACTCGGATGACACATACATTGTAGCAATAAGCTGAAACATCATATCCTTTCTACTGTTAATTCGTACTTGTTCCTATACACATGGTTACCAAACTTAAAATAGCCTATCAGATATATATCAGATGTGGCCTTGTACATATCTTGAATTCCTTTAGTATTGTATACGTATGATGAATTGGGTAGTTTGTGTTTCGTGATTCTGATTTGACCAACAACACATTGAATGTGACGTAATAATATATGCACCATCAGAACAAAATCACTATTGCATTGCAAAACTCCTCCGGAGTATTGATTGGCTGATAAAGTCGAAACCTTCAATAAGCTTCTTATTATCATTTTAAAAAGAACAATGACGGACAAATTCCCGCATTTCAATATTTTTACTGTTTTGAGAAATTTTATTTATGGGGTAATTTTTTTTTTGTTCAATTAACAACACTTTTTACTTACTATTAAAACTTATCAATTAATTTAAATGAGAACTCGGTGCTAGAAAAATAAATAAAGATATATTGTATCTAACAGTTTCCGGTGGATTATACAAAGTTGCCTGAACACCAGACTTTTCTATCGCGGTAACATTTTTGGCTTCCTCTGAATCAAGGATGACCAACAAAATGAGTGGAGAAAATACGTGTTTACTGAATTCGGCCATTTAACAAGGTTCAAAACGAAAAACGATAGCAAAAGGGAATTTTTTTAACCGTAAAAATGTACAATATGTATAAAATCCTAGGTTCGCGGCTATATTTTAATGTTATAGTCGACGGACTAATGCGCAAGATTTCCTAACGCTTGTTAAATAATTATACAAAATAACAAAACATGTATAAAAACGTAAATATTCAAAAGGACCCAACCCAAATTTTTCTTTTCTGAGCTAATTTAGAAAATATACAACTCAGTTTAATAAATTATAACTGTATAATTTTTTTTGTTCCATAAGGAAATATATTTAAATAACAAAGCAACAGTTTAAAGACATATTCGAATACCAATAATAATATAAAAAATAAATTCCTCTTCATCTTTATTTTTTATGCTCAGACATTGGATATTCGCTGGCGGACTAACTAAGAATTCATGTTGTATATCAACCAGCTTATCACATGTGCCAATTATATACTCTCGTCACTGAAAAAAAATGTATCAACAAACTCTAGAAATAGAGGAGATTTTATTTTAAGGAACAAAAGATAAAAAAAATCAATAATAGCAACATATCACAAATGAAGAATAACCACACTCAAATACGTTTATGTTTCATATAAATCAAGAATTCTGCAATTGAGACGAAGAATTAAAATAATGTACAAGATAAAAATATGGAAGACTTATCATTAACAATAACAGAATATGGAAGACTTATCATTAACAATAACAGAACCAGATTTTAGTAATGTGATGATTTCCCAAGAACCGCATTTCAAAAATAACGCAGTGCTGATAGTCACGATATTGGATTGTGTCCGACAGTTTTGCTATCTTGATGTTATCAATTCTTTTGAATTCTCTGCATATGAACACATGTATCTAACTATTTTAGACAGCGATTTCAGCCAGACATATATTTTAAATAATTTAGTTGACGTATTGAATGGATACAGTAATAAATTATATTTTTCATGAACGTCATACGTCAAAATATGTAATATTCACTATTCATATGATGGCTTTCTTTACAGATATGGCATTAACTTTCATATAAGAAATATAACATTTATCTCGTGTAGAACAATAATAATCATGACAGTGGACTAAATAAAAAATTGATTATATTATTTATTTTATATAACATTTATTTGTATTTTAATATTCTAAAAGAACTTTATTTTTTGGCTTAGTCTATTATCATCATTACTGGCACATGTGGTATAACTGAAAGTTAAGAAATATTTGAAAGTAGGTTTTTGAAAGTATTGTTAGCAAAAATATAACTTCGAAATCGAATGCTATTTAAATTTATGAAGACTTCTGTGGCATATTTAGTAAGACGCTTCTATTATGCATCAGGGATCTCAGTTTTGATTTCCGATGATGCCCAAAAAAAAAAACAAATAAACAGCCCTAGTCTGGTTCGTCTAGCTGCTCCCGAGCACTGAGTGCATGAACGAATGTTATTGCCATGCAGTATGAGCCACGAGTTTCGTGCCTACTCCAGTGCTTCTATTATCCGAAGACTCGATTACTGGAGCCCAGAACAGTTTTGTGTTCCGGATACGCTCTTCAGTGTGTTGATGTCTAATGGCTACCATAAAAAGTAGAATTTAAAAATTGATGAATTATTTCGATTTAATTAGAACGTAATCTCCATAAATGTAATATTTATGGAGAGATATATTAATTGTTTGTTGTTTAATCAAAACATCAACTCTCATGAGAATTTGGTGCCTCTAAGCATTTGTCGAGTGCTTTTTAAATGTTTGACTCACACTCAAAATATTCCATAAATCTGATGTATTCGAAGATTTTTATGGCTGTGAAGTTGGCTTCAATGTTGACCGGAGTTTCGAAGGCATTGCACCATTGATCCTCTGGGTGATGCCAAAAATATAACCAAAACATCGGCCATAATTTAAGTCAACGAAAAACGGCAACAACCCCAAAAAACATCACTATTCCTAGATCCGTTTCACTCACAGAAAATTTAAAATAATCGAAATGACAATTGAATTATATCTGAAAGAATTTGATGATATCACATTGAGGAGAGAACTTTATAAGATTCTCAGTAAGAAGAACATTGTAATAATTCAATGTTATTCTTGACATGTTTTTTTACATTTAAGAAAATTTCATTACATCAAACACAAAATCCCTTGGTTATTGAATAAAATAAAATATTTGGATAAAAATGTGAAAAATTTGTCACCAATTTCAAATTTTATGAAGTAGTAAACATCATTTTCAAATTACATAAATTTATTTCAGACACATTTTTACACAAAATGTGCCTTCAAAAAAAATTGTACGAGAAATTTGTCTTGAAATTGCATTTTTATAACGTCTTGAGAAGAAATGTACATCAAGCGGGTGCAACGAAAATATTCTTCGGGGAGAATGCAATTGCAACGTTGTTCCTCGTGTGCAAAGGTCATGGTAAATTACAAGAACCACAGTACACGTCAGTGGGTTGTTAATTTTTAAATAATTGGACAAGTAAAAACAAACGGAGACCATTCAACGGAAGAAGTTAATATACTTTAAACGTGCGTGGTCCGTAACCCATTTTCGATTCTTTTCCCCCCAAACTGGTTCTCGTTTGCATATTTGATAATTTCTTTTGAGTCTGCCGACTTAGTACATTGCGTATAATTTCAGAAGAAGTCATGAAAACGTCTGGTAACCAATCTGATCGTCTTATTTTTTCCTTTTTTGAAATCTTTGTTATGAAGTGAACAGGGTTGACATTTTTTGGCAATTGTCATACAACATTATTTTTGCATAAATCGCTTTTATACATTTTAGAAACATACATTAACTCATGATCATTACACATTCTAATCTACCAGTATTTACTCGATAATGTGACAGAGTTATTCGAACCTTAAGATTACAGTGAGCTTTTGTTAGACAACGTTGCATGTGATAGTAAGGTTTACTTATTTTTCAAAATGTTAAATATCCGATAGCCTTGCTGGTAAAAAAACTAATTGTATTTCAACCCGGAGGTGTCGGATTCAATTGCTCAATCGAAAAAAAATGTAGGTATCAATATGTTAATCATTTCAAACATCTTTAACATATTTCTGTTTGGTTGTATGAGAATGTTACATGGCAATAAGCCGGCTTGGTTGTACTGTATATAACGAAAGCGTAATGTAATACAATCTAAGACAATGACGCAATGCATATGTAAGTAAAATACATAGAAGATAATTAACATCCTCTTTAGACAAGCAATTTAAAAATGAGATGAATTCGAATCAGTAACTAAATTATATTTATGTTAAATTTATGGTAGTATTTATTATTATAATTACAATAACGCTATGTTCTTATAAGGATAGGCATTAAGAATAGATCTCTACTTCATTCTATCCTGACACACATATTTCGCTTTTGACACGTCCATATACCTCGTTATGCTCATTTTTCTCGCATGATATCAATATATCAAACTCTCTGTATCTGCAGTTCTGCAGTAGAAGCAGTTCATGTAGAATTAGCTGCAGTGTCCGAAGAGCCCGGTGTCTAGCACTGAAAAATACTTGATTCATCGACCGCCCAGTATTGGTGGCAGAATTATGAGGAGAAATAATCTAACGCCTTTGACGTGATAAAAAGAAAAGTGTATTAAAAATCGTTTATCAAAAAAAACTCAGTTAATCTTGTTGCTCGTAAGTCAAGCTGGAAAGTCTGCGTTCAAATAATTGACACATTAAAAAATACAAAGAGTGCTTGATATTCAATCGCCTTATTTTATAAATGTCGATAATGATAATCGAAATATTCAATATTTTTCGCCATACACCTTCATTTTCACCTTAAATAAATTGCCACGGGAACAAACAGAGCGTTATACTAAAAGGCCTTTTACACAAATTTTAAATTAGGGTATTAAATTAATAATGAACAGTTACTGAGATAACATCGATTTTTATAAACAGGCTCGCATCCATCATTCGTCCCTTGACCCTCTCCTGGTCAAGAATATTTTAATGCATATTTATTTCTTTTTATAATAACTTTGTTTTTTTTATATGAAAAGTTCGTTTGACATTTCTTTGACAAGGTAAATTAAAATGTTACGAGAAATGATTATAATTGTTAATGGCATCTTGACAAGCGTGATATTTAAGGAAGTCGCGCATAAATGGTGCAGCATTATTTTTAATACATTGATAAGAGTGTCTATGCAAGCGACGAGTGTTAATCATATTTAAATATTTTATACTTAAAATATATAGTCCTGTAAGTATAAATAATAAACAAGTGAATAAAATATGAATTTCGTGATTAAATACCGTATTAAAATTGTTTTATTCCATAAAATACAATTGTATTGTATAGAAGTACGCTTTCAATATATACAGTACCTAGGAGGGTTTATTGCCCGTTTTTTTAAATAAAATCGCCAGCAACGGGAATAAAACCCACAACTTCAATAGTAAAAAATATGGGTTATATATTTTTCTTACATTCATATCTATTATTGCTTTTAATAAGGATCTCCTCCCGTTTATACAAATATCACAAAAGTGTTTATAAAAAAATGCAATCCTTAAAAGTGACAATGATTTCATTTAACCAAAATGGAAAAAATAAAACTGGTCTGTCATTTTCAATAACGTAACACTTGTCTATTATTCAGAATTTTGATGTTTCAAAAATCATTTTAGAGAAAAGTGTGCTCTCTAAATGGCAATATATAAATCGTTCTTACATAATTATTATCATTGACATCTGCTTATTCCTTGAAATTTTTAATTTTAAATTCTGAAAGACTAATTCATAGTCCGGTCTAAATACTAATAACTAATCATAAATTTCGTGATTTGTATTAATATGCTCCAAACTTTCAAAAGGGTTATGAAACCATGTCACTCCCTTATTTAAAGAAGCACGACAATTTTTTACGAAAATTAACTTTTTATACATTTTTTAAGATTTAGTATTAAGTGTTGAGGTCGGATGATAAATTCAGGTTTAAGACTTTTAAAATTTTACTTCAGTGCGTTTAGAGCTTTCACTCAAACCGGTCAGTTTTCATCTTTAGCTAGCATATCTTATTGCTTTTGTTTCCATTTTAAACAGTTCTTCACAGAAGTCTTTATTTGAGCTACAACGTTCGAGGGTAATTACCAAATAGACGAAGTTTCATTTTGTTGATCTCTCTTGGGGCTGGCGCCCTGGTAGTCATTACTTCTCGCAGATTGCTGCAATTTTAGCAATTACCCTCCACCACATACCGGCGCAAGTTTTGCATGCGTATCTCTCACGGACAGAAGATCGCTCCCGAAACCGGTTTACATATTTCATGCGTTGTATGTGTCTTCCTTTATTTTTGTGTTTAAATTATTCAGTGTTGCAGACAGGAAAAGTGGACAGCTTTTCATGTCTTTCCATCTTGTCATTTGATCTTCTTGTCTTAATTATAATTCTTCCATCATATTCAAAACATTGTAGAAATAACCATATTTAATTTTATCAATTATCTACTCAATACGATTATATGTTTTTACCTCACTGTAAAATCGAAATAACTCGATTTACTTTTTGATCACGCCTGGTTTTTCTATTCAGTGATAACTTAACAAAACTCAATGGTGTACGTTTTCATAGCTCCGCCTATATGGTGTGCAAACATTTAAAATTTAATAATTAAGGTACTGTCAACAATGGTTTGTTGCTTATATTTATAAAATATTATTTTTTTTAAGAAAAAGCGCTCTCATTTGGGTGCATTCTTTAGCACAAAAACTTGTAAGATTTTTCTGTATAAAAAATAAAAAGACCTATCATGTATGAAGATGTATCTGGTGGGTTTGATAATCGTTATGTAAATTATTTTATTGTATTACACTTTCATTGTTCGCCGGACAGCCTAGCAGATTTATTTTCATGTGTCAATACTTTCCAACCAACCGAAAAATGTTAAAAGACAAGTGAAAAACAGGCGAATTTTTTTTTAAAACGTGATCGAACATTTTTTTAAATGTGTCAACTGGCATCAAATCCGCAATGCCCCGGATTATCTGCTATATTTGTTAGTGAAATTAAGATAAACTTTAAACACTTTCAATAAAACTATCCTGAATGTATGCTGCATATCATAACTCAACAATATTCAACAAAAAGACGTTGCGGTGATATTATCATGTGGGGAGTCTCTTTGAACCATTCGGAAAGATGTTAAAGGAGTCTGAAAACAAGACTGAAATCCTTACTGAGAAAGATTGAGGTTCAACAACAATCGAATCTACGACACCTGGACCGGACGACATGTACCATTCCATCAATGACACGGAGTTCGTCATTTCAACAATTTCAAATCCAATTGCATGAGTTATAAATTTTATAGTCAGTATAAGTCTTCCAGCTGACTTCCTTCCTCGAGTGCATTTAAGTTTTATGTATTAAATCATGTAAAATTGGCCACAACATATCGTGCCCTCGCGGAGCGCCGCATTTGAACAATAGACAATAGTTTCAGTCGTTAGCTCCACCGATTGTTATCGTCTATCGATTTCTTGGCCGTGTGTTGAAATGACAATAAGTAATGTGATCGTTATTTATGGGCTTACATGGGAATCTAGGACCGCTAACAGGAACGTATTGGTCAATTTTACTTCGAGTGTGCAACATCGTGTTCCTACATTTGTTTAATATAGAATAATTATTATAAAAAGGCAAGAGAGCAGACTCTCATCAATGGTATTTTGACTCGGGACTGGAACCCAATAGTATTGATTAAAAATATTACAAAATAAATATATAATAATTGAATTCATTTGTAGAGAGGTATTGCCGACGGCTATTGAATTAGGTACCTTTATTACTAATCAGGAACATAAAACATATTTGGATTGAATGTTACTCCCGTCAGCAACTTAAAGAGATAAAAAGAGTACATACATTTATACTGCCACGCCATTTCTTTGTCGTGGTAGGCAGAGAGGATAGAGCGACAGAATTTCCTATCGCTACACACTTCGCCTCTTCCACACACATAAACCTTCTTGTACAACTTCTACGATTTCTCTGAATTTATACGTTTCCTTCTTTCAGAATATCATTCACTTGATCCAACCATGCTTTCCTTCATATTCCTCTCACACGCATTTCACTCACATTTGCACTATATATCTGTTTTATTAGTCTTTCTTCATTAATTCGTTCCATATGCCCAAACTATCTGAGCGTGCTCTTCTTCATCTTGCTTAACACATCAGTATCAAGTTCACATACATTCCTTATCACTTCATCCCGTATTCTGTCATACATTGTCACACCATGTATTATTTTCAATGCACGCTTTTTTGCAGCATTTATTCGGCTCCTACCAGTATTTTTCTACGCCCACATTTCACTCACATACATCAAATGAGGCACCAAAATATTATTGCGTACTATCATCTTACCAGGTTTTGATATTGCCCGGTTCGACATCTTAACAGATTTTCATATTACCCGGTTCGAATATATATTTTAAGTGCCGCATTGATATTGTTGCATACCGCTACACGCCATTTGATATCCCTATTTACTCTTCTATCATCTGAGAAAATATTACCCAAATAACATAATTCCTGAAATTCATTTTATATAAGTACTTCGACCAATACGGTCCTGTTAGCGGTTCAATATTCCTGTGTAGTAGATAGAATGTTTATGAGTATTCTCCGCACAAAATCACTATACATTCAATTTATTTATTTATTTATTTATTTATTTATTTATTTTTTTCAAAACAGGCTTAGCCCAATTACATTGAAAAATACAAGACATTAAAAAAGAAGAAAAATTACAGGGAAAAAAATTTTTTTTTTTAAATTATATAAAATAAAAAATAATGCATATGTATACAAACGAGTATTTACACACAAACGTATGTTACATATATATTCAGTCACTTAAGTATGTTGATGAGTGCTTTCTAACGCGCTTAATCTAAGAAGAAAATTTACTTTTGCTTTTGGTAATGTGATATGAAATATGTCAATATCCGAAGCAGTCCCGTTAAGAAGAGTTAAGGCCCTTCCAACAGGCATAGCGGCTGGAAGACCCGTTCTTGCGTATGTTATTGAGAACAGTTCCTGCCGGCGCAGTCTAGTGTAATTGTTAGGAACATTTAACGCTAATCTTTGTAGTAATGCTGGACAGCTCACAACTCCTCGAACGAGTTTGACAACGTATACCAAGAGACGCAGATCTCTTCTTACGCTCAAGGAGTTATACCCGAGCATGCCCAGCAGAAACTGCGTAGGATATAGCCACGGATAGACACCAAACTCACTCATGTAGAGATATCGTAGATATTTTTTTTGTACTTTCTCCACCATGAGCGAGTTTTGCGCCCCCACCGGGCTCCAAATGCAAGCATTGCTTTCTAGTTTGCTACGGATCAATGAATTAAACAACGTTTTGAGCACCAATTGGTTTTCAAACGACTTAGAGATTCTCATAACAAATCCTAGAGTTTTATAAGCTGAGTTGCACATAACTTCTATGTGAGGACCAAACGCGAGATTGCTGTGGAACAAGACACCCAGATCTTTAATATTATCTGTGCGGGGAATAGGTATAGATTCAAGTGTATATCTATGGAATTTCAAGACGTGTGAGCGATGATACGACATAATTTTGCACTTTGATGCGTTGAAATATAATTTATTATTGTGGCTCCACTCACAAACGTTGTTGAGATCTGCCTGTAGGTCTAAGCAGTCGGTATAAGAACGAATTTTTTGAAAGATTTTGAGGTCATCAGCAAATAGAAGAAACGTGGATTTTTTTATAACTCTACCTATATCATTAATAAAAATAAGAAATAAGGTAGGTCCAAGATTAGACCCCTGCGGAACACCTGAGTAGGCAGTGAAGTAATCGGAGTTGTAGATTCCATGTGAAACAAATTGTTTTCTATCTGTAAGATAATCTGACAGTAGCCTTAGTAAGTTACCTGGGATCCCAAGTTCACTCATTTTTTCTAATATTTTTTTGTGATTGACGCGATCAAAAGCTTTTGCAAAGTCATGATACGAACAATCAATCTGATTGCCACTATCTACAGCCCTTGAAACATAGTCGGTGAAGACCATCAGATTGGATTCAGTAGATCTGCCTCTTCTGAAGCCATGCTGCTCATCAATTATATATGGGTCCACTAACGACCTTAGTGTGCGATCCATAAACATTTCTAGGAGCTTAGCTATTGAGGAAAGTATGGCGATAGGTCTGTAGTTGGTTATATCGTCCTTAGAACCATTTTTAAATATGGGAATAACTCGAGTCTTTTTCCATTCACTTGGAAAAGTATGGACTCGGAAGACAAGATTAAATATGTAAGCAAGAGGTGCAGAAAGCAATTCACTACAGCCCTTAAGAAAAAATGTAGGTACTCCGTCCGGCCCGACTGCTTTCGTGTTTTTCATCAACTTTATTTGTTTGAGTATATCAAATGTAGTGATGCTTAGCTTAAATCCCGAGGAAGTATGGTGTTCATCAAAAACAAATGCCTCGGAGTCCCTACAATAAACTGTTGAAAAATAATTTGCGAATGCAGAAGATATTTCGGGACCAGTTATTTGATTCCCATCCCAATTCATAACATTAAGCACTGGAGAATCGTTACGCATGGATTTAATATGATTCCAAAATAGTTTTGGTTCACGTACCATTCGACATTCTAAGTTCCTTATGAAGTCTTTATAAGCCGTGCGAATGTTATGTTTGAGCTGAGCGCGAGCACTTTTGAACGCATCGTAGTCACTCAGACGACAAGAGTGTTTCCATTTTTTGTGAAGAGAATCTTTAAGTCTAATATTCTCAACAATTTCACTTGTGAACCACTTCGGGTATTGCCACTTACGTAGCTCTTTTGGTTTTACGGGAAAGCACTCATCAAATACGCAATAAACATGTTCATACAAATATGCTACCGCCTCGTTCACGTCTAAAATTGAATATAAGGGATCCCAGTTAATATCCCTTGTCTTCAGATATAAGGAATGGAAATCTCCTTTGTCAAATCGCCATTTTTCAATTGTGGGACAAAAGTTTCTCCCGCACTACATAACTGGATGTAGAGTGTCTAACAGGAACGCCAATTGCGGTTCTATACAGTCGAGTTATGGCTTTTAATTTTTTACCGTTTATATTATAGTTCATATACTGATAAATAATGTAAATAATGTTATGATCACCATTTTAAGCAAGGCATTACTGCATATATCATCCATCCTCAGTTTGATATATAAAGGAAACAACAAGGCCAAATGAGGCACTTATTTTGAAAATAAATTGTGCAGCTTTACAAGGAATAAAAAAATATCAGAATACTTGTGTTGGCCTATACTTGTACTTCAGTTCGATTTGTTCCCACCAGCTGCCACTCTATTTTGGGGGCAAACTAAGTCTCCATCTACTACTATCAACATGACAGAAGCAAAGGATGTGTAACAGAGTCAAATGAAGTGGAGATATGTTCTTTCTGCCTATTCCAATAATGACAGACTGTGATGGTGATGAGGATGATTAATTACTCTGGCCTTAGAAGCTTTAATGGCAAAAAATTTACTTCGATTCTAGAAGCACTAAGTTTATATGTACCTAATAAATATAGCCGTGCAAGCAATCGCCCATTGTTCTACATACAGAACGAATATCATGGCTAAACACTCAGTCACGCGTGGTATAGAGATATTGAACCAACTGAATGTCACTGTAGATATATTCTCGGCACCGCCTAGCAGTATGAGAAGAATCCTGGCTTATATTCTTCCTAACGAATAAGCTAACTCTAGAAGCATACCCTCTGTGTAACATGAGAAATCCGTGCAAAGTGGATAAAAAAAACTTTAATCTTGTACGTTCGCTCTGTTATAATTTTTGCGGGCATCTGGATTAATCCGCAAATCGTATTTAGTGGTACTGTAATGATAATCGAGTTAATTACTCGTATTTTCAAAGGAATCTCCACTCAGTCTTACTTCGGTTCATCTTGGGTCCGATTACTCCAATTTAGTAGCGTCAAATGATAGTTTTTCTTTTGAAATTTTCTGTTAAAGTATTGGCAACTTGCTAAGCTGTTTCAACTCCAGGCATTTAGCCGCTTTTTAAGTATTTCCTGCACTGTCATTTTATATCTTCCGTGATGTCGGACCTAAGTCCGCAGTCACTACTATTATTTTCTCACTCAGATGTACTACCGCTGGAAAATGAGTAACTTTGGGTAGTTCCTTCTTAGTCTCTGCGTGACATAGCGCTCATGAAAAAAGAAAATTTCGATCTTCTAATTTAGGCCGCGCTGAATGGGGACATATTTTGTCCCCCATAATAGCGTGGGTTGTGTAGGGATCGAATTAAACTGAGTACAATGAAAAAAGTACTTCCGTTTTTATTTTGTTTTGCAATCTTCCAAGTATGCGTACATGGAAAGGAAAATATACGTGAATTAATAAGTTTAGCAAATGAGTTGCTGAAATAATGATCGTCGGAATTTTTGTTAAACTATTTTTTCGATGATCATAAACTCATTCGACTTACTCTACCTTTATTTTAATATTTATTTTGTATTTAGATGTTATCATTGTGTTACATTATCGCTGTATACAGTACAGCTTGGTGGGTTTATTGCAGTGTGACAATCTCTTCCAGATAACCTGAAAATGTTAAAGGTCCTTTAAGATAAAATAAGGCTGGAATCCTTTTTAAAATAAACTGAATTTCAAAGGCAATCCCTGGATTGGAAGATATACCAACTTAGCCATTGAAGTTATTGAATATAAAAACAATATTATCATACTTCATACTAGTAGTAGTTGCTAAAGCATAACCATATAAATTAATAATTCCCACAGCTGAAACGACACGCATGAACCAAACACGACACGTTATGATAGAGTTCCAACACCAAATAGTAATTCCAAACCAATGTTATCACATAAGCTGACAAGAAGGTTCAACCATTTTCGGTCTTGCACATAACACGATCGCGGTAGAGGTACATTCATCAATTACACGAAGCTATTGTTTAACATAGGAAATTATCTGAGACACGCTGCAGCAACCGACAGCGGTATGCGGGCTTCGTGGATCCAATGCGGAGTACCACGAGGAAGAAAGAACTATCAGGCAGGACCTCCTGACCCCAGCAGTAACAGCGTGTGTGGATGAGGCGGGTGGGGCAGAAACTAGATTTCTCAATCATATCGTTAGTCTATCCTTCGGAGCAGACATTGTAAAGCGGTGTGTCGCAATTAGATTACAGACTCGCCAAAAAAGTTTGTCGGAGGGTTAGAAAGAAATGAAAGTAAAATAAGAAAGTCAAATTGAGATTTGCATATATATATACCATCACGCCATTTATTTTTTAATTATCGACGGATAATATCTTCAAACTTTTCTGACAACGCACATCGTTTTGGCCTCGCTCACGTTCACATTTGTGTATATTATCACATATCTTATCGTATTTCTGATATTCGCAATTTTTATTCCGGCAGAATATTACCGAGTAACTTTTTCTTATTGTTTTTATGAATCTTTAACTTTAACATATCTTGAAATAAATAAATATCCTGAAATAAAGGTTTAAAATTCATATTCTTGTATTATATAATATAATACATAAAAAATTATTGCAAATATTGAAAGTGAATAATTTGTTTTTTTACTACTAGAACACAATCGACACTACACTGCTCACTGATTGGGAATACCGAAATTTGAGTGAAAAGTCATTTAAAAATTCCAACTCTGGCTTGTATTTGAACTCATTAATTATTATTTATGATATAAAAACAAACAACGCTAAAATATATTGTTAGGAATTTCCGCACTTCATAAGTATGTTATTTATCATAGGATAGATAAGACACTAGCAGAGTAATATGGATAACCCAAAAGTCGATTTACGTTCTCCATCAAATGATTTATAAAAATCATTTACCATGAAAGCCTCGTTTTAACGGAAACAGGTTACAGATGGACTTGAAAAATAAGCTTAAAAAAATGTTACGTATATTTTAGCCATTGAATTTTCAAACAACCTTAATTATTTATGATTTGATAAGTGTGCTCAAAAAGATTTAAAATCGTTGTTCTACAGCTTTATAGTTGTTGGCAGTTGTTCTTAGACACGGAATGGGAGATAAAGATAAGGGAATTCGAATATGGAAAAGTTCGTGCATTTTGCGTTGTACATTATTATTGTTCTAATCAATTAAGCTTTACTACATACTAGGTTCTGTGCCTAGCGCGTTTTCTATTAACAATTCTTGGATACTTGTGAAATTTTATGGGACTTATGTGATCCTGAAGATAATTATCATGGTAGCAGATACGGGATGGATAAATAATAATTTATTTGATATGGAAAAAATAATAGGTTGACGGTAAAGAAGCCTCCAGAAATCTTGAATAGGTGACATATTCTGAAAAATCTTACATGAAATATCCAGAAGAAAATCTTACATGAAAAATTAAGCATTAAATACATATTTATATTTATTGTTGGAAATTAAGAGCGTGTTCTAAAATATAATACTGGACACGATCAATCAATTAAATAAGGGGTTTTAACAAATTGGGAGGCATAACAGTTAATTTTTATTCAATTATTATTTCGCGTTCTCACTCCCTCAAGAAGTTGGAAGGAAGGGTTATATTTGTCAACTTTTTGATATCATCTACTTATTTATGTATTTTTGCGAAACTATATCGATGTATTAACTCCTTCAATCATATGAATATAGATTTTTCTAGGTATTTCATTTTTTTCAGCCATTTTATACATAATTTATACGTTTACTGACAGCAATTTAGTGTGTAAATATATATATATATATATATATATATATATATATATATATATATATATATATATATATATATATATATATATATATATATATATATATATATATATATATATATATATATATATATATTGAATATTCTTCTGGAGTACTCCGTGTAGCCATCATGGTGGTCTTTATATTCCAATATTTCGTTCTGGATTTCACCAAAACATCATCAGGGAAAAGATTGATTTAGAATATT